>BPTQ01000008.1:14790323-15087546 GCA_019973895.1 Chrysanthemum seticuspe
CATTCGAGTAGAAAGAAGCCGCCCCATTGCCACCAGTCGAGTTGATTAATGGTCAAGATGAGTCAATGGTCAAATGTTCTAGCCCTACTGTTACTGCTCAAGAGTGTGACAATAATGTGATGAGAATTGGTGCGGTCCAGGACCAGCAGCCAGTGTTGAACCAACCGGGTCGATCCTCATGTTCTTTTCCTACTCGGCCGTTAATGGCCACAGTGTTGGAGGAGAAGCTAGTGAGCACAATGGGGTACGAGCCGTTGGTGCTGACTAGATGCAATTCCGAGCCAATGAGAATCGCAGAGGCTAAGCTGAAACAAGATGCTTGTTATTGGTAAAACAAGCTAGAGCCACCACGCCGAGCTTCATTCAGCATAACCATGGCTGGGTTAGGTTTTTGACCCATTTGCAAGCAAGAAAAAAATCAGAAAAAGAAAAGAAAAAAAAGGTTAGTTTATGGAGTTTAGTCATTCTTTTTAATTTTCTATCATTGGTATTGAAACAGATTCTTGGACATACTAGTTGATTTTGTGTTGTATTAGTCCCCAAGTTTGGTATGTTGGCAAAAATGGTCCCCCAGACATTATAAACGCGTTTTTTTGGTTAAGTGGTAATTAAGTGTGCCACGTGGCATATTTGATTACAATAGTAGTCATTAAGAAGTTGTTTTGTTTTAATAGGAAAAAAAAAAGTTTATTGTCACAATAGTAAAAAGTGGAAAGTTTGTAGGTTTTCTAGACCATTAACCCTTATTATTTCCAAATGTATTGCAATATTGCATAACTCAACTCGGACAAACTTAGTAAACAACATATGACAAACCAAGTTGATTCTTTAAACAAGTTGCAAACAATTTATTGTTCGAAAACATAAAAACAACCAAAAAATAAGGTTCATAGGAAAGTTTTCAATCGAGCATCGACCTATCACTTGACGGTCACAATCTTGATAACTGATGAAGTCCCGATACGATGCAAACCACAACTTTATCACCCTCCTTACAAAGCCCTTTAGTTTTCGCGTGTTGGAGACCAAAATCAAGTGCTTTTTCTCGTGTTGGAGACTAAATCACTCTTAACTTCTGGGACCCGGTATCTAACCACTAGTTTAGCAGTACTTCCGCAACATGTCAGCACCAAAATAAGACTAGCACGTGACGTATTCACGGTACGGACATTGGGTGATGCTAAACTTGCAAGTGGGCTCATGGGTACGAGAGCGTTTGCAGTTATCATCTTATAAACAACTGAATAATCAATGGTGCCTGCGGCTACCATGCATGTATATCTTAAGCATGGTTTGAACCGCAACTTCTGGGTATGCACCAGATGTTGTTTCTTCACTGACCATGATCTGTCCGATCGAGGACAGCATTGGCTACTTCTGGTTACGACGAGTTTTCCTTTTAGGTTAAATTTGTAGACCATGAGCTTTTGTGCTAAAAATATTATCTCGATGCCAAGTTCGCCTCGAGCTACCATGAAGCCGTAGGTGTTGGCTAGTATTTCATCAAATTTGGGAAACACGTAGTAGTACTGTCGATGTTGTTGATCCACACATACTAAAAAAGTTACTTGTTTTGACCCGTACAATGTGCAAATTTTGCATTCTTTAAATAAAAATATAAACTTGCCAATTACCAAACATGTTAGCATAAAAACCAATCAATTAAGACAAATAAAAACTGAAATTATAAACCACTATTTTCAATAGTTCATAAAGGGCAATCTACGTATTTTGTAGTAACTACTTAATTGAATGACCGCAAAATTCACAAATAGCCATTCTTAAAATTTGGAAACTTTGAAACCGCTCAAGAAACGTAAAAGGGAATGACCAATAATGTTGAGAAAGAGACTATTCTTGAAGAATTTGGAGTCCAATTTAGAGTTCGTGTTCCCCTGCCATTTGGTTCGTGAAAGCAATGCGAGATGCAAGATTGCAAACATTATTTTTTTGGGTAAAGATATTACACCCGGCGAATAAAATAAAAAATGATAGGAGTTTACGTACATGGAAGAGTGGTCATGATCCACCCTTCGATATAAAAACTATGTGTTTTGGACATGCTCAAAAACACAACACCCTATGAGACGAAGCTAGAGAACATTATACCTCTTCTAAGTCGCAACTTATATATTCATCAGTGTTGATGTCACTGAATGGGCATCAAGTCATTTAAAAAAAGACACACAACTGTGTGATTGAAATGGAAATAAATAATTATATGTACTCTCTTATTAAAAGAAAAGACACTAATATATTAATGTCGATGTGCTTGTTTTATGAACTACATTAATTATCTCATAGCTTTAAAGGAAAAAGAATGTATAAGCGAATAAAAATTATTTGAGTAGAGTGTTGCTCCTTTTAAGTTTTTTGCATCTTTCGTCAAAAATTTTATTTGTGTCAAATTTTTTGTCCCACATTGGTTGAAGATAAATGATTTTGCTTGGTTATATATTGTGGTGTAGATGGTTTATGCAAGTTGATATTAGTATTATGTAGCCATATATGGTTCCGAATATATTCGGCTTAAATTAGGGAATGGTGAAAATACGCTGTTTTGGGAAGATAAATGGTGATTTAGCATTCTCTTGATCTATATATTTACTATTCTTGCAGATCATGGATGATTATTCATACAAGCTTTCATCTTGTTTTTTAACCCATTGATAATGTGTACATCCTTTTATTTGTAACCCGTTGTTCACGAAGTGAAGAAAATGCAGAATCAGGGGGTTAACTTCTTCGAATATATTCGGCTTAAATTAGGGAATGGTGAAAATACGCTGTTTTGGGAAGATAAATGGTGTGAAGATGGGGTTCTTAAAGACTTATTTTCACGTTTGTATGCGTTAGAGCTGATGAGAAATTCCACAGTTAGCGTGAAGTTGAGAGAGTCCAATTTAGAAAATTCTTTTCGTCGGAATGTGAGAAGTGGTGTTGAAGAAGCGCAGCTTGGTGACTTGTATGAGTTGATTAGTACGGTTACTCTTACTCCTAGTGTTGATAGATATGTTTGGTCGTTGGAAAATTCAGGGGAGTTCTCGGTGGTTTCTATCCGAAAGATTATAGATGGAAAACGGTTCCAGGGTGTTACTTCGTCAACCAGGTGGGTTAAATTCGTGCCAATCAAGGTGAATAGTATTGCTTGGAAAATCAAAAGTGATGCTTTTCCTACGAGATATAATATTTCTCGCCGTGGCATAGAGATTGATTCTATTGCTTGTCCTATTTGTAATGGTGGGGTGGAGACTTCTAGTCATCTATTTTTCCAATGTACATTGGTTAGGTTGATTGCTCGGAAACTTTCTTCCTGGTGGAACGTGGATTATACTGATGTTAATACTTACGGGGAATGGTGTACTTGGATGGTGTCGCTTAGAATGCATGTTAGGTCACAAGTTTTACAACACAAGCTTATAGAGAAGGAGATAAAGGCGGATGAACAAGTATCAAACACACACACACACACAATATAGTAAACGGTTAGGCGTAGTGAGAGTGAATGAAAAGAAAACTTGAACAACCAACCTTCAAATGAAGGTTATTACAATGTATTTATAGGCAAGGAGCTAGGGCAACACTCCCTCTCCTTCCCTATTCCTTATTGGGCTTGGATCAAGCTTATGGGCCTTCTACATAAGCTTGACCTTAAACAAACATAAAGGCCATAACAAAGCTACCTATTACATATGAAATATAAATACTTGAAATACTGTTTAGGAGTGATTCCAACAATCTCCCCCTCAAGTATATATGAATGTAAACGGTGAAGGCGTTGATGTAATAGTAGTTGTGACGTCTTCTGGCATTCTTCTTTCTTGTGAGAGGAATTGCCTTGATTCAAACAATCTCCCCAGTGTAGAGAGATAGTTATCTTTGAACGGTTAAGCTTCGACGTCATCTTTAACTTTGTTCTTTGATCATTTGTTCTTTGTGGTGAAAGTGATAGTATGTTGTTGTCTGCATAAGTCTGCCTCAGGTCTGCTTCGCTGCTCCAGTGTCTCCACGTCATTCTTCAACATGCTCACACGCTCTTTGACGGTGGAAATGAAAACTGATGAAGTTCTTTAAGTCTTTAACTTTGTAGATTCTTTGGTTTGAAGAAGAATCATTCTGACTGTTGTGTTGCATTCGAATAGAACTTCCATTAGTGATGATGTTGGCATGAGCATGAGAAGAGTCAGCACGATCATCCCGCTCCGGAGCTTCCATAAGAAGAAAACATTGCAAACGGTTAGTAATAAGCGGTTACCGGCACTTACAAGTTTGAACTTCGAGAGTGTTATCAGCATAGTGTGATAACACAACTCTAATTCTTACAAAGGCCGTTCCTGAACTGGAGTCCCACAAGTGAGATAACGCGATGTACCGAAGTACATCTACAGTTCAGATGAGTCGCTGAGGTATACCGAAGCATCACCTCACGACTGTAGACCGTTTGAGACACACTCCGCGTAATCCACGGGGAGTTACCGAAGCGACCTGCTGTCAGGGCTGTTTGATGTTGACCCTGGCAGGAGTTTCCATTCAATCACTGAGGATCACAGATGTGAACCTCTCATAAATGTTCTCGACAGATTGCTAAGATCTGTGAAGGACTCGATATGAACCACTGAATCACTGAAGATCTTATTGTTGATCAACAAGTGATTAAATGTCAAGTGTTCCTAAGAGATCATTTGATGAATCTCGAGGCTCTAGACTCAATAGTGCGTTTTGGTTTTCCTGAGCGGAGACTAGGGAGAGGGTCTCCTTCTTCAATACCAGCGATCTCTAAGAGAAAGCCAATAGTTTATGTAGGGTTCCCTGTGAGAATGAAACAAGCTTCTGTTGAGAGAAACTTGAGTGGCTAAGAAGGTTTAGTGCATGCGTCACTGGGTCCATGACGACTTTTAATCTTCAATACCGGTGTCACTAAGTGACAACCAGTAGCATATGAATTGAACCCGGTGTCTGCCCTAAGTTGAATAATCTGGAGGGCTATTTCTTTTCACCCTTTACTTTACATTTCTTTTTGATTCTTCAACTCCTTCTTTCTCCGATTCTCATTTTCTCCTTTTGTTTAATCATTCCTAAGGACTTCTAGCACTAACTAATGGTAGTGTCCTTGGGTAGATCCCTCCGGCTCTGGCGGATCATAGGACGGTTATTCCTAACCTTAGTCACCTTATAACTCCATGACTAACCTATGTTTGCCATTATAACCACTGTAAGTTAAAATATCTCTCAAAGGGTTTGTAAATGAAAAACATGTTTGAACCACAGTGAGAGATAAGTTTTTGCATAAATACTCCCCCTCCACATGTGCTTAATAGTTTTAATGGTTAAATGCACAGTGAGGAAAGAGCGCGCACTTTTTGAATTGATCCACTAAAGATAGACAATCTCCCGCGAGACACGGTTACGTTGAATAGTTAAAGAGATACATTGTCAGTTTTTTGGTGACAACTAGCTCTAATAACTATCTTGAAGGTGTAAACAAACCTCGAAAGGTTGTCATACCCGTCAGAGTTCATGTCTATCAAGAGTTTCTCGAATGGTACTTTCTACTTGGACAAGTCCTTTGCGAGACACGTTTACATCACTAGCGAACTAGCTTGAAATTATTACCCGTCCAGGACAAGTCTTTTCGAGTTACTAACAGTTTAGTACCGTCAATTCGTAGGTTAAGTCTGAGGTACACAGATTCATTTGCATTTTGTACAACATATTTCTTATCACACAATTTTTCTCCCCCTCAAAAATGGCATATAAGATGTTATTTTTGAAACATTTTGAGAATAAATATGACCATTTTGAGTGTTGCGGGAAGAGTGACCACTGTGAACAATTTGTGAACAAAGTTTTAATCAAATACTCCCCCTCAATTAGTGATATAAACGGTTGAGGTTTTAAAATCATATGGGGAAGTACTTGTCTTTTTGAGCAAAACCTTGAAAAATGAAAGGTTTGATAGGTTTTACTCAAAAATAAGAAGCTTTCGCTCCTTTTTATAAGGATTGTGGCACTGAGGCGTACCACAGGGTCCTTTCTTGACCATAATGGGTTGTACACTGTTATGTGTGCACAAGCCATACACATATATAATCATACATCCAAAATCATATGAAGGAAACACTTCAAGGGGTACCAGGTAGTGCAGTGATGTTCCCAGGAGTGCGCACAGGGCGTTGAAAGCCGGTGATGTTTCTCCTGGGTCGACCACCAACATAGCTCTCCAAGCGTCTGAACTGATCCCTTCTGAACAACCGTTCATCAATCATGGTGATGATACGTCTCACATTCCTCCTTTCCTGAGAATTCCAGCGCTTAGGATTCCCAACTTTCATGCGTATATCCTTCAATCTGTACGCCAATCCATCCCTAACCTGCTTCAAGGTATGATCCCCAAATTTGTGGAGCTCACTACACGCCATTAAGCAGTTTCTGCGAAGTTCACTGCGGTAAACAATGCCGAAAGGTTTGCTGATGAGCGTAAGTTGTTTGAGCTGGTTGATGTCAGGAAGATCAAGCTGTGGTGGAGTGAAGTTTACACGTTTCTGATATGATTCAACAGCCATCTGGATATCTTCGACACGTTCTTTGATCACAATGCGTCTAATGAATATGAGAACTGACTTGATAAATTCACGTTGAACTTCAGTCGAGAATTGTCGCATACGACCCTGTACTTTGGCAAGGTACAAGTCTTCGATGTCGTTGAGGGACAAGTTCTCAAAGTCAGCTTCGGAGAATCCATAGTCCTGTTCATCTTGTCGTTTGACTATGATATTCTTTAAGAATGTGTAGTCCCACTTAGACTTGAGATCAATGTGTTTGATGGCCACGATGTCCTTCGAGCTATACACTTCATGTTGAGACTTCTGAACCAGGCAGCTTCTGTAGTAGATTCTTCGGCGTTCAGGCCAATGATGAATCCCATACAATGCATCTTGGTCATATGCTTGCACGTTGTCAGAAAACAAGTGAGTTGCACGTTCCTCGATAGCTATGCAGTTTGAGTAAATAGCTGCTGGGAATGGAAGAGTCAATGATGTAGCGTATTTTCGTGAACCATCGCCACCATGGAGAAGAAATTCCAGGTCTTTGTTGAAGAAATATCTGAAGGGAATCCTTGGTTCATCTGGTTGGCCGATTGTTGGTAGAGGTTTGGTCCAATCAGTGTAATATGGAGGGTTGTTCCGTTTAGTGAAGTCGATGTTTGCTTCTGGGTTGAGCCAATCCATGTTGTTAGACATGGCTCGAGCAATGTTTTCAAGGTGATATTCAACCTCGATTGCACTTTCCGAGCTGTTTTTCAACAGAAGGAATGCGTCATTCTTGATGCGCTTCAACTCGGATTTCGTCATCTTCTTCACACGGAATCGTTCTTGCAAGATTTTTGCATGTTCCAGTGTACTACCGTCTACCAATTATTGACCTTCTTCAGGGTAGGGAGTGTTGTTAACAAGTGTGGAGAACCATTCAAATTCTGCGGTTGTATCGTCATCTAGCCATGATACGACATCTGGCTGAGTCGTCTTTTTCTTGCTTTTAGAAGGCCTTGATGATGATTCGGGTTTCTTCACTTGTTTGGGAGAGGAGGGTTGTTGTTGGGGCTCAAGGACCTCTTCATCGTCACCACCCGTATACTCAAAGTGATCACCAGTTTTCTGAGTCAAGGGTGGTAACTCGGAATCGTCTCGAGGTTTATCAGTGGAAGACCGTGGTGATGGAGACTTATGTTGAGAAGAAGTCCGATGTGGAGGAGGTGGCATAGATGTAGATTGACCAGACTGCTTCTGACGTTTAGGTGCAGAGTCCTTATCCTTATCATCGTCATCTCTTGGTCTTTTGGGTTGAGCGGCTGACTCCTTGCATGATGATCTGAGTTGATAGTCAAGTAGAATTTCGAAAAATTTAGCTTCATCTGAAGTGAACGTTCCAGATCTCTTTGACATTTGCATCACTAGTTTAGCGATTAACTCAGATTCGGAGAGATCAGCTTCTTTTGCCATTGTATTTTTAACCAATGCAACGATGTTAGGGGTGAGTTGTCTGGAAAATACTTCTTTTGTCACACTGGGGACAGTGTCGAGAAGAAACTTGTGGGTTTGTTCTCTTGCTGACTTCTCCAGTTCCATTTGGACTTTAGGAACGATATCCTGAAGATACTTTTGAGTGTATCCTTCAATCATTTCATTCAGTTCCTCCTGACGATGACCTTTCATGAATTCCTGGATAAACTTCCTTTCTTTCTCCATCTTGTCATGCTCGTTATACAGATGCTGTATGTGATCAGCAAAGAAATTCAACTTGATGTTAAGTACGTTTTTCTTTCTGACTTGTTTTACAGCTTTGGCAATCCGTTCATGAGCATGAGAAACCCAAGTTTTAGGTGGTTTCTTCACTGATTTGGATGATGATCTGGTTGATTTTGTTGATGGTGGTGGTGATGAATGAGATGAAGAGTCCGATGATGAGGAGACATGAGGAGACTTCATGTCCTTAGGAGTTTCTGAGGTTTTCTCCTTTGAGTGTGTTGGACTGTCTAGAAGAAACTTTGAGTAATCATCCTCGTCATCCTTAGACTTTTCTTTCTCAGGTTCCTGTTTCTCAAAATCATACTCAATGGTGTCCTCCATAGGCTGTTGTTGTTGCAGAAGAGTGGTGGCACCAGCTCCCTTATCGGGTTGATTAACCGCATCAGGAGATGGTTTAGAGTGGGCAGCTCCACTTGATCCTCCAGGGCCACCCATTTGATCTTTAGCAAATTCTTCGGCCTTGTGAAGGTGTCTGACTTTGTGAAACTTCTTCCTGTATGCATGATCCAATTGCTCTTCTTCATCTTCAGAGCTTTCATCCTGAGATACAAGTGCAGTAGTCTTCTCTTTTCCTTTAATAGTTTAAGGACTTGGAGGTTTTGGTACTGAGGGATCTTCATCCTTTGCAGTTTCAGAGAATGTGATCTCTTCATCTGTGCCAGTAGCCTCATAATCCTCGTCCCTGAGTTGTCTTTGCGGTTCAAGTGAAAGGATCAGAGTGGCTTCTAGAGAAGGAACTTTCTTCTTAGGAGTGGGTTTCCTCTTTGGAATGGGTTTCTTCTTAGGAACATTCCTTTGACTATCTGTACTTGTGACACTTCCTGCACTTCCTCTTCTGGTTCTCCTGACAGGTGTTCCAGAAGATTTTTCGTCAAGATGACCAACTTTGCCTTGTCTGACTGCTTCCAGATATCTCTTGTACGTTTCGAGCTTTCTGACATCTTCAGTTAGAAGGAAATCTGGCAGCACAGCACCTTGTTTCTTTGTGGACGTTTCCTTGATTCTGACAGAGAGAATAGGTTCCGTCAACATGTCGTGATTGTCGGGGTCATTGAGCCTCTTGGGAATATCAGGATGAAGTCCAAGTGCTCTCTGTATCAACAGTTTGGTATATCTGATGTAGGGAATCTTTGAGCCAAGTTTGTTGAGAAATGACATCATGTCATCCCAAATCAGAGCTTCAATAGCGATGTGTTTCATGTTGACGAATGCCCAAAATATTTGCAGTTCTATGAGCTTAGGATGCTCATAGCCGCTATCACGACCAGAGATAGACTTGGTGATGATCATGTAGAGCGTTCTCCAAGGTTGAGGAATACTCTTGAGCTCTACGTGAGAGTGTTTGGTGATTACTCCTGTAGCCTCATCATAACCGATATCGATTAAGAATTGGAGAGTGAGCTCTTCAGTAGGTGTGGCATAAAGTTTGTCTGGTTCGACTTCAGGAATTAAGAGAACAGCCCTTAAGTCTGCAGGTGTGATGGTGATTCTTTTGTGATTCAGAGTCACTGTCACTGCAGTCCTTCCTTTGACCCTTTCCATGGTGTTCCAGAACTGTTGGATATAGATCTCAGGAACTGTTGCAGAATGAGTGAGCATGTTCTGATATGGATGAGACCTCAGAATGTCAATAGCGATTAAGCATGAAGACTCAGAGCAAGTGAGAGTGCTGAAGTCAACTCGGAGATTATTCTTTCCAATCTTCATTGGATAGCCATGAGGATAGATATCAGCAATGGAGAGAATATTTGGTGCATCCATGTTTGGTTGAGCAGCCATGTCGTGATCTGAAATAATATTAGCCAAAAGAACCAACATATCGAAAGACATAATGTTAGTCAACAGAAGGTCTTATTGTCTAGTTATTTAATGTACAACGTCAATGATTGTTACGAGTCCTAAGTCACTTGTATGTCCAATAGTCTAATGACGTCGTAAAATGTTTCGTGAGTTAGTTAACTTTAAGTTTTAAAGCTTATGTTATCACTTATTGTTCACAACATATCAAACGTTTTGGTTTATTAGTGACATTATTGGATTCGTGACGTTATGATAAGTTTATTAACAAGTTTTGTACACGTAACAATTCATAATGAAGGTCAAAAATGGCTTAAGCGTAGGATTGACAAAGTTACGCGTAAACAGTCGTGACATACGCGTAGGCGAAAGCTTATGCGTAGGATCCTTTCTTATGCGTAAGAAATGTTACGCGTAGGAAAAAAAGGGGACCTTACGCGTAGAGCTTACGCGTAGGCGTATAAGAACCTTACGCGTAAGGCTTACTCGTAAGAGTAGACCTTATGCGTAGAGGTCACTGTTTACGCATATCCTTCACAGGATACGCGTAGTCCCACTGTAGAACCTTACGCGTAATAGTTATGCGTAGGTTTTATTTTATGCATAACATCACTACGCGTAGGGTAATCCTTATGCGTAGAGAGTCTTATGACCTTGATTCTGAGTGTTTAAGCGTAGCAAAGCCTGAAATAAAGTTATCAACTCATCAATGTTCACACAAAACAACAATTTATCACAGATAACAACATCCTAGTCCATGTAAACAGTTACGCGTAGAACCACATATGCGTAGTCTAAACCCTAAACTTACGCGTATGAGATTTAGCCATGGGATGAACATCATATTGATTCTGGTAGTTCTAAGAAGTCCATAAAGTAGTTTTATCCAAGTTTTAACATCAAATAAGCCTTGAATCAAAAATACCCAATTTATATGAACTTGAACCCTAATTCTGGGTGATTTCTGGGTTTACATGTGTTCAATTGAACTTGAAAACAACCTTATATGACTATCTTTTATACCAAAAACCTTCACATTTGAAAAAACCCAATTCTACGCATAAACCCTAAATCTCAAATACACTCAATTCGTGTGTCTAGGTGCGTTTTGATGTTTAAAAAAGTATTATAGATGATATTAAATCATTTTGACACAATCCTTTTTAACTTCAAACACATAAACAAGATTATGTGTTCATACGCATACGCGTAGAACACAAAATCACCCATAGGTTAAAATCAAGCCGTTAACTTTCAAAATGGTTTAAAACCATTGTTTGTAATCTTGTTATGAACACACAAACACTTACAAAAATGAAGATCTGAGACACGCAATTCTTGAATGATTTTAGGCGTAGGATTTGAAGGTTTTTAGCAATAAATGTGGTTAGAATGGTAGGTGGGGTATTTTATTGAAAAATACTTTCGGATTATGACAGTTTCAGTCCCTCCACCTTTTCCTTTTTCAACCAAAGCCTTTTAACTTCCATTTAGGTTACCAAACAAATATTTTTGAGAAAGAATCATGACGACACTCCCCCTCGGCTTGATAAATTTAAACGGTTTAAGAATTTTAGTCCGAGGAGTGTCATTGAGCCAGAAAGTCCACCATCATTTGTATAACGAAACAACCGAGATGTGATAACATGCAAGTACACTTATGTTTTGAAACGGTTAAGCGATAAATTTCTCCCCCTCAACACTTGATCAGAAAAAATACGAAATTTGAGAGATGCAAGTGTTGACGGAAGAACGGTACTTGCCATGTTAAAGAAAATAGATGAGAAGAATATTTTTGTTGTTTTATCAGATTTTATATTTTTGTATTTTGTTTTTGAAAGATTTTATTTATTTACAAAAGATGTTTTGGTGTTTGACAGGTTTTTAAGACGATTTTAAGAGGTCATCCAGTTCCTCTTGAGTCAAACACCTCATACCAATTCGATGGATCAACTCATTAAACCTAGCGGGAGGCAAGGCTTTGGTGAGCAGATCTGCCAATTGGTATTCAGTACCCACAAAGTATAATTCAACGGTACCCTGTTCCACATGATCCTTGATGAAATGATAGCGTAGATCGATGTGCTTTGATTTCGAGTGTTGAACTGAGTTGCACGAGATTGCAATGGCACTCCGATTGTCGCAGTACATCGGGATTCTGTCAAATACATAGCCATAGTCTTTGAGTTGTGTTCTCATCCAAATCACTTGAGCACAACACGCGGACATGGCTACATATTCTGCTTCAGTTGATGACAGTGATGTACAATCCTGCTTCTTTGATTGCCAAGACACCAGTTTATCACCGAGAAATTGTAGAGCTCCTGAAGTACTTTTCCTTGAGTCTAAGCATCCTGCGTGATCAGCGTCTGAAAAAGCTATTAGTTCAAAACCAGAATCCTTCGGATACCAGATCCCCAAATTAATGGTTCCCTTGATGTATCAGAGGATTCTTTTAGCCTCAGAGAGGTGGGTTTCAGTTGGTCGCGACTGATAACGGGAGCATAGATAAACGGCAAATACAATGTCAGGTCTGCTAGCTGTTAGATACATGAGAGACCCAATAATACTTCGGTATTTGGTAGGGTCAACCAATTTCCCATGTAAATCAGCATCTAATTTCTTGGTATGAGCCATTGGTGTGGCATAAGTATCACAGGTATTCATTCCAAATTTGTTTAACAATTCAAGGGCATATTTGGACTGACTCAGAAAAATACCACGGGGTGATTGATGAACTTGTAGTCCTAGAAAGAACGTAAGTTCACCCATCATGGACATTTCAAAATTTTTCTTCATGAGTTTTGCAAAAGCGATTGAAAACTTTTTATGTGTTGACCCAAAAATGATGTCATCCACGTAAATTTGAACAATTAAGATGTGTGCCCCGTGATATTGTATAAAAAGAGTTGGGTCAACCGAGCCTTTGGTGAATTTATTGGCAATGAGGAAAGATGATAGCTTATCGTACCATGCCCGAGGGGCTTGTTTGAGACCATAAAGAGCTTTGTTCAGTTTGTAGACATGGTTCGGGAACTCAGGATCAACGAATCCATCTGGTTGGCTGACATAGACCGTTTCTTTAAGTTGTCCATTGAGAAACGCCGTTTTGACATCCATCTGATAGACCGTCATGTTCATATGAGCTGCGAACGCGAGAAATATCCGAACAGCCTCAAGACGAGCAACCGGAGCAAAAGATTCTTCAAAGTCTATCCCTTCTTCCTGACGATAACCCTTAGCAACTATCCGTGACTTGTTTCGGATGACATTCCCTTCAGCATCCAATTTGTTTTTCCAAATCCATTTTAGACCAATGACGTAGACCCCTGTTGGTCTTTCAACCAGTTCCCATACTTCAAGACGTTTGAATTGATTGAGTTCTTCTTGCATGGATTCAATCCAGTTGTCTTTTGTCATTGCATCCTTAATGTTTTTAGGTTCAGATTGGCAGACAGTGAGTGCATAAATGCAGTGTTCACCATCTGAGTGAAGACGTTGTCTCGTAACGACTGGTTGATTCGGGTTGCCAATAATGTTAGCCAGAGGATGGTTTTTAGTCCATCTATGTGTAGAGGGTTGATGTTGGTATACATTGTGCAGATTCTGAGGATTCAAATGGTTTGTTGAAGATTCCGCAACATCTGGTGCAGCAGTCTCATTGGCAAACGGGTTGAAGAACGCATTTGGATCAAAATCTGCAGGTGGGGGTACTTCATTCAGAATATCATCAGCTGGATCATCATTGTTGGAAGCGGTGTGTTCAACTGTTGTGTTGGAGTCAATTGGTGTAGGTGCATCTTCAACAGTAGTTGTTGTAGCAGGTGTATCAGGTATAGGAATATTATCAGGTTGTGCAGCGGAAACAGCGGATACACCAGGAGCACGTGCATCAATATCGTCACAGAACAGAGGAGCAAATAACCTTTCCATTTGTTGACGAGTTAGCTGAGGGCTTTCTTCAGCTGATGATGGGGGTTGAGGGAAGTTTAAACGGTTGTGTCCGGGTTCTAAGCTGTTATACTCAGAAGCCATTTCCGTGAGTTCATCGAAATGAGCATGAATCGTTTCCATTACCTCCTTAGTTCGACGATTCCAGATTCTGAAACCTTTAGAATTGTCACAGTATCCAATAAATACTCCAATATCAGCTTTTGCTTTGAGCTTTCCAAAGTCATCACGATCATTATTCGGATAGCAAAGGGATCCAAATACATGAAAGTGTTTGAGGTTCGGTTTATGGTTGTGGACAAGCTCAAAAGGGGTTTTGTTGTGGCGTTTTGTGATCATAGAACGGTTTTGAGTATAGCATGCAGTGGATACAGCTTCTGCCCATAAGTAATCAGGAAGTTTAGCATTGATTAACATTGTTCTTGCAGCTTCCACTAACGTTCGGTTTCGTCTTTCAACAACGCCGTTTTGTTCAGGTGTCCGTGCAATAGATGTTTGATGCTGAATTCCCACTTTCTCATAAAATTCACGAAGGGTTTTGTTAACAAATTCAGTTCCTTTGTCTGTTCTGATGATTCTGACGGTGTTGCGGAGCTGAACCTGTATTTTTGTGAGAAAGGTGATGATCATTTGTGGAGCTTGGTCTTTGCTATGAAGAAAGTAGACCCAAGTCCATCGTGAGTAGTCATCAACAATTACTAAGATGTAGCGTTTGCCATTGATCGTTTGCACGTGCATCGGGCCACACAAATCCATGTGAAGAAGATGAAGCACATGCTGAGAGCTGTGTTCCACCTTTGAAGGAAAGTGAGCACGAGTGCTTTTCCCTTGTTCAAAGGCTGAGCAAAGGTGATCTTTTGAATACCGGAATCGTGGGAGTCCTTCAACTAGTTTGTGTCGAGCAAGGTTGGTGATGGTTTGAAAGTTTAGGTGTGAGAGACGACGGTGCCATAGCCATGATTTTGTAGATGTTGCCTTAGAAAGTAAGCAGATGGGAGAGGGAGCGACCATGTCTTGCACAGAGATAGTGTAGAGACTAGAATTACGCGAGCCAGACATAAGATCGTTTCCTTGTAGATCACGAATGAAACAAGTTTTCTCCCTGAAAGCAACCTCCAAATCTCCATCACAAAATTGACCTACTGAAAACAGATTGTGACCGAGGCCTTCCACATAGTAAACCCTGCTGATTTCGATGTTCCCATTAACATAATCTCTGTAGCCCATTATGGCTGCGAAGTGATCGTTCCCGAATCTGACAGTGCCAATGAACTTTGCAATAAAGTTTGATAACAGTTTAAGGTTGCCTGTCATGTGTCGGGAACATCCGCTATCAACAATTCAGAGAATGATCTGTATCACCTGCATTACACACAGACGACACAGATGGAATAGAAGTAGATGTGGAACCCGAAATGTTAGAGGGTTCCGAAGCAGATATGTTAGACATACAGACATTTAGAATCTTAGGCATCCACTTAAATCCTAATGTGTTATATATCCATTTCTGCCATCTGTAACTACTCTTTGCTTTAGTCTTAGTGAAAAGACTAGGTGGTACTACATTCTTAGGAGGTGAGGCGGTAGCTACTGTGATAGCAATGGTTGCCTTAGAATCTAAAGAGGGTGGTTTACCAAGCACAGACTGAGAATGATTAGTGGGCCTAGAGGTATTCCGATTCTTAGGATTCCGTAATCTAGAGATTATAGCTTTAGCAACACATTTGTCATGACAATCAGAATTCATACTCTTTCGACAAATATCACAAGGTGCATCAGACTGAATATCAAAGGTGCTTAACGGTTTAGCATTCGTTACATCACTATTTCTATTACATTTGCCAGACGCAACATCTATAGTGGAAGTAACTTGAGTTTTATTCAGATTCCTAGGGTGTTCTTCTACTTTAGCATTCCTTATTGATCTTTTCTTAGGTCGCAACTTCCTATTCCTCGATTGAGTGCTCCTAGGCTGTGAAGTGCGGATGTTTGGAAAAGATGCAACTATTCCTGTTTCAGTAGAGGGAAACACATTAGCAACTTGTGATTTGGCAGTGGGAATTCTAGGTTCACGATTACTAAGTGTGACTGATGCTAATCTCTTAATCACAGTAGGCGGGAGTAGTTCATACTTTCCTAACATTTCCCGTAACTTAGAGATGGTGTGAATCAGATCTTGATTTTCAGAACGAAGATTACCAGCAAAATTCATGACTTCTCTAGTGTGAGCCAGATAGTGATCAAGTTCATTAGATGCTTCATCTCGAGTCTTTTTGAGTAAATCAAATATGACACCATATTCCTGTTTAACTTTTAAAAGTTCTTGTTCATATTTTGAGATTTGACTTTTCAAAGACACGTTTTGATCATCCAGATGCTCAATTTTAGTATCAGAAGATTTTGCACTCAATTGAGCGATTTTCTTTTGAAAACTAAGTTGATGGTTGTGAATATCTTTTTCACACCAATGTAGACGTCGTTTTGCATTGTAAATTTCCGTGTGTAATCGTTTATTTTCAGCTTTTAGAGACTCGATCTGAAGCACATTATCGGTGTTCTCAACAGTTACAACAGTTTCAACAATATCAGCAGAGATATGATCAGATGCATATGGCAACGAATAGAATAGCACAACATTATGGATATCAGCACAGATAACATCTTCCAAGAGTCGATCAACATCTTTTCTCAACAGTTTCTTTTTCCGTTTTGTGTTGGTAATAGATGTTTCTGTTTTCTCGAAAACGTTTTTCATTACCCCAAGTTCCTTATGAAAATCCTTTTCCCAGGCAATTGCACAACTTTTCAAGTTTTTAACATTAGGTAAAAGATTTTTCTGAAAAATGTCTCTTTGTTCTCGCGCCAGAGGCGATTGAAAATGTTCAACTTTGATTTCAGATCGATATTCTATCTCATGTTGTAAAATTTTGAGGTCAGCCATGAAAATGTCAAAATATCGAAGAATTTTTCGATTTTCAGGTTGTGAGTTTACTTCGCTAATGGAAGGTAAAGGACCGTAAGTTTGTGCAAAGACTGTTTTGGGATTAACAATAGAAGACTCGGGTGTTTTGATGATAACCCTTGGTGTGTTAGAAGAATCCGTTGGTGTGACGAAAGTGACCGCGTTTTTATAATTAAAAGGTTTGTTGTAAACAACATTTTTTAATTTTGATCGACTCTCGTCTTCTGCATCTAATTCCTCTTGACGATGGTATTCAACAACACTCATGACAGTATTATCAATTTTGTATTGTGCACTGGAAACTTCAGGAGTTGGTTTGAATGTTTTTAGTGAAAGCTTTGGTTTGTAATCAGCTAGATTTTTTCCATATCCATTTGGATTAGGTTTTAAGGTAAACTTTTCTATAGCTGTTACTGATTCACCATGTTTGTAAACAACAGTTTTAAACTCTTTAATTTTGTTTTGCAAACCGAGAATTTCTGCAAGAAGGTCATCTACCCGATTCGTTGAATGCTTTTTGTATGCGGAGAACTGTTTTTGACAATTTAACAACTCAGCCTTAGCTTTTTGATTTTCCAAGGTGAGAGCGTTAATTTGCTTTTTATGTTCATGTTTCAGTTGTTCTAATTTGGACAACAAAGCATTCTTCGAGGCAGCTAGATCACGCATCTGTCTCTCTAAATATTTTTCGTTTTGATGAGATTTTGCAAAAGCGGCTTCAAAACCTTTTTCACGGTTTTCTTGAGTTTTGAAAAAATTGAGTTGCATTTGTAAACATTCAAAATCCTTGGTTAACAGTGCATTTTTACTTTTTAAGGATTGATTTAATGCATAACATTCCTCCATTTTGATTTTATGGTCTTGAATTAACCGAGCAAAATCCGGATGAGGCATCAGATCATCTTGTTCAACGTGAGTCTCAACATGATCATTCTTTAGATCCTCAAGTACGACCACGGAGTCAATTTGGTTATCAAAGGGGACCATAAGGTCGTCTTGATCGTCAAATGTAACTACAGGGTTAACTTGAAAATCATCAGAGGAAGATGTAGAAGACTCATTTTGAACAGTCTGATCCGTGCCGGATTCAGATATTGGCGGAGATATTAGTTCAGATATGATGATGGTTTGTTCGGGTACCTGAGACAAGCCATCAGTGTCATACACTGGGCCTGTATCACTCATGTGCAGCTCATGCATATTAGCCATCAACATAACAGCTGCATTCGCCTGCAAATCCTCCATATCATCATCTGAGTCTGCATCTGCCATAAAGCTCTGTTCTTTGGTTGTGAGAGATCCACCAGCTTCATCCTTAAGAGCCAAAAGTAAGGCCTCTTTGAAATAAGCACTGCCCCTAGTCCTTGGCTTTGGGCATGCATTAGCCAGGTGTCCCTTCTCATTGCAGTTGTAGCATCGAAGACCATTTAACCGATTTTGAGCATTTCCCGTTTCCACCACTTGAGCTCTGTTGTTATTCCTACCCACAGCATTAAACCCTTGACCACCGCTCATCTGACGACCATAATCACGATTCTGAACTTCAACACGTCCATTGTTCACAACAGCTTGAGTCCGTGTGTTAGATGAGGAACGAATACGATTGTTGGATTTGTTGGTGTAACGGCCAAAAGCATTAACAATCATCACAAATCCTTGTTGCAATGCTTCGAATGGATCGATTTCCTCAGTAGCTTCACTGACATATGCTTGAGCATTGTTGCTGTATGGGACCAATTGATTTTGTTGAGGTTGAGGTTGTTGCTGTGAAGGTGTGTTGGAAGCAGTTGGTTGAGTTGCTGGTTGAGAGGGATAATTCTGTTGAGCATACAAGGCAAGTTGTTGATTGTCCGGTTGTGACTGTTTAGCAATTTGAGCACGGAGAATCCTTTCCCGATCAACTTCCTTTTCATGAGGCTTCAAGTAATCGTACAACAATCCATAAGTAGAATGATGCATGTTCTTCGCTTGACGGAGAAAAATGACATACTTCTCCCATTCTGGACCAAGACTACTCAGGAACTTAGTATTCACTGCAATTCTTGGCATGATGATGTTGTGTTTATCCAAATCATTGATGATGTCTGAAAATCGGTGATGATATGACTCAAGTGTCTCTCCAGGTTCAATCATGAAGTGTTCATAAGCCAAGTAAATTTTGGATTCCAAATCCTCCTGATTGAGTACAGATCCTTCCATAAGAAGACGAATATGATCCCACATTTTTTGTGCAGTCTTTTGAGCATCAACACTACGAAGAATTGGGTTTGGTAATCCTAAAAGGATGTATTCCATTGCAAGTTCATCAGCTTCATAGTGTAGAAGTTCTGTAGGATTTAAATCTGCAACAGTAGCAATGTTGGTTTGTTCATCTCTTGGTGGAACTGCGTTTGGATCTCCGGGTACAATGACAGTAGGCATCTCAAATGGACCTTCCAAGATAACCTTCTTTAAGAACTTTCCATGTGGCTTCTTCAGATCACAGAACCTAAAGAACCTTATCACCCATTGATCGTAGTTTCCTGGAGTGAGCATTGGAGGTCTATCAAGTGATCCAGCTTCATGAATTGATTGTTGGCTGCTTAAAGCTTCACACATCTTTGCAAACCAAGTTGGTTCTTTCATAGTGCTTCGTGATGGATGTTGATTGAAATCGTTTGTGTAGGGTAGAGTTTGAAGACTTGGTGGTGGTTGAACCATTTGTGGTTGTGGAATTGCACCAAGTTGTGGAGTATGTTGCTGATTAAATTGTTGTTGATAAATTGCTTGTTGTTGATTCCATTGTTGATGTTGTGGAGTTAATTGTTGTTGTTGTTGATGATTATAAGTGTGAGGGAAGTAGTTAGAGTATGGTGGTTGAGACATGATGATAAACTTGTGTAGTAAGAATGGATCTTTGTAGTCGAGTGAACCTTTGTTGATGAAGTATCCTTAGGCGTAGAAATGACAAGAACCAAGTAGTACTTATGCGTAAAAACACCAAAAGTTACGCGTAACAAGAATAGTTACGCGTAGGATTTAGCTTACGCGTAAGCAGGAAAAAAGACTAAAGTTACGCGTAAACAGTAAGTTAGGCGTAGAAAGTTAGGCGTAGGATTACCTTATGCGTAGGACTAAGTCTACGCGTAAGATGAATCTTAAGCGTAAGATTTTCTACGCGTAAGCTTTATGCTTAAGCGTAAGATTAGGGTTTTATCCCAAGTGATCTTTTACACTTCACAGTGCAAAAGATATCCAAAGTCGACGTATTTTCAGACTTATCCAAGTAAGAAAACACGGAATAAACCAGAAAATTGAAGATCAAACCAAGGAAAGTCTTACGCGTAAATTTAGGGTTTTGTTACGCGTAAGATTACTCGTAACTTAGATTCTATCCAAATTTGTTTCTAAACCAGTTTTTGTGTGTTGAAATAGCTTCAATAACATCAAAATAACACAAAAGTGTGAAACTTGATGATCCAAAGCACTTAAAACGGTTACGCGTAGGATAACACTTGCGTACAAAAACAAGCTTAAAAACAAGGAAAAACACGTAAAGTTCCAAACTTTTTGCCAAAAACCAATAGTTTAACACCTAATAACGTTGAAAGTACAAGAATCTTGGATTCAAAAGTGTAAAAAATCAGTTTTTAAGCGCACCAAAGATTGTGCTTGCTTTACGCGTAACACCCAAAATCAAACCTTCGAAAAAACAAAGTGTACACCCAACTATTTGGCGATTGATACCACTGTTAGGTCACAAGTTTTACAACACAAGCTTATAGAGAAGGAGATAAAGGCGGATGAACAAGTATCAAACACACACACACACAATATAGTAAACGGTTAGGCGTAGTGAGAGTGAATGAAAAGAAAACTTGAACAACCAACCTTCAAATGAAGGTTATTACAATGTATTTATAGGCAAGGAGCTAGGGCAACACTCCCTCTCCTTCCCTATTCCTTATTGGGCTTGGATCAAGCTTATGGGCCTTCTACATAAGCTTGACCTTAAACAAACATAAAGGCCATAACAAAGCTACCTATTACATATGAAATATAAATACTTGAAATACTGTTTAGGAGTAATTCCAACAATGCAGACCAAGCTCAAATATGTATTTGAAGGCATCTTTTATGGCTTGTGGTGGTCGATATGGAATTTCCGCAACAAACTCTTATTCGAGAAAGAGAATCAAGTCAGGCGGCGATTTTTGATAATATTGAATAGTTTGGAGTCCAATTTATAGTTTGTGTTCCCATGCCATTGGTTCCTGAAAGCACTGTGGGATGCAAAGTTGCAAACACTTGGATATGTATTATACTTGTCACTTTTTATTATCGTGTGTAACATTAACTTTTTATTTTTTATTTTTCTTACACAAACTTTTTGAATTCCTACTATTGTGTATATTTTGTGCATGTAAAATGAGCATTTTATTTTTCGTCGGTTACAAAATATAAGGTAAAAATGGTCATTTGGAATTCAAAAAGTTTGTGTTATTTTAGTAAAAAATAAAGGACGTTACACACAATAAAAAAATGGCAAATATAATACATTTACAGGTTGAGCGTCGGTCCGAAACCTGTTTGTTTTATGAAACTACATTTGAGGTTGAGCGTCGGTCCGGAACCAACACGAGAACCGATTTCACAAATACTTGAACTGAATCGGTTCGGTTCGGTTTTGTGTCGGCTCGGTCCGGTTTACATGCTTGCACAAATATTTTGTTTTCACTCATTATTATAGTATCCGATTTTATTTACTTCACACATTATTTCCTTTTCACAAATACTACTCTCTGATAGTGTTTGTTTTATGAAACTATATTTGAGGTTGAGCGTCGATCCGGAACTTGTTTGTTTCATGAAACTACATTTGAGGTTGAGCGTCGATCCGGAACCGAGACGAGAACCGATTTCACAAATACTTGAACCGAATCGGTTCGGTTCGGTTTTGTGTCGGTTCGGTCCGGTTTACATGCTTTGTGTGTGTGTTTGTTCGGTTTTGGGTCAAACTGAACCAATCCGACCCGAAAACCGACAACCGGTAATATATTGAAACGAAACCGAACCGAAAATGGTCGGTTCGGTTCGGTCCGGTCCGGTTCGGTCGATTTTGTGCTCAGCCCTACTTGAGTTTGTTATCAAATTTCTCATAGGCTTTAAAGAAAAATAAAGTATAAAGCGAATATAAATTGTTTGATCAGAGTGTTGTGTCTTACGAGTTTTGAGCAAGTTTAAAACTCGTGTCAAGTTTTTTCCCACATCGGTGGAAGACGACAAGTTTCACTTGGTTATATATTGTGGTGTAGAGGGTTCATGCAATTTGATATTAGTATAATTCAGCCGTAGACGGTCATACCACACAGTAAATATACAGGTTTACTGTTTACTGTGGTGTAGACGTTTGCCGATGATTCATTCAAGTTATCAGCTTTTAGTAATATGTATGTGATCATCGTTTTTGTGAAAATGATATCTTTTATCAAATTTTGGACCACTAAGAGCTCAAATAAATAACACATACTAAAACAATCAAATGTTCTTAGTTAACGGTGTAGATATATCAACATCTTGCAGGTTATTAGCGTGCCGGCTATCTGAATCTCTATCAAAACCGGCCCTTTGAAGACTTTGAAGACCTTGTTGTTAGTCGTATATTTAGCATAGCTCAAGTGTTAAGTGTATGGGCTAAGGCCCGATCATTATTTGTTAGGGTTACTATTATATATATTGTATGTTAGGATACTTATGAATACACGAAACATTCTGATAGTCACACTTGCTATGTACCACCGTGGACGTACTTCATGAAAATAGTGATTTTTTTCAATCCGAGCATAAGCAATTTCGTCGCTCGAACTGCGGGGAGTATTTACGAACAGTAATGTTTATTGATGATGTACATATATTCTCACAATTGTTTCAATGTCATTCTTGTTCACGTGTCTAAGTGTCTTTACGAACAACAATATAGTTATTTAAAAATCATAGGTTTAATATTAAGAAGGGGTCCATTAAAAGACAAGCAATATATAAAGAGATTTTATTTTTTTATTATTATTTTTTTAGGGAAAATGATAAATTTAGGCATTAAAGTTGTCACGTTTTTCTTTTCTGGGCATCAAACTTTTTTTTTCCTATTGTAGCACTGAACTTGCCTAATTTTCCTTTTCTGGTCATCGAAGTTTGATTTTGTGTCACAAAAGGAAAATTAAGCAAGTTCAATGCTACAATAGGAAAAAAAAAAGTTTGATGCCCAGAAAAGGAAAAAAAGTTCGATGCCCAGAAAAAAAAAAAAGTTCGACCGTTAATTTTTTTATTGCACTGTTAGTCATTTTCGTCTGTTTTTAACGACCGTTATTATATTATTGCACCGTTAGTCCTTTTCGCCCGTTCTTACACGTTTTCGTCCGTTCTTACACGGTTTTCGTCCGTTTTTACACGTTTTCATCCGTTTTTTCACGTTTTCGTCTGTTTCTGCACGTTTTCGTTCGGTTTTGCACGTTTCCGTCCGCTTTTGCACAGTTTCGTCCCGTTTTTGCACGTTTTCGTCCGCTTTTGCACGTTTTCGTCTGATTTTGCACAGTTTCGTCCGTTTTTACACATTTTCTTCCGTTTTTACACGTTTTCGTCCGTTTTTGCACAGTTTCGTCCTTTTTTGCACGTTTTCGTCCGTTTTTGCACAGTTTCGTCCTTTTTTGCACGTTTTCGTCCGCTTTTGCTCGTTTTCGTCCGCTTTTGCACGTTTTCTTCTGTTTTTGCAGGTGCAAAAGCGGACGAAAACGTGCAAAAACGGACGAAACTGTGTAAAAACGGAAGAAAATGTGTAAAAACGGACGAAACTGTGCAAAAACATACGAAAACGTGCAAAAGCGGACGAAAACGTGCAAAAACGGGACGAAAACGTGCAAAAAAGGACGAAACTGTGCAAAAACGGACGAAAACGTGTAAAAACGGAAGAAAATGTGTAAAAATGGACGAAACTGTGCAAAAACAGACGAAAACGTGCAAAAGCGGACGAAAACGTGCAAAAACGGACGAAAATGACTAACGGTGCAATAAAAAAATTAACGGTCGAACTTTTTTTTTTCTAGGCATCGAACTTTTTTTCCTTTTCTGGGTATTGAACTTTTTTTTCTTCCTATTGTAGCACTGAACTTGCCTATTTTTCCTTTTCTGGGCATCGAAGTTTGATTTTGTGTCCCAAAAGGAAAATTAGGCAAGTTCAGTGCTACAATAGGAAAAAAAAAGTTCGATGCCCAAAAAAGAAAAACGTGGCAACTTTGATGCCTAAATTTATCATTTTCTCTTTTTTTTAATTGAATCCATATGATGATTTCTCATAAAACTGGATTTCATACTTCTTGCTACTACTACTCATTGGCAATTAATGAGCACCCTTTGTTTACTAATGAAAAATGTGATATTGGTACAGGTGGCCCATGATTATTAACGATGTACAATGTGACAAGTTCCGGACTTAGGAGAATAACCAACCCGAATATAACGTCTAGTAACAGGGTGTTACAGTATGTTAGATGGAGATTTAACATTCAACTAAAATACCGCTAATTATACTAATTGTCAACCTTTTTTTTTTGTGAAAATGACATTCTTATATCAAAATTTATCTTGTTAAATATCAACACATTCTCTAACAATCAAATGTTCATTATGTAACAATAGTTTACATATATATATGAGAAGTTACTACATTTCAACATATCATAATTATGTCTATTTTATTAGGGCATCCACAATGGATAACTTGATCGTTTAATAAGTGTTGACTCATAATATAATGCATTGTAAAGTTCCATGTCCTCCCATGCATCGTTTAATAAGAGTTTGGAGACCACTTTATAGTTGGTGTTCTCCTACCATTTGGTTCATTAAGGCGATGTGAGATGTAAAATTGCAAACATTATATTTAAAATACTACCCTTCTCTTCTAGACCATTTAGCTTACACAAAAAGCCAATTATGTTAGAGTAGAGTTTTGTCTAAGTCACAACTTATTCAACTTATTTATGAGTATTGATGCTATTTAATGGAAAGAAATAGTTATCTATACTCCCACATTGATATCTAGTTTACCGTATAAATCTTTCTTTACACTAGTATTATCAGGATTGAAACAACAATGCAACTATATATGAACACACCTATATGAGTGACGACGTATATGGTACATCGGTCGAATAACCGAAGAAATATTCTATCCGAAGGGACCAATACTCTACCGGAGTGATTCAATGCTATACCGAATGGTACACCGACGAGCCATCCGTCCGAAGGGCGCGCTGACCTGACAGTACATTTGGCATCTAGCCTGGATATAATTCGTTTCATTCTCCTGGGTGTCAGACACGGCGCCAGAGACAGTGTCAGCCCTGACAACACCAACGGTCCCATGAAGTACGACAGTCCCAGGGACCAGATAGTGGCATCAAGTAGTATAAATACGCATACAGTAATTGGGAATAAGGTATCATTTTCTCACACACATATTTTATACTATACCTTTCGGTAAAACACATACTCATTCTCACGCCGGAGTCGGGTCCTGGGATAACACCCGGGGCGAGACTAACGCGTTGTTCATCTTAGCAGGTATCTAGAAGACTTATCTCTAAGGCTGAAAGATAGCTGCAACAACCCACAAAAAAATACTTCGACATTGGCGCCATTCGTGGGACCCGCATTCAATCTACTAGAGCTATAGGATGACGGGTTCGACACCTCCGGTAACTTCTGGAGAGGAGAAGGAAGTTCCACCCCAATGACAAGAGAGCAGTTGGAAGGGTATGTAATTGCGCTCAAGTCTATGATAAAAGAACACAATAGCCGAAGGGACACCGTTGAGCCGATACAGTTGGATTTTGAGGACGAAATGGTCCTTGAAAAGGGCAAGGCGGCCGACAAGAGGAAGGAGATAGTGACCGGGAGTAAAGTAAAAGACGAAGATCTAGCGAAGCCCTTCAAGGAAGTCTCAAAATCCCCCTTCAGCAAGCGAATCATCGAGTTCTCTGCACCGGAGCACAAGATGCCCACCCACGTCAAGCTGTACGATGGATCGACGGATCCTCAAGATCATCTCAACAGATTCACTGGAGCAGCAGGGCATGGAGAATGGCCGATGCCAGTTTGGTGTCGTATGTTCCAACAGACTTTGGACGGAAAAGCTAGGGGATGGTTCGATGGACTCCCTCCGGGAAGCATAGACGAATTGGCAGCTTTCAAGGACCAGTTCGAAACTCGTTTCTCCCTGCACAAGGCTTGTGTCAAGGACCCTACCGAAATTGCCAAGATAGTAAGGAAGGCTAATGAAACGTTGCCTAAGTTCAAAGAAAGATGGACCACCGAGACGGGATTCATACAAGGAGCTCCGGAGATCATGAGGATCTCCTCGTTCATGAATGGATGCAAATGTCCCGAACTGGCAAAGCGGTTTGCCGATACGATCCCCGAAATTGTGGAGGAGATGATGGTTAGGGTAGATGACTTTGTAAGGTCGGAAGAGGCCTTCGCCAGCACCGAATTGCCCAGGGTAGAGCATTATGATACAACCAGGAGAGCCTCAACTGGACCCTTCCGAAAGGACGAAAGGGTTTCCAGAAACCATTACGGAGGGGATAGGAAGAATGAAGGACGGTACGAATATTCTGGAAAGGATCAGGGAAGCTCTCATCGCCACGGTGACAGGTCGACACCTTATTTGCCCCATCGCGGTGATCACCTGAACCGGAACAACCCCCGTCTGACTTTAGAATCACTCATAAAGCCCCCAAAAGAAATTTTGGCCACAGAGCACCAGCTGCGCCTCCCTCCTCCAAAGCCGATGCGTGACCCACCTCGCAAGGAAAACCAAGATAAGTACTGTGATTATCATGGAGAGAAAGGGCATTACACGAATGATTGTTATCCGCTTAAGAAACAGTTAGAGTTAGCATTGGAGTCGGGGAAGTTGAATCACTTAATCAGGGACCTCAGACAGAAGGGAAGGAGAGAGCCCCCCAAGAATGAAACGGGAGCCAAGGATAAGGTCATCAACATGATCCGAGCATGGCCTGAACGAAAGAAGATGAAGTCATCGGAACAAGAGGAAAGATGGATGAATGTGCCCATAACCTTTCCCCCTCTTCCCGAGGGAGATTTGTCGGACGATCCTCTCATAGTTGAAGCCACAATGGAGGGGTATCTAGTAAGAAGGGTCTTTGTGGATGAAGGAGCTTCGGTGGAAGTAATGTTCGAACACTGCTTCAACAACTTGCCTCAGGAGATAAGATCCTGGATGAAGCAGACACAGACAGATTTGCTTGGGTTTGCCGGACAGGTGACTAGACCGCTGGGAAAAATCGAATTGGATGTTTCATTCGGGGATGAAGGGTTATACAGGAAGGTCAGAATGAAGTTCACAGTTATTCGGGCACAGTCGCCGTATAACGTAATCTTAGGAAGGACCGGATTGAAGATCCTGCGAGCCATACCTTCCACGGTCCACTCCATGATGAAGTTCCCAACCCCTCAAGGAATTGCCACACTTGTCACTCGTTCCGTCATCATTTCGGAATGTAGAAGATTGGAAAGATTACAGCCATTACTCCAGAGCAGGATAAAGTAGAAGCAAAAACCGGTGAGGTAGGTTTGACCGAGGAAGTGGCAATCAACCCTGCCTTCCCCGAGCAGGCCGTGATGATAGGAGGTACCCTGTCCTCCGAAGGAAAAAGACGCCTTAAAGAGCTGTTACAAAGAAACCTTGATATATTCGCATGGGAGTCGGCGGATATGACGGGAGTCCCCAGGGGAATCATTGAACACACTCTGAATGCCAATCCTTCAGTGGACCCAGTATGCCAAAAACGCCGAATGTTGGCGGCGAATCGAAGCCAGACGGTCATAAAAGGAAGTGGAAGAATGGGTCAAAGCCGGCATTGTCAGACCAGTGAAATATCCTACCTGGATATCCAACCCTGTTCTAGTAAAAAAGTGCGACGGAAGCTGGCGGATGTGCATTGACTTTAAGAACATCAACTCTGCTTGCCCCAAGGACTACTACCCTTTGCCGGAGATCGACTGGAAGATCGAGTCGGTCATGGGGTATAAGTACAAATGTTTCTTGGATGCTTACAAAGGATATCATCAGGTGCAGATGGCAAGGGAAGATGAAGAGAAAACAGCGTTCTACACTGAGCAAGGGACCTACTGTTACACCAAGATGCCATTCGGTCTGAAAAATAAAGGGGCCACCTACCAACGGATGATAGACTTCGCTTTCCAGTCGCAGATAAGGAGGAACCTGGAAGCATATGTGGATGACCTGGTCATCAAGAGCAGGGAAGAGCAAGGAATGTTAGCAGACATAGCCGAAACATTTGATAACCTTCGGAAGATAAACATGAAGCTGAATCCCAAAAAATACTCCTTCGGGATGGAAGAAGGGAAGTTCCTAGGACACATGGTAACTTCGGAAGGGATCCGGGCGAACCCAAAGAAGATAAAGGCGATAATGGACATGCAGTCACCTAGGACCTTGAAAGAGATGCATAGCCTCAGTGGCAAATTGGCAGCACTCAATCGTTTCTTGTCCCGATTAGCCGAAAGGTCCCTGCCCTTCTTCGAAACGCTCAAGAACATTACTAAGGAGAATAAGGAGGAGTATAGGTGGACAGAAGAGGCAGAAGGGGCGTTCCAAGAAATGAAGAAGTTGATAACAGACCTTCCTTCGCTGACAACACCAATGGCGAAGGAAACACTGTACGTGTACCTTGCAGCCGCTGAGGAAGAGGTCAGTGCAGTTCTGCTCACCGAGAGGAAGGGAAAACAGCTGTCGGTCTGTTATGTAAGCCGGGCACTCAATGAAGCAGAAAAGAACTATGCCCCGATTGAAAAGCTAGCACTCTGTCTATTGCACATGTCAAGAAGGCTCCGGAGGTATTTCGAAGCACACCCCATAAGGGTGAACACGGACCAACCTATAAAGCAGATCCTCAACAAGCCAGAAGCATCCGGGAAGTTGTCTAAGTACTCAGTGGAATTGGGTGCTTACAACATCATCTACGAGCCCCGGAACGCAATCAAAGGTCAAGTTTTAGCGGACTTTTTGTCAGAAACTCCCATCGGAGAAAGCAATGGCAAGTACTTCGAACAGCCGGCGGTTAAGAAGAAAGAAGAGGGGAAATGGCTTTTGTATATGGACGGAGCATCCAATAACAAGGGCTCCGGAGCGGGCCTTGTACTGATTAATCCAGAGGGAATGGAGTTCACTTACGCCATCCGACTTGAGTTCGAAAGCACTAACAACGAAGCCGAATATGAGGCTCCTGCTGGCAGGACTAAGGATGGCGGAAAGTATGCACGTCCGTAGCCTCGAAATCCGGGTGGACTCTAAGCTAGTGGCCAATCAGATAAACGGGGATTATGTGGCGAGTCATGAAAGTATGATCAAGTTTCTGGCAAAGGCAAAGGAGTACATAGCTGGTTTTGAAAACTTCACCATCCGGAACATCCCCAGAGGTCAGAATCAAAAGGCATATGTTCTCAGTAAACTAGCCACGGTTGCTTTTGACCACTTGACGAAGGAGGTACTGGTGGAGGTGCTAAGAGAAAGGTCGATGGAAGGAAAGGAATTTAATAACGTCGTTGAAGAAGAAGGGGAAAACTGGATGACCCCTATCATCCGATGCCTTGAGGAAGGAATTTGGCCGGACGATCCTAACGAAGCTCGCACCTTGAGGATGAAAATCAACCAGTACGTCATGGAAGATGGAGTGCTCTACAAAAAGGCCTACCTAGTGCCCATGATGAGATGCGTTGGTCCCTTACAAGCGAACTACGTTATAAGGGAGATACACATGGGAGCGTGCGGAATGCATTCTGGTCCTCGCTCGGTTGTGGCGAAAGCCATGCGACAAGGATACTATTGGCCTAGTATGCACCGGGATGCTCGAAACGAAATAATCAAATGTGACTCCTGCCAGATCCATTCCCCAGTGCCGCAGCTTCTGAAAACTAAGCTAACGCCCATCATGGCTTCATGGCCCTTTTACCAATGGGGTATGGACATAGTGGGTCCCTTACCTTCGTCAGCCGGAAAGGTCAAATTCCTCTTGGTCGCCATCGACTATTTTACTAAGTGGACGGAGGCCAAACCGTTAGCAAGGATAACTCGTAAGGATGTCACAAGGTTTGTATGGGATAACATAGTGTGCCGCTTCGGTCTCCCCGACATCATTGTCACGGACAATGCAAAACAATTCGTGGACAACCCCTTCAAGAACTGGTGTGAAAAACTCAACATTCAGCAGATTAATACAGCCGTGGCCCATCCGCAGGCCAACGGACTGGTAGAAAGGGCCAACAAAAGCTTGATGGAGGGAATCAAAACAAGGTTGGGGCGTGCAAAAGCAGGATGGGTGGATGAGCTACCAAATGTCCTTTGGGCACACCTGACATCCATTAAGACCAGCAACGGAGAAACCCCCTTCAGCCTTACCTATAGAAGTGAAGCGGTAATACCGGCAGAGGTAGGCATGCCGACATACAGAGTAAGGAAGATAAGGGAAGGACTAGAGGAGGAAGATCCCCGTCGGATGGAAGAACAAAACGAAGAGGAAATTCGTCTCAACCTCGACCTACTACAGGAACGGAGGGAAGAAGCTGCTGTTATGGAGGCTAGGTACAAAACAAAATTGGAAAAATACTATAACCGGAAAGCACGGTTGGTATCCTTCAAATCAGGGGAGTTCGTATACCGAAAGAATGAAGCCAGCAGAGCTGAAGATCAGGGCAAGCTAAGACCGAAGTGGGAAGGCCCCTATCGGGTAAAGGAAGCAAATCTCAATGGCTCATACAAGCTGGAAACCATGGATGAAGAGGAGGTGCCCCGGAAGTGGCACGCCATGAATTTGAAGAAATGTTTTCTTTAAGTATTCACAAATGAAATGTAAGCCTACGGGCACGAACTACTATGTTTTCACTTTCATCAAGTAATGACATATTCCCCTACCTATGACGGAGGAGGAAAATTTTCCGTGATTATATCTTGTGCAAAGGGAAAAGGCGCAACCGGCGGAGACTAGCTATCTCCGACCGCGCGTCCGAATATCCCGCTATCAAAACTATCTTACCCCCGCAAGTGCAACGACACTAGGGAAGGCCATATACCATTCGGTAGGCGACTGCATACCCCCGAATAATGCCAAGACATTAAGGGAAGAGCCGAGGCATATATGCCCAAACGGCACGCAGATACCCCGAAGGCGTGACGACGCCAGGGATGAGCCCCCAGGTAAATTTACCAATAGGCGACCATAAAATACATACAAACAAAGTATGCAAACATGAGAAGTCAAAAATGGCCGTCCGGATACACGAACGACTTTGCTTGATAATAGTAAATATTGTTTGACATTACATAAAACCACAGAAGTACGAAAAAGTTATCCAAGACTACATACAACCACCACGAAGATACAAATGCAAATTGTTTGATTACACAATCCAAGGGCACACAGGCCTACCATAATATAAACACAACATTGTTCTAACATCCAAAAGTTTACAAAATAAGATAAAAAGCTAGGATCCACCGGAAGTGCCTGCACCAGGAGTAGATCCGGATCCTTCAGGGAGCATATTCATCAAGTCTGCAAGGGGAAGGTGATAGGAGCGCTTGATCTTCTCAACATAAGGGAAAGACCTCACGAACATCTCATCGTATGCAGCGGTAAATCCCTCAATCGCTTGCATGTCAAAGTCTTTTTGCTTGGCAAGGATCCTGTTGACCTCCTCCTCGTCACGACCTTCCCTAAGGCCATCCAAATAACCAGAGTCTATGGCGGTGTTAAAAACATTTCCCCATGCTTGCTGGTACTCATTACTCCCATGTAAACGCCGGATGACTGCTGGAATCAGTTCCTTCACATAGTTGAATCTCAAGATCTCTTCATGGCCAGCACTCACGGCAAACTTCTGAACGTTAGCCCTTAAAACCGCAGCTTCTTTCTCGGACTCATCCAGCTCCTCAGTCTTCTTCTTCAAAGCCTCTTCCAGCAACCCCACCTTCTTCTCTCTCTCTCTATCCTCGTCCTTGGTCTTTAGCTCAATTATTTCCCTCTCCAAGGAGGCCAGACGGGAACTCATCTCCTCTTCCTTCCGGCCACAATCATGATGAGATGCTTGGAGGGCTTGGTTATCCTGAACAAGCTTCTGATTGGTCTCCATTTGAACCCGGAGGCTGTTCTGAGCCTCGGAAAGCTGAGAATCGACGCTACAGCAGGTGGAATAGGCTTTGTAGAGCTCTGCATAATTATGGCCCAGGCGCTCGAACCTCTTGAACACATCGGCAACAGCCAAAGACCCATGACATAATTCGAACCACCCTCTGAACAAGGCTCGATCGTCAGCCAAATCTTCCTGTTCCGCCAAGATAAAAGGAGGGGCGAGATTGCTCATCATATCCCGACACTGGACGACATCATTCAAACTAGTATTGACTGATAGGCCCCAGCCAGGAATGAATGGCTCCCTAGAACCCGTTCAGCCAAACCCACCTGGGAAAAGGAAAGGAGTCAGCCTTACATACAAAAATAAGAAAGAGAGAACCCCAGAGTAATAAAGCAGCCGTAAAGTACCTCCGACAAAAAGGCTGGCTTGAGTAGCACCTTGAACATCTGCTACCGCACTCGTCCCAACTTCTGCAAAGAAGAAACACTCGTAAAAAAAAATGATGATATAAATAAGTAACAGGATACACCCCAAGCTAAGGAACATACCTTGACTGGCGGGAGGGGGAACGGCCCGGAAACAACAGGAGGAACCTCCACCGAAGGAGTCTCCTGATCACGAGAACCTCCCTCCTGATCACCTCCACAGCCGCCCACACTTCCTTGCTCAGCATCAGCTACGAGATCTTCCGGCCTCAAAGTGTTTATAGGAGAGGCCGAATGAGCACCCTGAGAGTTATCCGGGCTGGACGTCAGGTCAACAGACGGAGTGTTGGGCCTCCGCCTTTTTAGCAAGGACGACGCAGTTCCACCCGCCCTCTTTTCCTGCTGCTTTCTCTTTTTCTCTTTAGCCTTCAGAACCGCCGGATCGGCCTTCTCCACAATCAGTTGTATACGTCTCGGCTCCGGAGCTTGTTTACCTGCCTCCAAAGGCTGGGTCACACGCTGAGGAATCTCTTATAGTGGGTTTTACGCTAACAATTTTTTTACTCTACTCTTGATCCTTAACTTAAATATCTCAAAGACTCAAACAATGACTTTATTTGATGATGTACATATTTTCTCACAATCGTTTTAATATCATTCTTGTTTTGGTGTATTTATGAACTGCAGTTGAGTTCGTTTTAAGAGGAGACGGTATGGGTGACTTTCACACGCCAAATACAACCTTTTTGGACCAATCGCATGTTAAACTCCATACCATGCAATACGTTAAAATCATGCCAAATGAAGTTGAGCTACTTGAGTAACTCACGCCAAACCTTAAAATGGACCATTTTATTCTTTTTTTTTTGTTTGTATATTCAATGCCGCAACTTGTAACAGTTTTTGGAAATTGAAAAGTGAGTAAATGTAAAACTAATGGATACATTTTAAAACCAACCAACTTTCACCTTTAAATACCAACTTTTACTAAACATTTTTCATATCTTCAACCCAATTCAACTTTAATCAAACTTTCACATGCACATCCATTTTTTTAAACGTTATGTAACAAATAGATTTAGCAACGGGCAAAAAAAATACACTCACTTTCAACTATATATACTCCTTTTAACTTTCATCGAACTTTTTAACGCTGAAACTCGAGCCGACGAATTATTATGTTTATACGATATGCACGAAGAGTCTCGTATTGTAATTTTATTGATGTATTTTATTTTCCGACAAATATCGTATTGTTATTTTTTTCCGAAATTTTATTATTGTAATTTTAATTTATGTATTGTAATTTTATTTTATGTTTAATAAAAAGTGTTTATTTTAAAATAAAATAAAATGAAAAAAAGTGGGACCCAATAACATGTATTGATGTGTTATGAGGGAGTGATGTTTGAGTTATTGGTGTGTTATTTGAAGGTGTATGATGTGGCGCTGAGGTGGCATACCAATAACGTGTTATTGGTATTTTGCATACCTTGTGCTCTAATAAAGTTTCATTTGTTTAAAAGAATAACAATGTCTAAAGAGAAAACAAAAATTATTTTATTGCAATGTTGTGATTTTAAGCAACTTTTGTCAAAACTATTTTGTCCCACATTGATAGAAGACAACAAATTTTGCTTGTTTATATGTTGTGGTGAAGATGGTTCATGTTATCTGATGTTAGTACTATGTAGCCAAGCTTGGTATTTCGTGATGGTAATTATTATACCATCTTCATGTTAGCCATGTTTGACTACAAATACAAGCGGTCAACTTTTTTAGCATAATCATGGTGGCTAATTCTATTAAATATTTTGTGACTTTGGTGATTGTTGATTAATTTTTTGATACCCCTCAACAAACGGAAAATGAGAATGATTAATTTTAAGTTGGTTCATGAAAGCAATGTGGGGTGCAAAATTGCAAACACTACTTTAATCAGTGTTGACTTTGTTATCAATTTTCTCATGGATTTTAAAGAAAAACAATTATTGTATAATGCGAATAGAAATTATTTGATGAGAGTGTTGTGTCTTATGAGTTTTGAGCAAGTTTAGAACTTGTGTCAAGCTTTTTTCCCACATCGGTGGAAGACAACAAATTTCACTTGGTTATATACTGTGGTGTAGATAGTTCATGCAACTTGGTATTAGTATTATGCAGTTGCATATGGTCGTATCGGATGGTAAATATGGGTTTACCAGTATATTTAGCATCCGTTACAGACCTGCGCGTCTGATTCATACAAGTTATTAGGTTTTTTGTAATATGTATGTAGCCAACATTTATGTGAAAATGATATCTTTTATCAAATTTTGGACCACTAATGCTTTTATTATAATATGTCATCAGCTCATATATCAGCATCTTGCGGGTTATTAGCAGGACGGATATCATCATCTTGCAGGTTATTAGCATGACAGATATCTTGCAGGTTGCAGGGTATTTAGCTTGCCGGCTATCTGAATCTTTTTCACCACCGGCCCTTTGATGGCTATGAAGACCTTGCTACGTACCGTGGACGTATTCATAAAAAAATAGTGTTTTTTTCTCAAGCTTTAGCAATTGCGCCACTCGGACTGAGGGAATCTTAAGGGATGGATAGCGGGCCCAAGCCCGTGTATGGGTTTGGACCAACTATCCATCCGCTAATATAGTGGACCCTGCCCATAAAACATGGATGGATCGCTGGATGTCTACTCAACTGAATCACTCATAACTTAGCCTCATCATCCCTGGTGAACACCAACTGACAAAATAGGACACTTGGCGGTACATGGCCACTAGTTAAGCAGTAATTCCGCCACGTCTGAGCACCAAAATTAGACTAGCACCTGACGCGTTCGCGGTATTGAACAAGCATCTCAAACCCTAAACCTAATGGACCTAAAACCCACAATTATATTTAAGCCAACTAACCTAGTCATCTAACCGAAAGACCTAAAACCGATTTGAGTCTTTACTTTTTATTCACTAATGTTACTATTGTAGTAGTCGGTTGCACGTAATACTATCGTGTAATGTTTATATTTAAATTTCAACATTTTAAAATAGATATTACTTGTTTTTAATGCCTTAGTAAAAGTTACACTTGAGTAATTTATTTACTCCTAAATTTTCTTTTTTACTCCCCAAAATATTACTCAATGTGTTTGTTTTATAAACTACATTTATCATCTCATAGTTTTAAAGGGAAAACGATGTATAAAGCAAATAAAAATTACGTAGTAATTTGATTAGAGTGTTGTGCCTTTTGAGTTTTGAGCATCTTTTTCCGAAATTTGTGTCAAGTTTTTGTCCCACATTGGTTGAAGATAATTTTTTTGATTGGTTAGGCATGAGGGAGTGGTACCCTAGTACCCTAATACTCTGGGAGTGACACATCATATTTATCCAATAAAAACCTTACAACTCAAAACTACCTCAATTCTACCCTAACACTACCCTAAGTGGAGGGAGTGGTACCTTAGTACCCGAATTCCATTTTTTTTAAAATACATAAAATCACATACAATATTCAAAATAAAAACATAGCATTTCATTAAAAATAAAAACATTACATAATACTTAAAAAAAAAAACATAACATAATACTTAAAAATAACTAGATTAAAATAAAAAACCCACTAATCATCGAGATGCGGCAAGTATTCACGTGCTACGTGCTCCGTGAGATCATATCGAAGACGGTCATGGAGAAATTCGTCTAGTAACTCCGCTACCACACTGTCGTCGAACACTGGCTGGACCGGCGCATCCATTATATGAACCGGTGAGATTGCCCTCCCCTCGCGTTTTATAACCATATTGTGCAAAATAACACACGCATGAACCTGATTGGCAATCTTCGCTTTGGTCATAGCTCTAAGAGGTCGATCGAGAATTTTCCATTTTCCTTTGAGAGCACCAAAAGCTCGCTCGACATCCTTTCTCGCTCCCTCTTGTAACTTCGTAAATCTCTTTTCCTTTGGGTCGGTTGGATACGTGTATGCTTTAACAAGTGTGGACCACTTAGGATAGATTCCATCTGCCAAATAGTAGCCGCGCTTGTAAAAGCGTCCATTCACGTGGAATGAACTATTCATCGCCGTTCCATTTCGATCTGTAAGATACAAGTCAGACTGATTCAATACGTTGATATCGTTGTTTGACCCCGGTGGACCAAAAAAAGCATGCCAAATCCACATATCTTGTGACGCAGTGACTTCAAGCATAATAGTGGGAACACCATAATCACCTCTCGTATATTGCCCTCTCAAATGTCTAGGACAATTTTTCCATCTGACGTGTGTACAGTCGAGGCTACCAAGCATCCCAGGGAGGTGATGCTTCGCTTCATGGGCCTGGAAAATGCGAGCAAGGTTGTGGGCTGTCGGCCTACGTAGGTACTCTCGACCGTACAACTCAATGATGGCCTCACAAAAATAATCAAGACTTTCACGTGACGTTCTTTGAGACATGCATAAATATTCATCATACTCATCGGGTGGATTGCCGGTTGTGAGTTGCCTAACGGCCGATGTGATTTTCTGTTTCGCCGTGAAACTTTTTTTCAATCGCGCGTCATAGCCTTCTTGAAAATATGGGTATCTCGCTTCAATGTCACCCACTATTTGCAAAAACATGCTTTTCTCCATTCGAATTTTTTTTTAAAAGTAATTGTCGTTGTACTTTGGTGTTTCAACGAACCAATCATTCTCTAAAGTTTCAAGACCTATTTCCCGATGACGATTTACGCTAGTTCGGCTAGAGCTTGCCGTGTCTTCATAATACTGAGCCGCTAGTTGAAGCATATTTTGCAACGAGCTACCCGTGGATAGCTCGTCGGACGAAGACGGAATAACGTAATCGGAAGAATCGGATGACATTTTTTTTTGGAGAGATTAGTGTGTGTTTTTTTTTTTAAAGGTGGGGGTATTTTTTTTTTTTTTTTTTTTTTTTTTGAGAGATTTAGTGTATGTTTTTTGAAAGAAATGAGTGTATGTTATTTGGTTTTAAAGGGAATTTTTTTTTTAGTTAATGCATGTTACCGTTTGATGTTTGCAACGGTCGAAAATTTAAAGTGAATCACGGGTACTCTTGCGAGCTCGGAGCTCGAATTCCTTAATCGAACCATGTACCCGAGCTAGGCGGGGCGTTGTACCCGCTCGGGTACTTGGTACCCGCACCCCAACCCGCTCTCCACTCCGTCATGCCTTATATATTGTGGTGTAGATTGTTAATGCAACTTGTCATTTAGTATCATGTATCCGATTGTCATTTTAGAGGATGGTAAATATAGGTTTAGCATCTCTAATTATGACCAGCAGATGATTCATACAAGTCGTCTGGTTTTTTGTAACCGTTGATGACACGCATGTAGTTAACTTTTTGTCACTTTGATGGTTGTTGATTCAAGCCTACTTTATGACATCTTTTATCAAAATTTGGAACACTGATAACCTTGTTATGATATATGAGCTCAAGTTATCTTTAGTCGCTAACACATTCTGAAATGATCAAATGTTCCTTATGTGACAAGTTGTGATTGTGGATGTATAGTAACGTGTTTTATGTAATGCGTGTAATGTTTACTTTCAAACCTAAACCAATCAAAATGAAACTGAAAAAAGAGAATATTCAAACGTTAACAGAGCAATACATATTAAAATCACAAGTCTTTCTAAATAAGTAGGAAAGCGTGGGGATATTTTAACCTCTTGATGATGTTTTCCTAAACTCTTACGCTTGTTGCAATAAGTAGCTACGAAAATCGGCGTAGTATCAACTAATTGCTTGCGTTCATATTGGCAATATTGTCTGAGTTTTTGTATATATTGTGTGACGATAGTATTCTCAATATCGGCTCGTGCATCACTTCCAGCCAAGAGGATATTTATTATTGAATTCATACGATGATTTCACATAAAACTCGATTTCATATTCCTTGGTACTGATTGGCACTTAATAAGCACCCTTTGTTACTAATGAAAAATCTGATATTGGTACTGGTGGCCCATGATTATTAACTATATACACCGTGACAAGTGCCGGACTTAAGAGGATACCCACACTAGAGTAAATTGTTTCACTCAATTTTTTTACTAGCTATAATATTACTGTCGTTGATGTGTTTGTTTAATGAACTACATTAATTATCTCATAGCTTTAATGGGAAAACAACGTATAAAGAGAATAAAAATTATTTAATTAGTGTGTTGCACCTTTTGAGTTTTGAGCATCTTTCTCAACTTTGTGTCAAGTTTTTGTCCCACATTGGTTCAAGGTTATAATGTGTAAACTTCAAAAATAAATTACTTTGTGTTTTAAGGTTGAGTAATAGTTTAAAAAATTGCGGGTTATTATAGCAGTACTTCCACCACGTGTCAACACCAAGACTAGCACGTGGGGTGTTTGCGGTACGAACAACAGAAAATTGTCACCACAATCACATATGATAATCTTAGAGTAAACAAATGTCAATTTGCATCTAGACATAAAATATAATGTTTGATGCAAGTATTTCAACTAGTGTATTCACTATGTATGTAACATGATTTGGCTATTAAGTAGGTGTTTGTTTGAGCTTATATAGTTGGCTTCTGACTTTTTGATTTTGGGATTTTGTCTCGTAAGCTCGCTTTTTATGGCTTATTTTGAATCTTTTCGGCTTATCTTAGTTTCTTATGTTATAATAAGCGGTAGAATAAGAATGAGAGTGAACCGGATCAATAATCATCACTTGATAGTCACAATATTGATAACATATCGATCAAGTCCCGATACTAGGGGTGTCTAAAAAAACCGAGGAACCAAAAGAACCGAGAAACCGTACCGGTAGGGAACGGGACCGTATATTAGAACCAATGTTGCAAAAATCGTGAATCGGTAGTCGGGCGGTCGACCACCCTGCAGCGAGTAATCAGTCAAGTCGGGATTAATCGGATTAGCATTTCCTGCAATTTTTTGGTATTTCTGGAGACCAAACTAAAAATCTTAACCGATTCCAAGCCTAATATCATAACGCCCCTAATATCTAACATGTAAGCTAAAAAAAACCTCTTTAGACTTCAAATAAGAAAGAAGATCGATCCAATTTCCATGTGAATCAAGCTCAATGTGTGTAAATTTGTTCTCTGAACTTTAACACAATCAGAAACCATACCAATCCCCCCCCCCCCCCCCCCCCCCCCCCCTTTTTTTTTGTGCAAAAGGTGAATTCTATTAAACTTCCCAAACATATGTACATCATAAGAATAGACACAAGAGATTTTGGAAAGACCTCAAATCTCATACCAATCACCCCTTTATTATGCCCGAACGCTATAAGAATCAAAACTTCAAAATAATCTACCATTAAATTCAACAAACTTCACAACTGTGTCAACTAAATAATACAAAAGATCCATATAAGCAAATCTTTAACAAAACACAAGGTCAAATTCAAATTAAAAAAAAATAAAATAAAAAAGGGAGGCAATTTCATATATACTCACTAAAACTTGCATATTTGCATATATACCCAAAACACAAAGATCAACTAGAAAAATAATCAAAACCAAGCAAACTCATATACAAATTTTATGGGTCGATCAGTCCCTAAATCCAAAACACAAACTATAACTTGTAACTTTTCAAGGATTTACTTAATATCAAAAATAACATATTTATTAATCAGCCAAAATCAAAGAAAATACATAGTGTAAAGAATCAAGACCCTTACAAAGGAGAAACCAAAACCACAGGAGATAACCCAAGTATAGGTCCTTATCACTTTGGAGCTTTTGAGGAATTCCTATGACTTTGACTTAAAGGGAGAAAAGCATCTGACTTAAAATGAATAAAGTGGGTCGGCTAGGAGTGGGAAGAATAGTGAAAGTTTTTTTTTTTTTTTTTTTTTTTTTTTTTTTTTTTTTTATTATTATTATTTTTTTTAGTGTATTTTGTGTACTTTGTGTCTCTTTGAGCTAAAGTGAAATCGCGGTACTTCAGTTTGGCAAAATGTAAGAAATATATTTTCGGGGACGTTTTTATAAAATTAATATAAAAACAAAAAAATATTGACTTTGAGTAATAATTATCGAATTTCAACCATTAAAAATGCTATGTCGATACGCGTACGGGCTTGTTCTCCTCAATTTGTGCAGTTTCGTTAGAGGTTATACGCAAAAGTAAATATGTAAACTTCAAAAATAAATTCTTTTGAGTTTTTTGGAGTTAGCAAGTCAGGCATTTGCTAACGTAGACAGCTATGTCTTTCTTCATCCCAGGCCACCAATACAAATCTCTAAGGCTGGACGCAATCGACGCATTTTTATCGGTTGGGCAATGAGAAATAGGAGGCACGACCGATGTTGAGATCGGTTGCCTCGTCTGTGGTGGTCGGTTGCCACTTTGATCGAGGCATCAAAAATGCAAACATCGAGTGAAAAACTGACCGATGTTCGCGTCTACTATTTGCAACTTTAATTCACTATTAATTTCAAAATATGACCGTTTGGTCATTTAAACAAAAAAAAAAAACTTTTTTTAAAACCAAATTTACCACTCTATAAATACCAACTTATCCTCAAACACAATTCACCACTTACCATTTCTCATCTATATTCAATCAACCATTCTAACGAAATACCCACGAAACACAATTTTTAATATGTCGTCATTCGAGCATTTATTCAGTTCTTCTTCGTCTTCCGACGAGGAAGAAGTTTTTAGTGAGTTTGTGGAGTTTGCGGATTTTGCTTGGAAGGCTTACAAAGCATCACAGCCAAAAACCCGACGAAGGTACATACGTAGGGATCATGAGGGTGCTCATAATCTTTTAGTGGCGGCATACTTCTCCAAAAACCCGCAGTTCGACGCAAGAACATTCTCTCGGCGGTTCCGTATGAGCCGAGAACTATTCACATAAATTGTTTGAGAGATAACCGATCACTCTACTTATTTTCGACAAACTCTTGATGCTAGAGCCGTACCTAGTATTAGCCCATTGGTCAAGTGTACTGCAACCATTCGTCAATTGGGATACGCGGCCGTTCCTGATTCTCTTGACGAGAGTCTGGCACTTGGTGCATCCACAGCCCGTGAATGTCTTCGTAAGTTTTGCGAGGTTATCATGGAGTTATATGGTCGTGAGTATTTGCGAAGGCCCACGTATTCTGACCTTGAAAGAATATATGCTCATCACGAGCATAAGCATGGCTTTCCTGAGATGATGGGAAGCATTGATTGTACAAGTTGGGAGTGGGAGAATTGCCCGAATAGTGAGAGAGCTCAACATTGTAGGGGTGATCACGGGCCACATCCATTCATTTTGTTGGAAGCGGTCGCTTCACAAGATTTATGGATTTGGTATGCGTTCTTTGGTGTCTCCGGAATGAATAACAACGTAAACGTTTTACGTCATTCACCTGTTTTCAATGATATCAAATCTGGGAGAGCACCAGACCTTGAATTTGAGGCTAACGATGTGGCTTATAAAAGGGGATATTATCTTACTGATGGGATATATCCACAATGGTCCGTTCTTATGAAATCTATTTCAAATCCTCCAACGGGTGATCGTAAAAGAATATTGTACAAGAGGAGACACGAAGCAGCAAGGAAAGATGTGGAACGGGCTTTTGGTGTGTTGAAGAAAAAGTGGAAAATGCTTAAAGTTCCTGCTTGAGGGTTTTTTAGAAATGATATCCAAGATATTATGTATACATGTATCATATTACATAATATGATCATCCGACACAAGCAGCGTGTTAATACAAATAAGGCGTAAAAACGTTTATTTATATTTTACGATCTTCTAATGTTTTGTCGATAACAAACGTAAAATCATTTTAACGAAACAAATAAAATACGTAAATTGTTTGAACTAATAGTTTCTAACATATTCACATTTTCACATAAAACACTAAAACAAGTATAAGTGATTTTATGATTTAGTAATACATATGTACAACAAGTAGTGTTTACATACTTGGATAAAATATACACATAACTAGTATGTAGTATATTGGGTAATATAAATGGGTAGAAACTTAAGCATCACAACCCATTGGGCAAATACATTGAATGTAGTTGGGTACAACCCAAAGCCCATAACCCATGGATCTTTGCCCATAACCCATGGATCTTGACCCATAACCCATTGCATGACATCATGCGTATACCATACATGGATAATATCCATAACCCATGGATCAACCCATACCCAAGTGACCAAGTGCATTGCACTCAAAGATACATTGTATCTAGCCAAAGATCCATAGTTCAACCCATGACCCATGACCCATAACAAAAATACCCATGGGTAAAAGGGAACGTCCCACGGATCCCTTGCTTAAAGCTAGACGGATCCCTTGTGGAAAGGATCCGTGGGATCCGGGGAACAGTAGGATTTTTCCTCTATAAATAGTGAGCCATTTCTTCATTATTTTTCACCCCTTTCTAACACACTTTCTCCCTGAGTTAAAAACTCACTAACCTCAGATCCAAGAGATCTATGTTTGTAGTTTTGTTTTTGTGTGATCTTTTAGGTTCCTCTTAAAGGCAAGATCACCACCTTTGAAGTCGAGCAAGCTCAAGTCCATGAGTTGCCATGCTTCCTCATCATCAAGGCTACTGAAGTCTTCTTGTTGATGATTCCTTTCTTTCAAAGAAGTGTAGTGTTGAAGACATTAGTGAAAGATGTCTCAAGTGTCAAGACGAAGATATTAGTGAAGGGTATCTATCGTCTATAGCATAAGCACTTGTGGTAGGTGCTTAGAAGTCAAGACAAGAAGCATTAGTGAAAGGTGCTTAGAAGTCAAGACTTGAAGCATTAGTGAAAGGTGCTTAGAAGTGAAGACACAAGACATTAGTGAAAGGTGTCTTGTAGATCTAGTCAAAGGCATTAGTGAAAGGTGCCTTAGATGTACATTCGATATGGTGTGTTTCGATGTACTAGATAGACTAGTATTAGATCCAAGGATATTGATGTCCTTGATGATGTTGTAAAGGAGTAGATCTCTTTTGGGATTAGTCGTTCGTGTAGTGTGGTAGTAGTTCCTCCATTGCAATAGAACTAGGTGCTTAGCCTAATACCTAATAAAGGGTAGGCGACGTTGTGATAGGATTAGTTCTCCTTGGTGTGAAAGAACTCGGTGGTTAGCCTAGCACCGTATAAAGGGTAGGAGACGTTGTGTTAGGTGTGGTTCGCCTTGGTGTGAAGGAACTCGGTATTTAGCTTTGCACCGGAAAAAGGTTAAGCGACGTTGTGAAGGCTTCTCCACCATAAGGAGTTGGTGTAGTGTTTACGAACTCACGAGTAGGTGAATCGGGGAGTGGAGTAGGGCAAGGAAGGTGTCCTTGTAGCCGAACCACTATAAATACTCGCGTTGTGGTTTTGTGCTTCTTACTCTTATCTCTACATTACATATCTTTATATGCTTGTTTATCAACATCCAACACACACAACCAAATAGATTGACATAAGTCGATCTAAATAGTTTAAAAGAAAGTTTTAATTGGTAAAACTATTCAACCCCCCCCCCCCCCTTCTAGTTTTGCACACAGCGGGCGATATGTCCTACATGGTTTGAAGATGAGGGACACCAAGATCATGATCCCTAAAGAACGCATGAAGAATCGTTGGTGGTTACTCAGGAGCTAATGGACTCATCAACTCATCAAAACTTAAAATCTGATTTGGTCGAACACATTTGGAGAAATCGTCGACATCATGTCGAAGCAGTGAATCAAGTCGATAGTGACGATGACGAAGACGATTAAGAGTTTTGGTAATGTTTTAACGTTCTTTGAACTTCGTATTGTAATGTTTTTTTTTTTTTAAATTCGTAGTGCAATGGTTTTTTTTTTAATTTCGTAATGTAATGTTTTTTTAATTTGAATGAAATTTAAATTTAATGTTAAAAATATTTGAATAAAAAAAAAAAAAAAAAAAGCTTGGGTCGTCGACTGGGGCATCTGGGTCGTCTCAGGTCGCTAGAGAGAGAAAGCTGACGTGGCGCATGATGACCCATGTAGTCCCAGGTCACGACTGGGACTAGCCTAAGGTCGTAATACATCTTATCTGCTCTGGGTGGACGGAGTACCTCGATGTATGTGCTTCGTCCATGATTAGGGTTCTTACGTCACCACTTAACGGTACCCACATTTTTTTTACAAAGTACAGTCCACCGTCACCCTTTTTCTCCAATTGACTATCTAAACCTCGCAGTTTCTCTTTGGGTGCATCCATATCCTTAGATGCTTCTCACTGAGCCGCTAGTATCCTATCCTTGATGCCCGACTGTATGGTTATACTCATGGCTTTTATCTTCCTCGGCTTGAGTCTTTCCTTCCTACTCAAAGCATCAACTACTACGTTCGCCTTACCTGGGTGGTAGCGAATCTCGCAGTCATAATCGCTGAAGAGCTCTATCCATCTCCTTTAGTGCATATTCAACTCTTTCTGATCGATGATATGTTGGAGACTCTTGTGATCAGTATAGATAATACTTTTCGTCCCATACAAGTAATGTTTCCATATCTTGAGAACGAATACTACAACACCTAGCTCTAGATCATGGTGGTATAGTTTTTCTCGTGGATCTTCAGCTATCGGGATGTATAGGCAATCACTTTGCCCCTTTGCATTAATACGCACCCAAGACCTTGACAGGATGCGTCACAGTACACTACGAAATCTTCTAGTCCATCGGGGAGGGCCAGAATTGGAGCATTACCTTTGCATATTAAGTTTAAAACTTATATATATTTGTATATAGCTGAGTTTTGACTTAGTAGGTTTTACACGAGTAAAACTTATATTTTTAGTCTAGTTTAGTTTTAATATATAAACTTGTAGTTTTACCTTTGCAAGTGAGTATTTAGTTTCTACCATATGTTACGGTATAGTAAGTCAAATACGCGTTGATTCGAAAAGTTGTAAGTCGCAAAATAACAAGTTGAATGAGCCGGAATCAAATAAGTAAGTTCGCTCACTAGTTGAGCTCGGTGGGAGCTTCGGCCCAATACACCCGCAAACACAATACAAAACCAAAAATAAAATGACCCAATATCTAAGTCCAAAATAGAATCAACCCAAGACATTTAGTACAACCCCAAACTAATATTTACCCAAACTCAATAGTTTGAAATCTAAACACCCTGCTTATTAGTTGTTTTGTTGGTTTTTTTTACTAACAGTGGGCAACAAAACCAAATTCCGCTATGTCGACTCGAGTACACAAACAACATACACAACCTACTGTTAGACTAAACCATTTAACCAAAATAAGACACTTATTGTAATTTGACTATTGAAAGTGAAATGGCAAACCAAAGGGTACCCACTGTTGTCTGTTGGGGTTCGACCACAACAAAACCAAAACCAATGCAACCCAATAATTGACACAATTACGTCAATGATAATAAGCAAAACAAGAATAAGCACTTTCATGAGCCAACACCCTAATCTTTTTAGATCTAGTTTTAATTTCGTTTATCAAATTCATTAGCAAGTTAAAATCTTTAGTCACTACACAAGATCAACTAGAAAAATAATCAAAACCAAGCATACTCATATACAAATTTTATAGGTCTATCAGTCCCCAAATCCAAAACACAAACTATAACTTGTAAATATATAAATGTGTCAAAATGGAACTTTTCTCCATAAACATAAGTAACTTTTAATGCCTCTTCCTTTTATATATCTTTTATACGGTGTAAACTATATATTAGTTGTTATATTAGAAACTTTAAATTATATGTTTATCCTCGTATATTCTTCGGTGGTGTTTGTTTTTCTAAAAATACTTTTTAACAACATTTTAATCTGACTCATTCAGACGCAGTTATACATTTGCGTCATTAAGAGACCTTTTTTTTAAATGTCATTAACAGCCAGTAAGAGGCAATCAGTACTAAGAACGTTTGTTTATTCTGGTCATTAAAAGGCAGGAAGAGACATAAATCTCTTATTGATCAAGATTAGGATGTGTGTCTTAACACCTCTTAATGTCTTTTTTTTATTTTTTTCTTACTTTTTTGTTATCATTATTTTATTTGTATGTGTGTGTTTTTTTCATTTTTTTTCTTGTTTCTCCTTTATCTTTCGTATTAAAAGTATTAAATAGAATTATTGCATATGTTTATTAGTAAATAATATATAAGATGATATGTGCCAATTTATATTTTGTTCAAATTGGGAGGTTCGGTTTCAAACCATAGATATCAACTTTAACATGAACGTTTTGAAAAATTCAATTTAAACTCCAACATAATTGTACTTTTATCTTTTAATTGATTATACTATTAAATTTGTTTTTTATATTTAATAAAGTTTATTTCTCGTGAATACAATAGTTTTAATACTAAAATACACCGTTGGTCCCTAAACTTGTTCCCGCGCATCGCAATGGAACAAACTTGGGCATTATCATTGTGGGGAGTCCAAAACTTGGGTTTTTAATGCCAAACTCGTCCCTTGACCACTAATGCCAAAGATAATGTCTGATTTTTGTTTTGTAGTCGAGGGTATTTTAGTCCATACACATTTATACTTTGTCTTCAATTTAATTCTCAGAATCTACACAAGTTGGCAATTGGCTTTCCAGGCAAAATATACCCAAATATGAACTGAGCTATGATGTCGTACCCAACTTCAACTTCAACACTCGCTACACGTGTCCAGCCTTATAAACATATGTATCATCCTCATTGTATTGTTCCTTGGATTTTGAATTTTAATTAGTAATTCGTGACCGGTTTGTCGGTTTCAGATGCAAACAATGTAAAGAGCGTTCGTATGTGAATGGAGTTCGTGATGAAGCTGATGTGAGGATATCAGGAATGTTGCATATAAAGGTTCCTTTGTGAGTAAATTTACATGTATATTGTTTGATTCCACCATTCAAGATTTATCGCGTTTGTTTACGAGAATATTTGAGACTAGTAATGGTAACTTGCCTTGTTGTTAGAATCACAATGAATGTGACAATATAACCTTGCGTTCAATTTATTTTGGAACGAATAACAAGAAATGAACGCCTATTTAGTCCGTTTGCTCAAAACCCTGTGTGACGGCAGGATCAAACCCCATTGATTAGTAGTTTTTGCATTTTATGAAAATGTTGTTAGTCTCGTTTGTTTCTATGAACAATTGGATAAAGTATACTAAGTTTATTGATATAAAACAATCGTTAGTTACAGACTTGGTTTACATGGTACTTATACTTTTCTAACCGACACATACTAACCGACACAATCTTTCAAGATAACTGCCATAACCAAATAAACGGTTATTAACTTTATTCTTGTCATTCTAGGACCCTAAGCTTATAAACTTTACATACACGACTCTAAATACATAAACTAATTGCACTACGACCCCTGAACATGGATTAATGAATTATCATCCAATACTCCTTCCTAATTTATTAATCCATGCCTTCGATATCTTCAAGTTCCTTTATCTTTATCTTTGAACTTTGGCTTGCTTCCACTTCCTTTGTCTTGCTCTTCAACTTGATCATCTTTGTCACCAACTTTCTTTATTTGTATTGTTTCGTACTCTTGAATCTCCAACACACTATTTCTAGTATCACGATCTTCTGATTCAGCTTTCTCGTTTCTTGACTTGATTTCTTCCTCAATCTGGCTTTCCTTCTGAAATCTTGATGGCGTCTCTCGATGTTTCTTGCATTCTCCCTAGCCAACTCTCTCTTCTTCTAGGAGTTTCTTATCTGAAATAACTCCATGGTTTTCTTTCTCAAACTGTTCTCCTACTGTCTTTAACTCTTTCATCTCTTTGCTTGTGCAATCTCTCAACTTCTTGAGGTTCTCTGATTCTCTCTGCATTTGTTTCTCAAATTCCATTTCTCTATTTCTTATTCTCTTCTCAAACTCTTGTTTTTCCATCTCTAACTCTTGAAGCATTTCGAACTTCCAAAACTCTAATTTACTCTTCAAGTCAATTTCTATCTCTAACAACATATCTTCTAATCTTCCTTTTGGAATTTCATCCTTCTCAATGACAATTCCTTTCCTTCTCGGTTCTTCCTTTAAGGATGTTATCTACTTTTCATCTTTACTAGTAACCATCAATAGTGCTGGTTCGTCATCTTCGAACACAAGGTTTGCTTTTTCTTCTCTACGGTTTGGTTTTGGACAATTTGCAGCATAGTGTCCAAACTCATGACAATTATAACATTCTATTTCTCTAAAATCTCTCCTATGGTAGTATTGATCTCCATGGTTTCTCTTGTTTCTATCATAATTATCTTCATTCTTACTATCTCTTGTGAATCTTCCTTGGCCTCTTCCTCGTGTCTGATTACCACCTCATCGTCTATCATTTCCATAGTTGCGTTCATAATTTCTGTTATTCCCTTGACGTGTGAATAACAATTTCTCACTATTATCTTCCTCAATTCCTTTTCTAAACTTAAGTCTTTCTTCATAAGTTTTAAGTTTCCCAATAATCTCCTCTAATTTTGCTTTCTTTAAATCAACAACCATTTCAATGGTTGCTACTATTGGTACAAACTTATCTGGCACTGCATTCAGTAATTTCCGTACTTTTGTTTGTTCATCAAACGTCAATCCACATTTAGTAGCCTTTGTAATAATACTCATCAACCTCCCAGCAAATGAATCTATTGTTTCATCTTCTTTCATCACAAGTCTCTCAAATTCTGATTTAAGTTGTTGCGAGTGTGCCTGTTGGCCGTCTTCTGTCTCAATAAATCTGGCCTTTAGTGAGTCCCAAATTTCTTTTGCTGTTTCACATCCCGCAACTTGCATTTTCAAATCTTCTAGTAACCCTTGAAATAGGTATGCTGATGCCGAAGTGTCCCTTTTTACATCAATCTCTTTTGATGTACTTGTCCCTTCTACTAAATCCCATACTCCATTTGCCATTAATATCTTCTTCATTCTTAATGCCCATAATGTATAGTTTGTATTGTTTAGAACTGGGCATTGATATGATGGTAACGATGTGGTGAAAACAACTCTGTGTTCGTTTTTATCTCCCGTCATATCTTTCGATTTGATTTTCTTCTAAAACCAATATAATTCTAATAATAGTCGAACTTAAATCCTTCTTTCTAACCCACAATAGTAATATAAAACTTCTAAAATCAATATAATCTTAATAACAGTCGAACTTAAATTTTCTCTAACCACAATAATTCTCAGACAATTCTAACGTTTTCCTAACGCGAATTGTAAAAAAAAAAAATTACTTTTAATCTATTCTACTAATAGAAAAAAAGCAAGTATTGGAAATGTAGAACCTGTTAATTTTCTCTTGGGCTTCTAGAATTCTTGTGGGCTTTTATAAAGTGTCGTTCCTTTTCTGTTCCCAAATACAACCGGCTTCCTTCTCTATCCTTTCTTCTACACGTAATTAGGGCACCACTATAATCGGTTCTTCTTCTGGTTTTCTTTCTAATCAGATGGTGGTGGTGGTTAATCGGTGTTCACTTTTCTTCTCTGATAATGATGGTTACTTGGTTACTCTTTTCTGGCAAGCACACGGTGGTGGTTTTGCACAACCGGGTACGTTTTATTTCTCTTCTCTTTTTCAAATTCTCTGATTCGATATTGTCTTTAATCGAATCATGTTTGATTCCTCTGAATCAAAACTCTTCTCTGTCTTTCTCTCTTCTTGATTGACCGGTATGCGCACGGTCGGTTCTTTCTCTTGATTGATTCCCTGAATCAATCCGTCTCTGTTTCTCTTCTCTGGTTCGAATCCTTTGGCTCTGATGCCACTGTTAGTCTCGTTTGTTTCTATGAACAATTGGATAAAGTATACTAAGTTTATTGATATAAAACAATCGTTAGTTACAGACTTGGTTTACATGGTACTTATACTTTTCTAACCGACACATACTAACCGACACAATCTTTCAAGATAACTGCCATAACCGAATAAACGGTTATTAACTTTATTCTTGTCATTCTAGGACCCTAAGCTTATAAACTTTACATACACGACTCTAAATACATAAACTAATTGCACTACGACCCCTGAACGTGGATTTATGAATTATCATCCGATAAATGTGACTCTGGTGTAGAATAGCTCATATAGTCTGTTCTGCTCAAAAGCATTTCTATTGGTGTAACAAAAAGACTCATTTACACAGTTAAGCTATTTAGCTCATAAGCTCATTGGATACCAAAGACAACCTTTTGCACTTGTTTTATTTGGTGTTTTTTAGTACGGATACATCATAATACTAAACCTCAAGAATAATTATGCTTTTCAATTACTAGGCGTTTCTTTAATATAATAGGGGAATTTTCAAATGCTTACTCTTATTTTGATGCTTACTAAAGGACAAATCCCCACCATCTATCTAGTTTGATCTAATGGTGGGGATTAACATAAGATTTAATATGTCTAAACATAAGTCCATGTTTTTTTCTTGTTTTTCTGTTTTTTTTCTTTCAACTTTAGGGTTTTTTTTTTTTTTTTTTTTTTTTTTTTTTTTTTTTTAATTATTCACGTTTTGTGTTATAATCATTTTTAATTTTTTCAAAATTCGCATTTTTTAATATTCACGTTTTCTTTTGTTTGTTTGTTTGTTTTAATTCACGTTATTTACGTTTTTTTTAATTCGCGTTTTTTTTCTTCCCTTTCATACGTTTTCGTCCGTTTCAATACGTTTTCATTTATTTTTCGTCCGTTTTCATACGTTTTCGCCCGATTTCATACGTTTTTGTCCGTTTTCATACATTTTTTGTCCGTTTTCATACGTTTTCGCCTGTTTTCTTTACGTTTTCTTTCATTATTCATAAGTTTTCGTCCGTTTTCATACGTGTTTTTACGTTTTCATACATATTTGTCCGTTTTCGTTCGTTTTCATACGTTTTCGTCCGTTATTAAATGTTTTCGGCCGTTTTTAAACGTTTTCATACGTTTCTGAATATCACACGTGATATTCTAAATTGTACAAGTGATATTCTGAATAGCACAAGTGATATTTTGAATATCACAAATGATACTGTGAATATCGCAAGTGATGTTATGTGATATTCTGAATATCACAAGTGATATTCTGTGATATTCAGAATATCACTTGTGATATTCAGAAACGTATGAAAATCATGAAAATCATACGTGATATTCAAAATATCACACAGTGATACCAAGAAAATCACAAGTGATATTGATAATATCGCAAAGTGATATTCATACTATCGCAAAGCGATATTCAGAATATCGCAAACTCATATTCAGAATATCACAAAATGATATTTATAATATCACAGAGTGATATTCAGAATATCACAGAGTGATATTCAAAATATCACAGAGTGATATTCACAAAACCACAAGTGATATTCAGAATATCACAACGTGATATTCAGAAAATCACAGCGTGATATTCAGAATATCACAGCGTGATATTCAGAAAATCACAAAGTGATATTAACAAAATATCACTTGTGATAGTCAGAAACGTATGAAAACGAACGAAAACTTAAGAAAATGGACGAAAACGTAAGAATACGGACGAATTCGTATGAAAACAGGCAAAAACGTATGATCGAGTAAAAACACGTATGAAAACGGATGAAAAATGGATGAAAATGAAAGAAAAATGATGAAAACGGGCGAAAACGTAAGAAAACGGATAAGAACGTATGAAAACAGATGAAAACGTATGAAATCGAAGAAAAAACACGAATAAAAAAAACGTGAAAAAAAAAAAAAAAAAAAAAAAAAAAAGACGTTTATTAAGAAAAAACGTGAATAAGAAAAAAAAAAAAACAAAAAAAAAATGAATAAAAAAGAAAGACAAAAAGACAAGAAAAAAAACATGGACTTAGGTTTTTCTACTAAATCTTAGGTTAATCCCTATCATTAGATCAAAATAGATAGATGGTGAGGATTTGTCCCTTGATAAGCATAAATTTATAGGTAAGCAAAATAAAGTGCCTCGATATATGCTAAGTGACTAATTAAAACAAATCATAAAATAGTATGCGATTTTATTTACTTCACAAATAATTTCCCTTTCACAAATACTACTGTCTCATAGTGTTTGTTTTATGAACTACATTTGATTTTGTTATCAAGTTTCTCATGGATTTTAAAGAAAAACAATATTGTATAAATAGAATATTATTATTTTTTATTAGATAGTTGTGTCTTATGAGTTTTGAGCAAGTCCAAAACTTGTGTCAAGTTTTTTTCCCACATCGGTGGAAGACAACAAATTTCACTTGGTTATATACTATGGTGTAGATGGTTCATGCAACTTAATATTAGTATTATTCAGCCGCTAATGGTCGTACCGGATGATAAATATGTGTTTACCATTATATTTAGCATCTGGTACAAACTGCGCGGCTGATTCATACAAGTTTTTAAGTTTTTTGTAATATGTAGGGTTAAAGACTTATATTATCAACGTTTTACAAAATTTTCAAATATGGGTATTATACGTTTTAAAATGCTATTATCAGTATCCAAACTTTTTTTGTACCGGAAAACATTACCCATATGTGGAAATTTGTGAAGTATATTACCCATACGAGCGACGGAGATAAAAGTATATTACCCATATGGAGGACCGAAATAAAATTATATTACCCGTTGTGAAAATTTTAAAAGTTTGGATAGTGATCATTTCAAAAAATTTGCCTAGACAAGATATGCCTTATTTGCAAGATGGAAGACCCGTTGATATGGTCTTCAACCCATTAGGAGTACCTTCACGAATGAATGTAGGACAAATATTTGAATCTTCATTGGGGTTAGCGGGGGATTTGCTAGACAGACATTATCGAGTAGCACCTTTTGATGAGAGATATGAACAAGAAGCTTCGAGAAAACTGGTGTTTTCTGAATTATATGAAGCCAGTAAGCAAACAGCGAATCCATGGATATTTGAACCTGAGTCTCCAGGAAAAAGCAGAATTTTTGATGGAAGAACGGGGGATCCTTTTGAACAACCTGTTATAATAGGAAAGCCTTATATCTTGAAATTAATTCATCAAGTTGATGATAAAATCCATGGGCATTCTAGTGGGCGTTATTCACGTCTTACATAACTGTAACACCCCAACCCGACAAGGGTAAAGATATCGCAAATACGGTTTCATATCAGAACTTTAAATACTATACGATAGCGAAAGCCTTACAAAATATTCAAAAAGAAAACATAAATAGCTAAACTTCAAAATAAATCTAAGATCTCTAAAGGTCAAGTCTTGCTCTCAGCTCTACTCTCAAACCCAGATCAGCTATCCCATAAGCTTATCTTGAACGCTTAATACTTGCCACAGGAAAAGAAAAGTGCGGCTGAGCTTACAAAGCCCAGTGAACAGATATAACGAAACAAAAACTCAACAAAACATAAATACGAATTGAACAAAAAAACGAATAACAAAATCGCAGCGGAACGAGAATAATGAATCATTGAGGATTCTGCAGAAACACATTTGCACAGAAATCCAAAACTACAATTAGCAATCAAGGACAAACACATAGCATATTGATGAATCCAACGCAAACACATCAAAATAACCAGACACTTAACATATCAAGAAGAAATAGATTACATAATAACCAAACGAAAAGTTTAAGGCTAACGGAAACACTTTCTAGAAAATAAACATGGCATTCAACAAATTAATTAACCTTCACTTAACACACTTAATTCAATATTGCAGCAGCGGAAATAGCAGTCCAAATCATGGCAGTCTCACAAACAAATAGAAACATAGTAGACAAACTATAATTAAATAGACCAAACTAAACATAGCATAACCATTAGCAATTATCAAAACAGACATCATAAGCTAAACCAGTTCTCAGATCAAATCCTAACATCAGCAGAATCTAAAACATGGCAGTTCACATAAGCAAATAAACCACTAACATACAAGCAAAATTCACAAATTAACTGAACAAATATACATGCTAAACTTACAGAATACTCACTTCACACTAACACATTCATCTCACAGATCAACAAATTCACATAACGATAAACTAACATGACATCAGATGACAGCATGCGAATCATATTTAAACATATTAACCATATCTTAGCATAGCAGACGGTAGTCACATAAACATACAAAAGCATAAACACATATAATAGCATATAATAAGCCTTGCACATAATCATAAACACTTGAACATACCAAAACAAAATCAGAACACTTATCATAGAAATAACAGATAAAGATTTAGTTAACTACCACGAGCCCAGACATATCATATCAGAAACATCATACATATACAGAAATAATCTTAGAAAATAACTTGGAGTAGCTAGCTCCCAGAAGTTGTGAAGACGCGTATTGCACACGACATCATTCACCCAGACAAATCATATCGGATAACAGATCAGATCTAGGATGCATCCATACGCCCCACAGACAGATATTGGTCATATAATATAACTTGAGCTCATAAAAGATAACAGATAAGGGACGTGGCAGAACTTCACTCTACTGCCCTATAGTCATGTCAGAGGTGCATCACTGACACGGACATGGAACCCCCATGACTAGTTATTATTTGGCTCGGGTGTCAAACTAACTTAGGTCAAATTAGAATGTCAAAACTGACATAGATCATATTTTATCAAATATTTAATCATGTTTTCAAAATCAAAGTCTTCATATCATATAGTTCAAAATCAATGTTTTATGATTCAACAATCAAAGTTCAGATAAGCAACAGCTCAAAAGACACATTAGTGTTCATAGCAAATAACATATCAGATAACTCATATCATAAGGTTCATATTCAAATATAACAAGGTTCAACAAATATTCACATCAAAGTCTTCCTAACATAAAGTTCAAATCAGATATCGCATGGTTCAATAAACATAAGTTCAGATAAGCAAACGGTCAAACAATCAGGAAAGGGTTCATAGCAATGGCATTGGAAACCCTAATAAGTAAAACGGGAAAACTAACGAAAAGAACATCTTAAGGAACCTTTACTGAAAAGGTCAGAATATCTGTACGATAACATAAGTGTCTTAAAGTAAGACAGAATATCCGTACCTTAAAGCAAATGAGAGAAAAGTAACGAATGTAGGAATATGAAGATGTAACGTCGCGTCTCCTACAACGAATCTACACGGATTATGATTTATTTAATACTTATTAGCATCATTAATGTTATAACGGATTCATCGCATTAATACTTTTAGAGTTGTCAGAATATTCTTATTTTAGTGACAGGCGAAATTACAACATTTTAGGGTATTCCTCATTAATTAGCCAACTTCCTATTTAGGTTCTAGGGTTTCCATACTCTTTAAATATTACTAAATACGCATTAAATTCACATGTTACTTCTTTTAATGATTACCACTTTGACCTAGAACGTAAATGATAACAAACCGAAGTTATCTCAAAACTCACGCATGTCTCTACAAAAATCAACTCACACTCGTCGAACCCATAATTACTCAGAATTACAAATTACACCCTTGACATCTTTAATTTCACGACCTAACCTTACTTTATCAGATTTTACTATTTTGGCCCAAAGGTTTTAGAATTTACAAAACATACCCTTTTAAGTTAAATACAATTCGAATGGCCCTCTAAATATCCATAATTACATGTTTAACCCCCACACTTATTTTTATACGCTTAGTACCTTTATTATACTGTTCACAAAAATAACCTTTAAGTTTCATAATTTACAAAACCAACCCAAAACTTTTATTATGAACCGAATATACATAATTCAAGTACAAACCCTAAACCTAGGTTTAACCCATCATTAGCTCATCATTATTACTTCATTAATTACCTTTAATGATTATAAGAAAACCCTAGTTCATGCAAACCCTAATCGCCCCTTTTTTAAAACCTTTCCTTATTTATGTGCGATCGAACAATAAAACTCAAGACAATTCACACAAGCTTCGAATTCATAAATATGTATTTTATTCAGGTCTTATAACATGTAATAACTTCTGGGAAAATCAAATCATGGTCTTAAAAATTATTATAAGCTCATTCGTTATATTTATACGCTTTCTAGGGTTTTAGTTCCAATTAATTCCATACGACTTATTAAACATGCATGGCTAATTTTTATGTGTTCCATATGACTTATAGGACTGAATGTAACATTAGAAACATACCCTTGATGAGCTTGGATCGTTAGAACAAAAGAAGCACAAAAACTCTTCTCGCCGAAACCCTAATTTACCCAAAACTCACCACGATCAAAACAGCAACTTAGGACTTCGAATACTATTTTTCTCACCTTCTTTACCTTCAAAATTGTCCAAGAAAAATGGCTTTAAGCCATGGAAACTGGAAATAGAATTATGGAGGGTTTTGGGAGTCGGTTTGGTGTAAATCGGTATTTAGGGATAAATTAAACCGTACCTTATGTATTTATATGGTTTTCCAATTTCCTTGTGGGCTTAATAATGTATTGGACTTAAAATAAATGGACTCTTAGTTTTGTAAATTTATATTGGGCTTCTATTAATTAAATTCTTTTATAAATCTAATAAATATATTCGGCTAATTATATAAAATACATAAATGATTTTACAAAATTATAATCTATAAAATTAACTTTACAAAGTCATTCAAAATTTATTTGGATCATATGTGATATTTCTTATAAGTTTTCTGAATTTACATAGCTCAATTGGGTATTCTGTTAATTAATTATTCGTACTTTTGATCATAAGGGTATTTTGGTCTTTTTGTGAATTTTAGAAATTCAGGTATTACAATTTCTTCCCCTCTAAAATGAAATTTCGTCCTCGAAATTGAGCAAGACGGAATAGTACGGCGACAAATATGGATTTCGGAACTTCATGGAATATATGACGAATGCTAATCGTATACTTATTAAAGTATTAGCAGTAAAAGATGAGATAAGGAAAATTCAAAAACACAATCTAACTTATACATGTATCTAAAGATGAAAACTATCATATGCATAGATGGAACGAATCCTAACGGTTTACTAATCGCAGGAGTATGAGGAGACATACAGATCTAAGGCAGGCATAACAATCTATAGGTTTACACAGATAATAACAACTTCGGATCCCAATGGTACAAAACTCATATGTAACAGATATCGGTTAAAATCTCACCATTAGGTACAGAGTCTCAACTCAATATGAAAAGTACCAAATAACAGCTACAAGTCAAAGTCCAATCACGTAACAACCACAGGCATTTCCCAGACGTCATATGATTTCAATAAGTTCAAATTATATGATCTCGGTATTATTACGTTGATCAGGCGTCATAATACTTGCATCACATAACCAGTTCTTATTGTCATCATATTCTGTCCCGGGTCATGGCAAACCACATAACCAGAATCACAACAAACATATCACATACAGATAACATACAGCTAGCAAGTAACATACTATAACATACCAGATAGCCTACATACATTATATACGACATCAAACACTTACCATACCACAACAAAAAGAAGGCAACTCATCACATGCACAATACGGTTCCTCATGACTCATTACTGTCGGTCCAAAAGAAAACTGGGATATTAACAAAATGCCAGACGATAAACTTCACGATTCAAACCGAGTTCCGAACGAATCAAAGAAAAGTAATGCCGATCAAAATCACGTAGCAAGATATCAAACCGCCTCAAAACGCGTGACAAACGAATCAGAGTAACACACGTTGCGCCCAAATCGTATGAAGTAGATGAACCCTCCCAGCCACTGGTTGAATCTTATCTCCGTCTTTTGCGTCTTTTGTTGGTCCGTCCAGCTTCCTCCAGCAGCATCCTGATGTCTCCAGCAGCACGGCAATCGGGTGTGGCTTCTGCTTCACGAACCTCTCCAGCACAAGGGCTGTTGCAGCAACGCAGGGCCGGCACCATCTTCTTTGGCTTCACGGGTAGTCTCCATCTAACGATCGACAAACGGACGAGCGAAAACAAAATAACAAAATTCGATGCGAACAGAGGAGGGCCAATTTAGTGAAGACAAAAGAATATCGAAGTCAAATCTGAACGATAGTCAAAAGGAATCGAAAGATATCTGAACAGACGGAAACCTAATGTCTACCCAATCCTCACAGGTCATAGCCTAAGCTCTAAGGGTCCTAAAACCTAGAGCTCTGATACCATAAATTGTAACACCCCAACCCGACAAGGGTAAAGATATCGCAAATACGGTTTCATATCAGAACTTTAAATACTATACGATAGCGAAAGCCTTACAAAATATTCAAAAAGAAAACATAAATAGCTAAACTTCAAAATAAATCTAAGATCTCTAAAGGTCAAGTCTTGCTCTCAGCTCTACTCTCAAACCCAGATCAGCTATCCCATAAGCTTATCTTGAACGCTTAATACCTGCCGCAGGAAAAGAAAAGTGCGGCTGAGCTTACAAAGCCCAGTGAACAGATATAACGAAACAAAAACTCAACAAAACATAAATACGAATTGAACAAAGAAACGAATAACAAAATCGCAGCGGAACGAGAATAATGAATCATTGAGGATTCTGCAGAAACACATTTGCACAGAAATCCAGAACAACAATTAGCAATCAAGGACAAACACATAGCATATTGATGACTCCAACGCAAACACATCAAAATAACCAGACACTTAACATATCAAGAAGAAATAGATTACATAATAACCAAACGAAAAGTTTAAGGCTAACGGAAACACTTTCTAGAAAATAAACATGGCATTCAACAAATTAATTAACCTTCACTTAACACACTTAATTCAATATTGCAGCAGCGGAAATAGCAGTCCAAATCATGGCAGTCTCACAAACAAATAGAAACATAGTAGACAAACTATAATTAAATAGACCAAACTAAACATAGCATAACCATTAGCAATTATCAAAACAGACATCATAAGCTAAACCAGTTCTCAGATCAAATCCTAACATCAGCAGAATCTAAAACATGGCAGTTCACATAAGCAAATAAACCACTAACATACAAGCAAAATTCACAAATTAACTGAACAAATATACATGCTAAACTTACAGAATACTTACTTCACACTAACACATTCATCTCACAGATCAACAAATTCACATAACGATAAACTAACATGACATCAGATGACAGCATGCGAATCATATTTAAACATATTAACCATATCTTAGCATAGCAGACGGTAGTCACATAAACATACAAAAGCATAAACACATATAATAGCATATAATAAGCCTTGCACATAATCATAAACACTTGAACATACCAAAACAAAATCAGAACACTTATCATAGAAATAACAGATAAAGATTTAGTTAACTACCACGAGCCCAGACATATCATATCAGAAACATCATACATATACAGAAATAATCTTAGAAAATAACTTGGAGTAGCTAGCTCCCAGAAGTTGTGAAGACGCGTATTGCACACGACATCATTCACCCAGACAAATCATATCAGATAACAGATCAGATCTAGGATGCATCCATACGCCCCACAGACAGATATTGGTCATATAATATAACTTGAGCTCATAACAGATAACAGATAAGGGACGTGGCAGAACTTCACTCTACTGCCCTAGAGTCATGTCAGAGGTGCATCACTGACACGGACATGGAACCCCCATGACTAGTTATTATTTGGCTCGGGTGTCAAACTAACTTAGGTCAAATTAGAATGTCAAAACTGACATAGATCATATTTTATCAAATATTTAATCATGTTTTCAAAATCAAAGTCTTCATATCATATAGTTCAAAATCAATGTTTTATGATTCAACAATCAAAGTTCAGATAAGCAACAGCTCAAAAGACACATTAGTGTTCATAGCAAATAACATATCAGATAACTCATATCATAAGGTTCATATTCAAATATAACAAGGTTCAAAAAATATTCACATCAAAGTCTTCCTAACATAAAGTTCAAATCAGATATCGCATGGTTCAATAAACATAAGTTCAGATAAGCAAACGGTCAAACAATCAGGAAAGGGTTCATAGCAATGGCATTGGAAACCCTAATAAGTAAAACGGGAAAACTAACGAAAAGAACATCTTAAGGAACCTTTACTGAAAAGGTCAGAATATCTGTACGATAACATAAGTGTCTTAAAGTAAGACAGAATATCCGTACCTTAAAGCAAATGAGAGAAAAGTAACGAATGTAGGAATATGAAGATGTAACGTCGCGTCTCCTTCAATGAATCTACACGGATTATGATTTATTTAATACTTATTAGCATCATTAATGTTATAACGGATTCATCGCATTAATACTTTTAGAGTTGTCAGAATATTCTTATTTTAGTGACAGGCGAAATTACAACATTTTAGGGTATTCCTCATTAATTAGCCAACTTCCTATTTAGGTTCTAGGGTTTCCATACTCTTTAAATATTACTAAATACGCATTAAATTCACATGTTACTTCTTTTAATGATTACCACTTTGACCTAGAACGTAAATGATAACAAACCGAAGTTATCTCAAAACTCACGCATGTCTCTACAAAAATCAACTCACACTCGTCGAACCCATAATTACTCAGAATTACAAATTACACCCTTGACATCTTTAATTTCACGACCTAACCTTACTTTATCAGATTTTACTATTTTGGCCCAAAGGTTTTAGAATTTACAAAACATACCCTTTTAAGTTAAATACAATTCGAATGGCCCTCTAAATATCCATAATTACATGTTTAACCCCCACACTTATTTTTATACGTTTAGTACCTTTATTATACTGTTCACAAAAATAACCTTTAAGTTTCATAATTTACAAAACCAACCCAAAACTTTTATTATGAACCGAATATACATAATTCAAGTACAAACCCTACACCTAGGTTTAACCCATCATTAGCTCATCATTATTACTTCATTAATTACCTTTAATGATTATAAGAAAACCCTAGTTCATGCAAACCCTAATCGCCCCTTTTTTAAAACCTTTCCTTATTTATGTGGGATCGAACAATAAAACTCAAGAAAATTCACACAAGCTTCGAATTCATAAATATGTATTTTATTCAGGTCTTATAACATGTAATAACTTCTGGAAAAATCAAATCATGGTCTTAAAAATTATTATAAGCTCATTCGTTATATTTATACGCTTTCTAGGGTTTTATTTCCAATTAATTCCATACGACTTATTAAACATGCATGGCTAATTTTTATGTGTTCCATATGACTTATAGGACTGAATGTAACATTAGAAACATACCCTTGATGAGCTTGGATCGTTAGAACAAAAGAAGCACAAAAACTCTTCTCGCCGAAACCCTAATTTACCCAAAACTCACCACGATCAAAACAACAACTTAGGACTTCGAATACTATTTTTCTCACCTTCTTTACCTTCAAACTTGTCCAATAAAAATGGCTTTAAGCCCTGGAAACTGGAAATCGAATTATGGAGGGTTTTGGGAGTCGGTTTGGTGTAAATCGGTATTTAGGGATAAATTAAACCGTACCTTATGTATTTATATGGTTTTCCAATTTCCTTGTGGGCTTAATAATGTATTGGACTTAAAATAAATGGACTCTTAGTTTTGTAAATTTATATTGGGCTTTTATTAATTAAATTCTTTTATAAATCTAATAAATATATTCGGCTAATTATATAAAATACATAAATGATTTTATAAAATTATAATCTATAAAATTAACTTTACAAAGTCATTCAAAATTTATTTGGATCATATGTGATATTTCTTATAAGTTTTCTGAATTTACATAGCTCAATTGGGTATTCTGTTAATTAATTATTCGTACTTTTGATCTTAAGGGTATTTTGGTCTTTTTGTGAATTTTAGAAATTCAGGTATTACAATAACAAACCCTTAAAGGAAGGGCCAAGAAAGGGGGACAACGGGTAGGAGAAATGGATGTTTGGGCTTTAGAGGGGTTTGGTGTTGCTTATATATTAGAAGAGATGCTTACTTATAAATCTGTAGAGCTCGCCAGGAAGTACTTGGTACTATAATCTTTGGAGGAAGTATACCAACTCCTAAGGATGCTCCAGAATCTTTTCGGTTATTCGTTCTAATTTATATCTTTTACCCTAATATGTATGTAATTAGCGTTTGTGTGAAAATGATATCTTTTATCAAAATTTGGACCACTAATGCTTTTATTATAATATGTTTCTTATGTTACGATGAACATATATCATCATCTTGCAGGTTATTAGCATGATGGATATCTTGCAGGTTGCCGGTTATTTAGCTTGCCAGCTATCTGAATCTCTTTCAACACCAGCCCTTTGAAGGCTATGAAGACCTTGCTACGTACCGTCAACGTATTCATAAAAAAATACTTTTTTTGTTTGTCCGAGCTTTAGCAATTGCGCTGCTCAAGACTGAGGGAGTATTAGTGGATATATAGTGGGCCCAAGCCCGTGTGTGTGTTTGGACCAACTAACCATCCGCTAATATAGTGGACCCTGCTCATAAAACCGGGACCAAACCTCGGAAAATCAAATTATGTCCGGCTGGCACCTCGTCGCTAGCTGTCCACTCAACTGAATCACTCCTAACTTAGCCTCATCCCTGGTGGACCACAATTGACAAAATTGGGACCCCTTGGTGGTACATGGCTTTCAACACCAAAATTAGGCTAACACCTGACATGTTCGTGATATTAAACCAGCAAATCAAACCCTAAACCTAATGGACACAAACTCACAATTAGTTTGAGCCAACTTACCTAGTCATCTAATAGGGAGACCTCTTGGGAAAAGAAAATTCGGCCGAGTCTACGTCACCCCTGAGCAAAGGTAACACATACATAAGATATCTATTAAACACTTATAGCACTATGGTATCCTCAAAAATAGTCTTTGATTCGGCATATTTAATTTGATATGTTTGTGTTCTAAATAGACCAAGTACATAGTAGCCTTGAAAGTGATATTTAAGAGTAGATTAAAAATTATAAACTGCAACACCTACTTAAATCAGAGATGACGATCCAAACTAGCCTCCACCATCCACATGTTTTAAAAGGTTGTCAAGATCGGGATCTTACCCAGGATCGTTTTTGTCTTTGCAAGATCGTGATCGTAAGATCGGATCGGGATCTTAAGATCCTACACTAATGTTATTTCTTAATAGTTTATGCAATTTTATACAAATCTACAAATTTTAATACATTATAACCACAAAATATTATGAATGTTTCATATAAATGTTGTCCTAAATTATGATTATAAAATGTTTAAAAAGATTAACATGTTGTTTTTTGAATTTTACAAACAAACAACCCATAAATTTGTAGTTTTTTAGTTTGTAATCCGAGAAAAGTAAGATCGGATCGGATTAGATCGTAAGATCGTATGGTCAAGATCGGGATCCTATAAGATCTTAATCTTGCAAAGATCCTATCTAGGATCTGGATCGTTTTTGCTTTGCAGTATCGTAAAATCGTAAGATCCTAAGATCAGGATCGGGATCTTGACAACTATCTACTAGCAGGGTATTCGCGTGTTGTGGTAACGGGTACCCTGAAATAAAATATTCCGATGAATAATGTATTTTAGTTTATTTTGTTATTTTTGACAATAAATTTATGGATATCAAGAATTTCATTTAGCCCGTGCCCGTTCGGGCTCGAGCCCGTTTGGCCCGCGGCAATTCGAGCTAAGCCCATTTTGCCCGTTGACCGTTCGGGCTTGAATATTTGTATAATGTGTTTTATTATTTGTATTAGTGACATTTAATATAGGGTTCCCGCGCGTTACTGCGGCGGGTACCCTGAAAATCCGGTGAATCATGTATTTTAGTTTATTATGTTTTCTTTTTGATAATAAATTTACGAATTTCAAGAATTTTGTTTAGCTCGTGCCGGTTTGGCTTGCGCCCGTTCGGACTCAAGCCAATTTGGCCCGTTGCCCGTTCGGGCTTGAATATAATATGCTTATTATTTCTATTAGTGATATTTAATGCATTAATTATATTTAATTTGGTTATACAATATGCTTGATAATTTGTATTTCTTATGTAAATGGTATTTTAATAACTGTATTAATTGTATTTATTGACCAGTATTAATTAACTACATTAAATAGCGTTATTGTGGTGTTTTGTTTTTTTTTAATATGTGCACTAAAGTGGTGTACGTTATATTTTTGTCTTGTATATCTGAAAATTATGTGCATTAAAGTATTGTACACTATGCTTCTTTTCTTGTAAGTCTTAAAATTTGGAGAGAGGATCATCACTCTATTATATATAGTATAGATAACGGTTAGATTTTTGTGTAAAAAAATATTAAAATTTATATTTAATAACGCAAGCTTATGGGTTAAAATATTATATTAGTACATAAATGCACTTCTAGAGTGTAGTTAGATTTGAGTCTTTACTTTTTAGTCACTAACGAGTGTTGGAAAACCCGCGCGATGCAGCGGGATTGCTTTTGTAGACATGAATTTGGAACTGGTGAATGATCGGAAAATTTGTTTGGACCGGCTTTGCAAATACAATTAAAAACTTAGGGACTATTTTCGCGGCTACAAATGACTTACTTTGTAACGACACTTAAACCTTAGAGACTATTTTTGCCAAATTTCTATAGATAGGTACTAATTCTACATGACTTACTTTGTAACGACACTTAGACCTTAGGGACTATTTTTGCCAAATTGCTAAAGATAGCAATTAATGTTCAAGGACTTACTTTGCAGCGACACTTGAACCTCAGGGGCTATTTTTGCCAAGTTGGCAAACATTGCATTTAATGCACCTAGTTTGCAAAACTTGTTTTGTTTGCAACTTTGCATTTAATGTTTGGACTTACTTTGCAACGACGCTTAAACCTCAAGGACTGTTTTTGCCAAGTTGTGAAACTTTGCATTTAATGTTTGGACTTATTTTGCAGCGCCACTTAAACCTCAAAGACTATTTCTGCCAAGTTGTGAAAGTTGGCATTTAATGCGTGTGTTTGCACACAAAACTTGTACGCCTTTTATATTAACTAAAAGGCAAGACACAAGGTCTTCACTTGACACGTGTCTCAGCATTAATTGCCAACTTTCGCAAGTTGGTAAAAATAGTCCCTGAGGTTTAAGTGTCGTTGCAAAGTAAGTCCAAGTTGGCAAAAATAGTCCCTAAGGTTTAAGTGTCGCTGCAAAGTAAATCCTTTATAGCAATTTGGCAAAAATAGTCCCTATCCAAATTCACGTCTACAAAAGCAATCCCGCTGCATCGCGCGGGTTTCATCAACCGATACACATAATAATCGAAATTCAAAAAATTAATTATTAATATCAAAACGATTGTACATAGTACTCAAAAAGTGACAAGTAAAATGCAATGATCAAGCATTGTTAGTTGTTGTTGGAAAATTCATTTTGCAAAATGAGTTTTTGCAAATTTTGGACACTATTTAATATATGTATATTTTATATATATTTATATTTTTTGGTAGCTTTGCGTTCTCCTCGACGAGAGCTTCGCAACGAGCTAAAGTATGTCCAGAATGGAGTTAATATAAATGAGATATCGTGTCTCAATGTGGGTCACGTGAAACACAAAATTTGGAAAATAAACACATCCCACATCGCCTAGAAAAGGAAGTGAGAGTGTGTTTATATAGAAATCATGATATGGACCTTCAAACTAATTTGTTGGTTTTACTCCAACAACGCGCAGGGGGGTTGCGTATTTGAGGATTTCTGGGCCAAAATGGGTTCGAAGTTTTTGAACTCATACGAGCCCGCGCGACCTGCGGACACGAATGCAGCTCTGAAACCTCTACCTTCGGTTTAAATAAATGGAATATTGAAATCGTGTTTAATATTTAACATATTTGCTTCGATCAGAAATACACAAACTTCAGCGATATTCCAGGCAAGTGTGTCTAGTTCGGAGAATCTGTTTTAAGGGAATCGTGTTAAACACGAGCCTCGTGCTACTGTCTTTACTGCTTTCGTTTTATTTTATTGAATAACGCATTTCTTCTGCTTTTACTCCATTCTGTCTGTTATTTAATTTTATGTATTTTATTTTCTGTTATTATTAATTGTAATCTGATTTCGTTATTAATAAAAGTGTACACCGTTTCTAACATTTGTTAGTTGTTACTACTAATATTTCCAAATTCATAGCATAACATAAACTCTAACAAACTTGGTCAACAATATTCAACAAACTCAGTTGATTCTTAAAACAAGTTGCAAACGGTCTATTCTTCGAAAACATAAGAACAAATGTAGAACAAGGTTCATAGTATATTTGTCATTCGGTCATTGATCCATCACTTGTAGCTCGTACATATCATCTTATATCCACCTTTGATGGAGTAATCTGTTGAGATTGTACTTGACCTTGTGTTGCCTTTATAGGCTTTCCAGTTTTTAAAAACCTTGTTCGGATTTCTGGACTCTTAAACAAAATCGACATTTTGCGAATATAATCCATTTCTATGTATGCTAAACCAAAGAAAGGTTACAATCTTTGCACCATATATATATTGATAATCTAGTTTACAAACTAATTCTTTCTTTACACTATTATTACTAGGATTGAAACAACAATACAAAAAGTATGAACAAATTTTATATCACCAGTGAGCACTCGTGTTCAACTTTTACAAAAAACATGTGTAGGCATACTTGTACATCGATGTTATATGTATCGTTCACCAGCCCCTCGTATAGTGCGTTTTATGCTAAAAAGTTTATATACTTTAATTTTGATCTTTAACTCAAATATCTCAAACAGCGACTTTATTGATGATGTACATATATTCTCACAATCTTTTCAATATCATTCTTGTTTGTGAGTCTTTACGAACAGCATTTTAATTATTTATAAATCATAGGTTCTGTAATTTTAACTATAATTAAGTTCTGTAAACGTATCAGACGCTGACCTCTGGGTTTACTTGCACAATAATAAGCGGGTTCTCCCAACCGCCTCCTGTACAGAAAAGTAAACCTCGGGAACATAAGAAAAAGGAAAAATGAGAACATTTCATTGATCTCTTCAAATGGCAGTACAAAATCAACGACGGGTGTGGATGACTTATATATCAAATGTGATATCTCTAGTCAGATCATGTCGCCTGATGCCATAAGTGACACCTGTTATCAGAATGATTATGTTAATGGAGCTAATGGGACGGTTATATTACAAGAATCAACGAATGAAACGTGGGAGATGAAGGCATATGATTCGAAAGATGACTTAACTGCCAATGTTTGAGGTGTGTTGGATCTTCTAAAAGAAAATATTATGATATTGTACAATATCGTTCTTTTAGGACTGGGATTAGAAAACTTGGGTTACGAGCCTGATTTTTTCCAAGCTTTGATGAGTTCATTTTTGAGGAAGATTCACTATATTAAGGTTTTGTCTAAGGTAAATATATTGAAGATACTGTACAGCAACAAGTAATATGTAAATTTTCAAATATACTATCTTTTTTTTTTTTTTTTTTCTTTTTTTTTTAATGTAATTTTTGGTAACCATGATTTCCGACCTTTTGGCTAACTAATCCAAACTATTTAAGTTACATGTAGATGGTCACCTCTACTTGTCTATTCGATTGGGACAAAACATTGAGTGTTCACTCAGATTGAGGAAGTGAAGCATTTGAGATATAAACTAATGAAGTCTACACATTTCTTGTGATTTCACTCTTTTATCAGCACTGTGCAAACCTAATAGATGATGCATATAGCATTCTTAAGAGGTAGCAATCTCGACCCGTTTACATATGAATGGGTCGATTCAGGTGAAAATCTATATCTGGCTTAGAAGATAAAGGGTGAAACGGGCCGAAAGTTCCCAAAAAGATGCATTTCAAGTAAAGGGTATCAATCTCTGGTTCTCTACCTTTCTGCCCTCGTGGATGTTATCAATGCTAGTTTATTATACCAAAAATGAAGCTCAAATTCAATCAGATTATCACTTCTGAACGAAACATCTTGTTCTTAAAGCAGCGCACACCTAGAATCTTTTGTTGAACACAGGACCTGAGACATTTTAAATTTTAGACTACGCTCTAAATACATGTGGTTCAGGTCAAGTATATATGCGTTCGACATGAACAAGTTTAAACTCCCCTAACCGTTCTTAGCATAGCCAACAATTTTCATATCATGAAGATAGTACAAAACCTTAGTTCTGCTAACTGATATATAAAAGTCAAAACGGATGAAAATTTCAGATAAAAATGCATAATAGGACTATTACTACTAACTAGATACGCCCTAAATCACGTCACCCAACTTGATTGTTAAACATGAACTTGGTTATTTTGAGGGTGGAATTGTTTTCGTGAGGGAGAGTGAGAGACAGAGATAAGACACACAAACACATTGCTTTATTATTTCTTGACTTCACACATAAAACTTACATGCCAACACTTATTTATAATACACCAATTACTTCTGGAAGAACCTAAAAGCATAATTGACACAACATAACTGATATAAAACTACTAAATAAAACTGCAAAGTAAACGGCCAATCCAAATTCAAACATAGTCTTCATGTTCCAGCTTCCATCTTATCTTATGACTTGAGTTTATCATCAACAAAACATAGTAGTTTGCCACACATACTATTAAGCCTAGTTCCTTGAAGAGCAGGGTCCGGACGTTGAGCTAGATGCACCTCGAGGCTTATGACTCTTAAGGATTTCCAAAAGCTGCTGACCCATAGTAGCAAATTTCCTCTTATCATCCTCAGTAACACTTGCAAGTTGAGCAATCTGCAAAATGCCCTTGTGTTTCTCCGGTTCCTCAGACCTAAGCGCCTCGGCCAATATATAAACCAGCTTCGGACGTAACTTAGTTTGTAAATCACACATAAACTCCTGGTCAAACACCCTCCCGTATCTCCACATCCGCCTCCTATAATTCTCATCATTCCCATTCAAAAACCCCAAAACACGAACCAAACACTCCACTTGATTCTCCATCTCCTTGGATTTAATAACATCCACAATCAACTCCATACTACAATTCAATGCCTCGCTTAACTGCATAACAATACTCACAACATGCATACCACTATACGAAAGACAATCATCGTATAAAAAACTCTTCAAACTCAAAAAACTTGCGTCCGAGTTACTCATATACATAAACCGATACAATGTCACTTTCGCTGTAATATCATCCAACCGATACTTGAAAAGCTGAAGCGCATCCTCAGTAGGAGGAGGAACCCTCACATTAACCGTCTCACCATAAAACCTCGAAAAACCGTTTATAATACTAGACCAACACCTCACATAATACCCCTCAGGTTTAGTAAACAAACGAAAAAATGAAGCAGCAATGTACGAGTACATTGCTGCCTCTCGTGTCACATCACGACTCGGTCTAATAATTTCATAATGTCCACATTCGTCAAACTCATTACACGGCTTATCCTCATTCGTTTCAAGCGTTTCGTTAGAATGAAAAACATAGTTCCTAAAATTAGTCCCAGGTGATTTAAGATGATAAGCCAAAAGAAATATTGGCGCGATGCCAGCTTGCTTGCTAAACCCGGAGGAAAAAACTGACCTGCCGAGTGACGCTATTTGTTCGTCTGTGTTACGAGTTAGTTTTATCGCGGGTTTTCCGAGCCATTCGGTGTCTTTGAAGTCGTATTTGATTGGTGGACGAAAGAGTCTGGGGATGTCGTTTAGTCGGTTTAGACCTTTGAATTCGTCATGTACTTTTAGCAGGTCTTGTATTGTGATTTGTATGTCTGTGTTTTGTATTTTGATTTGTTCGTCTGTGTTGGTGCTTGATTGATGCTGATCCATTGCGAACTTGCCACTGGTTGTAAACATGAGAGGTTCCTTTCTTGTTTCTGCCTTCCAATTATATAAAGCAAGAGGCACAAATTTTTATTCATATGATAAGACACTTTTTAATGTTTTTTATTTTTCCTACATTTTTCCTTTTATTATTTTGATTTTATGGTTTCTGCTCCGTATTTATTTCGGACAGTTACTCATTTAAGCAATAGAACAAAGACAGTTTTTATGTATTCTAATTCGTATTTTTTTTGTATTTTAATACTTTTGACTTAACAAACTATATTATTTACGTTCTGTGTTTTTTGATTTCGCAGTTTTGTAATAAAATGAAAATTATAAAAGATAAATAAAAAATAAAAAAGGTAAAAAAAATTTTAGTTGTGAGTGAATCCTATATTGGTAATGGTAAGTCTATTAAAGTGTTTTCTTAATGGTTAAGTGTTTTCTTTATTCAAGTTAAAAAGTGAAAAAGTGTTTTCTTTATTAAAGGATTTTCTTTATTTATGTGTCAATGGAACGTCAAAGACTCAAAGAGAAATAGTGTTTCCTTAACTAAAGCGTTTTCTTTACACTACAACACAAGAGGGCTAATGCTACGGTAGGAATCCGTTGCAAATCCGTTGCAAATGGTCATTTGCAACAGATTTGCAACGGATTACTACCGTAGCGTTAATGCTCCATGGAAATTTAAATTGCAACGGATTTCTAACGGGAAAAAAAATTTGCAACGGTTTTCCAACCAAGAAAAATCCGTTGTAAATTAGCAACCGTCTTTGCAACGGATCATATTCCAATGGTTTTCCAACGGTTTTGCTACAACATATATTACAAGAAAATTGCAATGGACAAAAATTGGTACGAGATTGCAACGGCATAAAGTAGGATTGGGTTTTGCAACAGTAAGCAATAGTAACGGATAAGCAACGGTGTAATATTGTGACAACTTTGCAACGGAGTCTAACCGCAATGGTTTCGTCACAATTTCCGTTACAATTTTCATTACAAAAAACTGCATTTTCTAAATTAAAACGGCAAAAAACAGCCATTTTCCCGTAATATACAAATGTCGAAAGCTAAATATTTATGAACACATAATTGAAACCCAAATAATAATTAAACGATCATTCAAATATCATAGTACATAGCGTATTAAATCCTACCAAACATACCACTTCTAAACCAAATTCTACCAAATGCACTACTTAACAAAATGTGCATAATCCACCAATATGTGCCAAAGAATGTACTAATTCTAAACAAAATGTGTATAAAACATGAAGTGTACCTAATTAAGCAATGAAAGTTTATGCAAAATGGGGAGTGTGAGGTTTCTCCTTCAATTGTGTGGCGAGCCTCTCATTCGTATCTTCTGATCATTTCTCCCTTAAATGTCTTAAGTTTTTCTTCGCTAAGCTTTCTTTCTTTTTCTAAAGCTTCCTCAAAAATCTCTTTATCTTTCTTTCTCGCTTGCTCCAAGTCCTTCGTCGATTTTTTCCATTACTTCAACCTAAAAAACAACATACTTACACCAATTACAATTCATCTTAATGCATAAATACCTACCGTAAATGATTAAAAGAACAAAACAGTACATGACAGTAACTTTAATATGTATAAGTTACCTTTGACCCAATATGTATAACAAAAAGACAAGTAACAAGAGTCATGTACATTACCAGTAAGCGTTGGGTGATTTTGGCAGTGGCCGTGTTTCACAAAACGTTTTCGAATACCTTCATCAATTCTTGGATCCCGTTGATATGATTGTTGCACATAAGATTATCGTTAATAAGGGACTGGAAGTGGTTAAGCGAAACAATAACTTGTTAGGCTACAAAAACAATCATCTAGTAGTCTAACAATAGTCAACTCAATATGTTTTATGTTTCATATTAGTACACTTGTTTAAATTAGACAAGACCCAATCCGACCTAACCTGGATGAGTAGCATGTAAACTTTTTTATTGGTTGATATCTAGTGATAAGTGATAACTATCTTTTGCCACCAAAGAATGTGTCACAAAACCAAAGAGACTAGACCAAATTGACAAAAATATTGTTAAGATTAGTTTTAAAGTAGTAGGACCTCACAAAAGCTGTAATCCGTTTGAACACAAAAGGTTCACACTAAAGTCCAATCCTAAATTGTTTTTTTCTTCGTATAGAATACCATGGTATGTACAAGTTTTAGTACATATCACAACAATGAACTTCAAAACCAATGGCAGTTTTAAAACACTAGTTAATAGCGGACTTGAAATATTCGTTAAAACATTTAATAAGTTTTTTACATTTTCTAATAAAGGCATACCTTAAAACGAAGCCACATTTGGTCTTCTCTCGTGGAACAGAACCCCACATTGCCCGAGGTTCACTAAACCTAAACTGAAGAATTGATTTAATGGCATGTCCAACCGAATTTGATCATCAAACCTACAAAGTAATAAAAAATGCAACATGGTTATTAGTATCAAATTTTGTCCTCTATAAGAATAAATACAAAACACAAGTTTTTACTCGTCTGCATATGTGCTAATCATTGGACGATCTGTAATGAATTTAGGATATTAGACCATCTGATAGTTGATGCTTTAACACCTGGTTCAGTCACCTCTACACCCTCATCATCATCATCAATGTGATGATCATCCAACAACATTTGTCCAACACAATCAATGCCACTGTCACTGATATCACCATGTGAAGGTCTAGGACCGCTAGACCTGCGTCCACTTGACATGATAATCTACAACAAAAAATTGATTAATTATAACATTTCAAATGATCACCATATAATAAGAACAAGGGAAGTAGGGAACGAATGAGATAAAACATGACTAACTAATTAAGTAATACATATCCATACTAACTGGGTATGTATTTAGAATTAGTTATCAATTTATATACACAAAGTACTAACTAATCAGAAAGTATGTTTTCGAACTCTTCGTCTTCCTAAACATCAACGTCATTTGTATCGAGTAGGCAACATGTGTTCAACAACTTCATTATTCTAGTAGGCAAAGTCCAAAAATAACTCCACATTTTGAACATGACTTTGATTAGAATACCCTTGTGCGTTGGTCATTTTATACACCCACGCCCAATCACTAGTGGACGTCATCATTACTAAATACGATAACAATTCTCTAATCCCTAAAATAAAGTGAACGAGTGAAATTAACAACATTACCCAACATTTTAAATTAAACAAATTTTTTTACACCCATATATATGAAAAATACTTCAAAATCATCACTTATATTCCGGTCAATGTAAAAGCTTACTCAAAATTAGCATTTACAATCAATATGAGAATCAAAAACACTAAAATCATCTATACATAGTCAAAATCAGCCACATATAGTCAAACTTACATAAACCCTAAATAAAAATACCACAAAATTAGAACTAAAAACATAAAAAATAGCCATACAATCGATTATACATAGTCAAATTAGCCACATATAATTTTACCCCAAATCAGAATATCTTAAATCCAAAAAATTGCTTAATTACACATAACTACATAAATAATTAAGTACAAATAAATAAGAAATTCACCCAACAAAGAGGATGAGTGGTTGCTTCAGGTGATGGCGTAGAGGTGAGAGAGTAGCAGTGATGAACGAGGGGTGTGGTGGTGGCGTCGAGAGGTTGTGAAAGATAGATAAGTTGTGAGGTGTTTCAAGATGTAAAGTTAGATCTATGTGAGAATAAGTGGATGGAAAGTGAAGTGAGATCTTATCCTCGTATTTGGACAAAAATTGAAATTTGGGCGGTCAACGTAAGCGGGAAAATGAATGTGAACGGTAAATGTAAGCGGGAAGGGAAAGATATATTTTTTCATCTAAGATATTTTCCAACTTGTTTTCTTTATGGGTGAAAATGAGCCGTACCGAGCCAGAGCCTACCAAAGCTCGAGCTCGAGCTTGGCTCATTTAAGTTTTAAAAAGCTCGAGCTTGAGCTCGGCTTGTTTCAAGTCTTAAATTTTAAGCTCGAGCTCGGCTCATGGTATGTTATTGTATGAAAGTATCAGCAACACAAGATAAACAATAGAACCTTTATTTAAACCTAAGCCTCAATAGTCGGCTTAGATTAATCAACAGTAGTATTCAAAGTGTTAAAGATTAGATTAATGTCAATGAGACAATAATCATACAAATACAAAGAGAAGACAAGATCAATGAAATGATTAGATAAGAAAAGAATGTGAGACAATGACTACACTCACAGTTGTTTCTAACCCTAGATTAAGGGACTTATTAAATAGGAGATAAAGATACACTAAGACCCCTCTAACGGCTATAAATGACTCATCAGCAGAAACAAGAAAGGCTTCAGCAGAAATGAACGTATTGGAACTTTAAATCATTTATGCTTTGTCCATGATTAACCCCTGTAATATCCCTGCAAAGATCACAACTTGAAAGCCATTAGCAAATGATAGAGTGACATGTTTGCCACAGATTAATACCCCAAAATTTAACATTCCCCCTTAATCTGATGGGCAAACATATCAAACAATATCAATTTTTCACACAAAAATTTATGCTGATAAACAGGGAGGTTTTTTGTAATTAAGCCTGGGATGGACATAAGGTAAGTCCGGGATAGACATGACAAATATAAATATAACCAAAGAGGAAGGGAAAAAGGTCTCGAACGAAGTAAGAAACAAACCTCTGCCTCATAGATAAAGTGGACAACTTTGTCGGCAATTCACTTGATCAATACTTATGGGATAAAAGAGGGTTCCACGCCTTACTGTCCATAAGGTAAGGCAGTTCAAGCCACCTATAAATACCAAGGCATTATCCCATTTGAAGATAAGTGATTTCTCCATACTCTTCACTTGCAGTTACTCCTTAAACTATGTCTTTACGTACAAACATATCATACTATGTTATGCTAAATCATTTACTTATAAGGTTCTGATTTGATCGTCGGAGGGTGGTTCGCGAGCCTTCGGCCTCAAGACCCTTTCTAACAAATTTCCTTGTGATGTACAACAACATACTTCAGGCTCAAGTTCATAAAGAATGGCTCACACACCCTACAACAGATAGGTTTGGACTTCTCTAGTACTGGACTTCCTTTTATAATACTCCACATCTACTACGCGATTATCCATTACAAACTTGGAACAAGTGTTGCGATGTACACAATCAATTTTGTTCATGATATGGCTTCCCACGTATATTGGCATGTTGAATATTGTTTGTTTATTTAAGATAGGTAAAACGCGATTATGAGTGGATTGAGATGGTTATGTTGTTTGGTTTCCCATTAAGAATGGTAAGGACCCCAAGATAAAATTAAGAATCTAAAGATAAGGTAACACTTAAACAAGCCGAGTGTGTGTATTCACTATGTGTGAATAAGTATGTGAAATTATGAAGAAAAAGGTGATCCTTTTATTGTGTGTGATACCTCTTTATTTATAGGGAGATACCCATGGTTTTGGGATAAATCTTATATGGATGATCAACAGTTTTGAACAGGACATGTGTTGATCATCTGATGGGCAGACAAGGATGATAAGTATCATTCCTTTCTTGGGCTAGTACGGTTCGTACATAACATGCCTGCTCCATATTATGGCCGTGTATATCCTATTGTCACGTGTTAGGTATCATACCCTAACTGTTGGGTATCAGTTGGGTGATCGTTGGGAATGATTGTATATTGGATTGGGCTTGTCTGAGTGCTAATAATGGACCCAAATTTGACGTGTATTTAGCACACTTGGGTCACTAATATCTATAAGCTATTACAAATCACGTACATCAACATCATAGTACATCAAGCAACATAGTACAACTCATTTTCAAACGATGCAAACTCAATTCCTAATGAATTTGCAAAGGATTCAAAATAGAATATTAAAAATAAGTTGAAATTAAATTATTATTATTTTTTCGTTGCAATCAGTACAATTTATTTGAAATTTTGCAACAATTTTTCAATGGAAGCGATAATAGTTTTTTAAATAATTTTTAAAAATTCCGTTGCAAATCCGTTACAAATTTCAAATAAACTTTACAAATTTGCAACGGAATATTTAATATTAATAAGCATAAAACAAAATTGTTTAATTTTTGCAATGGATTTGCAACGGGTCATGTGTCTTTGCTAATCCGTTGCAAATATGTTGCAAACCAGTTGCATATTTGCTACGGGAATTTTTTGTTGCAAATAATTACAATTTATTTGAATTTTTGCAACAATTTTGCAATGGAAGCAAATAATAGTTTCTTTTTATATAATTTTTAATAAATCCGTTGCAAATCCGTTACAAATTTCGAATAAACTTAACGAATTTGCAACGGAATATTTAATAATAAGTATAAAAGAAATTAGTTTAATTTTTGCAATGGATTTGCAACGGGTTCGTATGTCGTTGCTAATCCGTTGCAAATATGTTGCAAACCCGTTGCATATTTGCTACGGAAATTTTCCGTTGCAAATTTCCGTAGCATTTGCCCAGTTTTGTAGTAGTGTTATTTAGTGTAGATCAAAAATCAAAAACAGTCATAGTATATGTATATCATGTCATGACCAATAGTAAAGTAGACGCCCAGTAAAGCAAAAGAGAGTTAGAATGCACAAAGTTAAGTTAAGTGCATTATTAACTATATCGTGATGAGTGTCCTTTTTACTTTTGACAATTTTATCTATTTATTTATTTTGCTATTTCCACTCTTAGATGATGATTTAACTGATGAACATTGTGATATAACTGATAGAACATTATGTTTTTTTTTAGAAAACTGATAAACAACGTGATATTTTCTTTTCTTTTGAAAACTCATGAATATTGTGATAACAAAAAAAGAAAAAGTTCTTCAAAAAAAAATTGATGAGCAACGTGATATAACTGATGAACATTGTAATGTTGTTTATCAAAGAAAACTGATGAATATTGTGATAAAAAAAGGAAAAAGTTTCAAAACTTATATTCAAACATAACTAAACATTGACAAGGCAATAAATATTAAAATCACAAGTATTCCGATGATGTTTTCAGCAACCTAAGCAGGAATTGAAAGCGTGGGCATATTTCAGCAACCTCTTGATGATGTTTTCCTAAACTCTTAAGCATGTTGCAATAAGTAGTTACGAAATCTCGACGTAGTATCAACTAACTGCTTGGGGTCAATAGGCAATATCTTCTGAGCTTTTGTAGATATTTTGTGACGATAGTATTCTCAATATCGGCGAGTGCATCACTTCCATGTAAACATTTATTATTGAACTCATGCGATGATTTCACATAAAACTCGATTCCATATTCCTTGGTACTCACCGGCAATTGATAAGCACCCTTTGTTACTAATGAATAATCTGAGATTGATACTTGTGGCCCAAGATTATTAATGATATACACCATGACAAGTGCCGAACTTAGGAGAATCAAACCAGCACTAGAGTAATTTATTTTACTCAAAAAATTTCTCTTTTACTCGCTAAAATAATACCGTCGATGTGTTTGTTTTATGAACTACATTAATTATGTCATAGTTTTAAAGGAAAAACAATGTATACCGAGAATAGATGTTATTTGATTAAAGTGTTGCACTTTTTGAGTTTTGAGCATCTTTTTTCCAAAATTTGTGTCAAGTTTTTGTCCCACATTGGTTGAAGGTAATAAACTTTGTTATATAGTGTGATGTAGATAGTTTATGCAACTTGACATTACTATTATGTAGCCGTTTGGGATTATAGAGGATGGTAAATATAGATTTAGCCTTCTTTAAAGTCTGAAGCGTCTAATTCATACAAGTTGTCAAGTCTTTTTTTTTAACCCGTTAATAATACGCATGTAGTTAAATTTTGTCAACACATCATAACTGTCTACTTGTATTATATATTTTGGGCCCTTAAAACATGTATTCATGTTGTTGTCTCTTGTAAGATGATCAAGCATTGTTATTTGTTGCTGCTTATGTTTCCAAATTCATAGAATAACATAAACTCCAACAAACTTAGTCCACAATATTTAACAATCTCAATTGTTCGATAACGTATAAGAACAACCGTAGAATAAGGTTCATAGTATATTTGCTATTCGGTCATTTATCGATAACTTGCAGCTCGTACATATCATCTTCTATCCACATTTGATGGAGTAATCTGTTAAGGTTGTGAATTTCTAGACTCAAATATTTCAAACAATGACTTTATTGATGATGTACATATATTTTCACAATCGTTCCAATATCAATCTTGTTCACGCGTCTTTGCAAACAGCATTTGAGTTCGTTATAATAGGTTTAAAAGAAGGTATCCATACTGTTGGAATTATATAACATGACTAATCATAAATATAAACAATAAACATCAAAGTAAGTGCGGAAGCGTAAAGGATGTATTAACGAATAATTAATTAACATAAAAGAATATGCGTACCTTTCTTGATTCTAGCCGAACAAGAATCAAATCCACAAACTAGCAATTGATATAAACCCTAATTAGGGTTGGAGTGCTAGTCGACTTAATAAAGTCGAATAGTGTAAATTACCAAAATCCAAAGTAGGATTTCTCTACGATCATGTACGCGCGTACTGTTAGCGATTTAATTAGAATGCTAGTTCAAGTCACGATTAAAGCACAAAAACAATGTTTAGCTTTAAATAAAATAAATCGGGTCAAACCCTTTTATTTTATATGTATATGTATATTGTCAACATCAATTCAGTGAAGAAACGAAAATAAGAATCTCATGCATGCCATGCATGCATGTATGATCATGTACACCGAATGATTACTGTACGACATATAGAATATCTAAAATAAAGAGTTAGTCTCGATCGTCTTTTCTTATCCGTATCTCAAACCAAAAGACCAAAAGAGTGTGTATATATATAGCATTAAACCTTGTCTAACAAGTCATTGCAAGCAACTCCTTAAGTTTCAAAACTCGACACTTAACCCCCTCGTTTTTCTTAGTTCGACCATATAAATATTTTGTGACTTAATAATTAAATCTCATACGCAACGCGTGCAATCCCATAGGTCTCGAGTTCGATCCTAACACACATCTATTAATATTTTGTCCATTAAACCAACAGCTCCCACTTGGACATATCTTAATAGTGTGATCACATCGGTTAGCGTCTAGCAACACTTCGATGCCTCTAGCACGACTCGAGTAAGGTCTCCTGGAAAAAACCTTTTAATGATTTCTCATTATTATTATCCTTTTGTTTCTAATACCATGTTAAATAAAGATATGGAATTAAGTCATTCTTTATTCAACTATTCTGTTTCTCGTTATAAGTGATTGAGCAAGATTACCAAATCTTCTGAACATATTCAGGGGAGAACTTTGGGCATGGCCATGCAAACATCTTGTCAACCCTAAGAGGGGCCCAGCAGTATTAAACTCCAAAATAAATTTGAAGGAACAAATTCTATCTTGACTACAAGAATAACCCACGAACTTTGCAACACTTCAGGAAACAACCCTTATGACTACCAGTTACGTATAGCGTTAAGTTGTTCCACAGAAGTGCACTACATTCATGACACTTATCTGGTATCTCAAGTCTGAGGACAACTATTCATATTTTACTTAACAACAATATCCATAAAGTAATTATGTAGTTGGGATAAGTCCTATATTCAATTCATTGAATATCATCTGAAAATGGTATGCATTCTCATCAATATACTTTCAAGTATATTCTACCACATCTCTCAGATTTGTCTTAATTTAATGATACTCCCATATCATTAATCGACAATGGACGATTTAGAATAAATAAATTTATTCACGGATTAAACATGCAAATATAGGATACAATATATTATAAAATCAAACATACCAAGTATTTGATTTATATTATAACAATTGTTTAACATCCCTTATCCAAATACCAAATAGATCAATGCATGAAAATTCCAGTTTGATGAATTATGCCTCAAGTAATGACAATCATACTTGTTGACAAGGCATAAATTAACCAACTTGATCTATCATAATTTTGAGAATACTTATTTCAAGAATTCAATTAGTGAAGTCCTTGTATGTGTGCATTCAACAATCCACATAATAATTCATAAAGTGTGTGACATCCTCTATCACCAATTTATGACAATTTAAACTTTCAAACATTTTAAAGTTTAAAGTATTCTTATTCTTTTAATGTATAATGCAACTGCGCTCTTAGATAAGCACAACTAGATCACATGGCCATTAACAAGGATGAAATCCTACCATGACTAGTATTGAGTGTCATCTCAATTAAACCAGCATCATTGTATACAAACAACAATATGCTCATTAAAACTTCGTAAACTTTAATATCTTATTGTGTAATGTTTGATGTTTTCCTAACTTTCAAGTTTAAAGCTGATGACAATCTGCACAACATTTGACATATTGTTCATCCATAGAATTTAGGAGCAATTCCAGGCTGAGGATGTAATTCTTTTAGAATATTCATTACACAAGTTATCTAATAACTCTTAGTTAGATATCAATGTTGTCAAATCACTTCTTATTCAAGAATGATACAACAATTTTAATACACAACATGATGTACATGATGAATCTACATTCAAACTTAGATTTCATTCATGTTCTATCTTGTCAAAAGATATATATCCATTTCCCAAATGATATATCATGTTTTATTAGAATCATTTATTTTTACTGCACATGTTTATTAACAATAAACATATATTCCAAGGTTGTATGTTTTAATTCTTAAATCTTACAAGTGAAGTTTCATTCCAATCTAAGACTTAACATTTAGCTTTCAAGGAATGTTACTTCTCATATGTTATACAACATATAAGATTTAAAACCTTAACATAATACTCCCACTAGCTTTCAGGAATACTTAAAATTTATCTTACTTTAATTATAAATCGAAAATGGGATTTAATAATTAAACATAAGAATAATTTCATAGATGCTTGCATTTATCCATTCATGAATTATTGCACTTCGTACACTACCAAAGATTATATGAATTCAAAAAAACCTTTCAATTACTTACCGTCCTCGCTCAAGTAATTTCTCAAGAAAGAGTTTTGATATTCCATTGTCATATTTCATATTAATGAAAACAAGTATGACCATTATCATCTTTATATATTTAATGTGTCTAGAAAAGAATATTCAATCATAATTAATTGCTTAAGTGTGATCAATAATCTTGTCATGAAACATGTATTAAATATGTGTACAATATTGTCCATATGATTTCTACATAGAAATTCAAACCACTAGGGTTTTTCATCTCTTTGAAGAAACTCATTTCCATTCTCTAGTCTAACTATTAAGATAAACCAAATTTCCAAAATTGATTATCTTTATGGACAGCATCTTTAACATTCATAGTATGAGTAATTTACCCAATTCAATATTCGGTAATCCATCATAATGATTATCAGGTTTACTATAATCCTGTAACTCATATTTTTCAGCATATAAGTCAAATATCTGAGATATCTTTGCAGATCTATGAATGAAAATTCCATCATCATGAGGTGTATCATTTACATGTCTAACCTCATCATGATATTTACTAGTGTGTTTTAGAAGATTATGTATCTTGTAATTTTATCTTTCAAGATAAAAAACTCCCACTTGCCTTTTGTAATATATAGACTATCTATATATACTTAGCAATTAGAGCAAAACTACATTGTTCTCTATTTGGGACATTACAAATACACATTGATAATTCTTGACATTAGTTTGTTAATAACCTATTCATAAGTAGTTTAAAAAATTCAGAATCTTCAACTTTAAAACTTAATGTGATTCATCACATTCCATAATGAAATGGTGTTTTATTAATCTTCTAGGTTGGAGTCATATTGAGTATATTCAATCCATATTCAATATTCTAACCTTGTTACTATTTAAGAAAGAAGTTATGGTTATCATGAATCAAACAAATCAAATAGAATTTGATTCTCCTAACTGAACATACCATCAACTTGTGGTATTCATTAGAATTAATATTGTAAGACAATCTAACAATATATAAGATAAACATATTCCTTTTGGCTTACCTATTTACCAACTAAGTCAACTTAATGGTATAATAGACTTTCCAAGCCAATTACATGCTTTATAACACAAGTACCTTTTAACCAAGTCACTTTATATCCATGTTTCAACAAGAAACATAAACTGTTATAATCCCATTATACGTTATAAATCATTGATCAACTCAATGACTTCTTGTATATGTCTTAATTAAAAACATAACAAGTTAACGTATTACTTTATTATAAGTCTTAAAAGACTTTATGTTTATGTCTTTACAATGAATCATAAACATGTTTAACTAAAGTAATTATGAACACAACTCTTGGTTTCAATAGTAATTTCAAGTTAATTTATTTTACTTCATTATAATGTAGGACTACATTATTTATTCATTTATTTATGTCATTCCAAAAATTCATAAATATACAAATTAAAGTAGTATTAGATTACTTCATTTATTTATGTCATTCTAATAATACATAAATATTTAATTTGAAGTAGTCTTATATTTATCATCTTGACACATATTCTAAATACTTGTCTAATTTAAAAACTGCAAATATGTCCATGCAAGGTCTGACTTCACATAGATATTTACTTTGTTGTTGCAATCTCGCCAAGTTCTCACATGACGTAAATTGCAACACCAAGTGTTTCTTAAATTATATATGCACAAGTTATATTAGAATGTTAGTCTCTTACCTTGCAGTCAAGAGAATCCTTTAAATCATATATCTATATGTTGTACCTTGCACACAATATAGATTTCTCCCACTTGTGCATGGAACAACATCATGTAGCAGATAAACAACACGACATATGTTTGTTTATGTGACCAATATGATTGTGTCATTGATATTAGCATAACTAGTAGATGTAGAACCACTTCATTGTCTAATAAGGAAACGTACATGACTATCCTTAAAAACATAAGTGTCTACAAGTGGAAAGTAATTATCTTAAGACATTCTAGAGATAATCTGGGTTACTACCAAGATGACAAAGCTTGTAACTCCCACTGAATAAGAGATCATTATATTAATTCCTTATTCAGTAATAAGAACACAATACTCCCACTGGATTTGACAACATTGTAAGTGTTTCATTAACCAGTGAAAGAAAATAGTGTATTATTTACTTCCTACACCTTTGAGAAAGTCCATACATAACAATTACAAATGTACTTAAAAGAATGTATTCTACTATGTAGATGATGAATTTATCCATCAATGCTATTAACTTGAAAAATTGGGCATGCAATTTCTTTCTTAATAGTTCTACTATTCCAACAATTGTAAGTAGTAATTTTAAATGGTCAAAGTACAACAACTAGATAAAATATGCTAGTTTGTCTTTTACCAATTATACAGTAATTAGTCTAGCTTCTAATTTAATAACTCAGAAATATGCAATTTTCTTAACTATTAAAATTTGCTTACGAGTTATGTATTTAGAATTTAGACAATTCTAATTGTCCTATCATACCTTTCTTCATTCATGAAAAGGGATAGGGTTGAATCTCACTCTTTCGCGTGAAAAGAGGACTAGGTTTATTCTTTTAGTAACATTTACTCTACTAAAACCCTTACAGGTGTAGATCAATTTTACCAATACAGGAATAACCTACGTTTACGGTTTAATGTTGCATTAATACATTTAAAGAATTAGCAAAATTCAATTTTAGTATTTTCGATAATTAAACTTTTCAAGAAAATAAAATACCCAAGGTAATATTCATATAACCATAGAATTTTCTCGAAAAACTATGATCCAAATTATCATAGGTTCATTACATCAGTTGATCTGCTAGCAACGAACGCATATAATAAGGTAATCTGTCGAACATTAATTGGCAAACAATTTCCAACTCCTAGATCATTATGGGATTTATATTTTCCAACGCTATTGCAAATATAAACATGTTTCATCCCATCTTATGCATTGAGTCCAGGTCTCACTTCCTACTCAACTTAAGTGTCTAACTTAAAGAACTGCAAATATGTCCATGTAAGGTCTGACTTTACATAGAGATTTACCTCTCCATTACAATCTCGCCAAGTACTGTCATGACGTAAATTGCAACTTCAAGTGTCCCTTTAATTAGATGGCATATAACTTAATTTTAAAAGGGTACTAGTTTTGATTTTATGTGGTTAAATCAAATATGTACAAAGATGTCATGCATTCATCTTGTAGCATAAATTTAATAAAAAAAACTTTTTATTACCAATTCATAAAGATCAAATTATCAAAGTTTTGATTGAGGTATTGGGTTCACCAATCAAGGAATTTAGTGTTAATTATCATCCATTATACCGTACTTTTGCATAAGTGTAAACACTTAGTGTTTCGGATAATTACCACCGAAGTGGCGCATGGAATTAAAACTAATTCGCCCTTAAGATGAGCTTGTACTTTTATGGCTTACTAAGTAGCTCCATTCGAACTTACAGAGGGCAGAGGACCAGGTAAGCGCAAACGCATAACCTTAGACATCCATTCAGTGTGACTGTGCGCACTTCTTAAATAACCCCTTTATAGTTCATTCGAATGGGTGAGCCGTTCAGTCATTGTACCAAAGTCACCAATCAATTAAACTATTGAAAACTTAACTCTTCCAAAACAAATCAAATTTCACCATTGTTTAGTCCGTATTATTTTTCTATTCAAAAATTACCCTTTGCTTAAAACTGTCGCACATAATAAACAAACAAGTAATACCAATAAAAAAAAATATAAACAACTAAAAACAATGCGCACATAATAAACAATTTATATGTGTAAACAAGTAGCCACATGCAACTTATTCGATAAAACCCTATTAATAATCAATATCTAGGTTAAATTAATGTATATATTAATTTAGGGTTTTCACTCCAACAATAGAAAGTGAGCCACATACATCGATGAATCGATTGCATAAACTCTTAATTAAATTATACCAAATTGCACATAATTGATTCATTAATATATGTAATTGGAGTCTTCCCTAATTCAAGATTTATCGTAAATAAATATGTCATAACAATTAAACAATGTCAAAGCAACTTATCCATGACTAACATGCATCTATAATCATGGATACATCATAACAATTATACAAATAAGTCACAAGATCGCATAAAAAATTCCATGTCACATAACACTTTATTCATGAATTTATCACGTAACAAATATATTAAATCTAGGTTTCGATATTGATAACATAACAATTAATATAAACCCTAAAAAAAATTTAGGAAATCGACTAAAAAATTTTAGGGTTTCCACCCATAAAAAAATTTTCGATCCATAATAGATTTTTAAAACCAAATTAGGGCAAAAGCCTTAACCCTAAAATTAGGGTTTATATAATCATAACCAAAACCCTAGAATAAATCATATCAAACACAATACAATATCCGTTTTTTACGTGTTTAGTAATTAATTACTCATTAAAACCAATGACTCGTGATGCCACTGTTGGAATTATATAACATGACTAATCATAAATATAAACAATAAACATCAAAGTAAGTGCGGAAGCGTAAAGGATGTATTAACGAATAATTAATTAACATAAAAGAATACGCGTACCTTTCTTGATTCTAGCCGAACAAGAATCAAATCCACAAACTAGCAATTGATATAAACCCTAATTAGGGTTGGAGTGCTAGTCGACTTAATAAAGTCGAATAGTGTAAATTACCAAAATCCAAAGTAGGATTTCTCTACGATCATGTACGCGCGTATTGTTAGCGATTTAATTAGAATGTTATTTCAAGTCACGATTAAAGCACAAAAACAATGTTTAGCTTTAAATAAAATAAATCGGGTCAAACCCTTTTATTTTATATGTATATGTATATTGTCAACATCAATTCAGTGAAGAAACGAAAATAAGAATCTCATGCATGCCATGCATGCATGTATGATCATGTACACCGAATGATTACTGTACGACATATAGAATATCTAAAATAAAGAGTTAGTCTCGATCGTCTTTTCTTATCCGTATCTCAAACCAAAAGACCAAAAGAGTGTGTATATATATAGCATTAAACCTTGTCTAACAAGTCATTGCAAGCAACTCCTTAAGTTTCAAAACTCGACACTTAACCCCCTCGTTTTTCTTAGTTCGACCATATAAATATTTTGTGACTTAATAATTAAATCTCATACGCAACGCGTGCAATCTCATAGGTCTCGAGTTCGATCCTAACACACATCTATTAATATTTTGTCCATTAAACCAACACATACGTTATAAGAGGGGATTTGGATATATATATCTCTCCAAAGATGCAAAATTGCATATATATTTTTTGCGTGCATAAAAACCATTGTACCATATGCATCAAAAACTTGTAACAAAGATATATATATGCAATTATTTAAAGAGAAAATCGAAATGATTTAATTGCGTTTTTGCAACTTTTGTTAAAACACAGTATGAAGTTATTTGTCCCACATGGGTTGAAGACAATAAGTGTTGCTTGGTTATGTATTGCGGTGTAAATTGTCATGCAACCTGATATTAGTACTAAGTAGTCATTTGTGGATCCGTTTCGGCATATGTCGAGTTGTCGGGAATAAGCCACATTTGGCTAATGAATACAAGTTGTCAGCTTTTTGAGTATAGTCAATAGTCATTACGGCTAGTATAATCCTTTTATTTTTTTGTGACTTTGGTAATTGTTGATGTATAATAACCTGTCTTATGTAATGCGTGTAATGTTTACTTTCAAACCTAAAACCGATCAAAATGAAATTGAAAAAAGATAATATTCAAACATAACTAAACACCAACAAAGCAATAAATTAAAAAATCACAAGTTTCCAAAAAGATGCATTTCAAGTAAAAGGTATATGGTCTTAAGGCTAGCCCCAATAAGCGAATCCTTTGTCGATCGAGGGAAGCTGCCGATCGAGTTCAAGTCGATAGACTTGCTGTGTGCAATGTCGATCACCTCATGTTTATGTTGCATTCAATCGTCCTCAAGATCGACTTATTTCTTTGTATCCGTTGCATATTACCGTTTAAAAATGTTATTTAAAATGTTTTAGGCTAAAAAAAAAAAAAAAAAAAAAAAAAAAAAAAAAAAAAACCCTACTAATCTACCCCATAAATACACAACATATTTACACACTAAACTCAAAAATCTCACTTCACACATTCTCTATATTCTTTACACACTATGAGTTTTAATTCTTACAAGCTATTCATTGCCGATTCGTCGTCGGATGATGAAAACGAAGTTAGTACCGAGTTTATGATGTTTGCGGAAGAGTGCTGGGAGGCTATTCAAACCTCAGAAAAACTCTCACGAACCCAAGCTAGTAGGGATCGTGTGGGTGCTCATAACCGTTTAGTTGATGCTTACTTCAGTGAGACCCCAAGATACGGCGATACAGCATTCCATGATCGTTTCCGTATGAGCCGACGACTATTCACATGAACTGTCTGAGATAGAACTGATCATTCACCTTATTTCCAACAAACTCCTAATTGTAAAGGCGTACTTGGTATTTCTCCATTGATAAAGTGTACTTCGTCAATCTGTCAATTAGCATACGGGGTCAATGCTGATGCTCTAGACGAATACGTGCAAATGGGTGCGTCAACAATTCGTGAGTGTCTTCAAAAATTTTGTGAGGTGATAATGGAGTTATATGGTGCAGAGTATTTGCGAAATCCGACGTTTAGTGACATTGACAAACTCTATGCTCATCACTACCAAAGTCATGGGTTTCCTGGGATGATAGGAAGCATCGATTGCACAGATTGGCCATGGGAGAATTGCCCACATGTTAAAAAGCTCAATTTTGTAGGGGTGATCACGGGAAAAGTCCTTTCATTTTATTGGAAGCGATCGCGTCCCAAGATTTATGGATTTGGCATGCGTTCTTTGGTGTCGCCGGGATGAATAACGACGTAAATGTTTTATGTGCATCGCCTCTTTTCAATGATCTCAAAAGGGGAAAGCACCGGATGTGGAATTTGTTGCTAACGTCGTGCCTTATAAACGCGGATATTATCTTGCTGATGGGATATATCCGAAATGGTCGGTTATTATGAAGTCCATTAAAAATCCAGGGATGAATGACCACAAACGAATATTGTATAAGACGATGCACGAAGCAGCAAGAAAAGATGTGGAACGTGCTTTTGGTGTACTAAAGAAGAAGTGGCTAATGATTAAATATCCGGCTAGAGGGTGTGACAAAGAGCGTCTATCGCATATAATGTACACATGTATCATATTACATAATATGATAATTCAAGACGAACAGGCGGCGATATCTCCCGTATTCTTTCCAGCAGAGCAGCACAGTTCTTATGATCCCATAAGAACGCATGTGGAATCATTGGAAATTACCAAGGAGATATGCAACAGAACAGCTCATCTTAGCCTCAAAGCCGATTTGGTGGAAGACATTTCGCATCGTCAGAATCAAAACTAGTTTAGTCGTTGTATTGTCGTAATGTTTTAATTTTATTTGAATTATTATGTAACGTTTTAATTATTAATGAAATTTTATTTTGTGTTAAAAATGTTTAAAAAAAATTGAACTTGGTCGCCCTTACTGGGGCACCTAATCGCCTGAAGGTCGCTGGAGAGAGAAAGCTGACGTGGCAGTGAAAAGTAGGGGGATTGAATCCCCCTACTGGGGGCAGCCTAAGCCCAACTTGCAGAAATGGAAAGAAACCTTGTTAACTAAACGATTATGGGTTGTTGCTTAAAAAAAGACACGTTATGGGTTAAATGGATTAGTGTGGAAAAATTAAAGGCCAGGAATCTATGGAATGTGAGTGTTGATTATAACAGTAGCTTTGTATGGAAGACTTCGCTAGGAATGAGAAGTAAAGTCAGGAATCATATGTGGAAGGAAATTGGTAATTCAATGGAAAGCACACATCAGTATGGTATGACTACCGGCATAATTTGGGTCCCTTTAGTCAAATAATCTCAAAAAGAGACATTTATGCAGCAAGGATTCCAGACACATGTAGTGTGGCAGAAGCAATTGAAAGGGGTGTTTGGATTTGGCCTGATGAGTGGTATAAAAAATATCCTATACTTAGGCATATACAAGCTCCAAATCTTAATAATGATCCAGATGATAGTTTAGTATGGAGAAAAAATGCAGGAAAGAAGGTGAAATTCTCAGTAAGCAATGTGTGGAAGGATAGAAGTGATAATGAGCAATAAGTTGAATGGAATTCTATGGTATGGTTTGCAGTGTGTTCCCAAACATTTATTTGTAATGTGGATGGGTGTTCAATAAAGGTTATTGACTCAGGATAAGATCCTCAAGTCGAAGCCCAATGCTGTGATGAAATGTAGTCTATGTGACAAATGCCATGATTCTCATGAGCGTTTATTTAGAGTGAAGTTATTTGTCCCACATGGGTTGAAGACAATAAGTGTTGCTTGGTTATATATTGCGGTGTAAATTGTTCATGCAACCTGATATTAGTACTAAGTAGTCATTTGTGGATCCGTTTCGGCATATGTCGAGTTGCCGGGAATAAGCCACATTTGGCTAATGAATACAAGTTGTCAGCTTTTTGAGTATAGTCAATTAGTCATTACGGCTAGTATAATCCTTTTATTTATTTTTTTGTGACTTTGGTGATTGTTGATGTATAATAACCTGTCTTATGTAATGCTTGTAATGTTTACTTTCAAACCTAAAACCGATCAAGAGGAAATTGAAAAAAGATAATATTCAAACATAACTAAACACCAACAAAGCAATAAATTAAAAAATCACAAGTTTCCAAAAAGATGCATTTCAAGTAAAAGGTATCTGGTCTTAAGGCTAGCCCCAATAAGCGAATCCTTTGTCGATCGAGGGAGGCTGCCGATCGAGTGCAAGTCGATAGACTTGCTGTGTGCAATGTTGATCACCTCATGTTTATGTTGCATTCAATCGTCCTCAAGATCGACTTATTTCTTTGTATCCGTTGCATATTACCGTTTAAAAATGTTATAGGCTTAAAAAAAAAAAAAAAAAAAAAAAAAAAAAAAAAACCCTACTAATCTACCCTATAAATACACAACATATTTACACACTAAACTCAAAAATCTCACTTCACACATTCTCTATATTCATTACACACTATGAGTTTTAATTCTTACAAGCTATTCATTGCCGATTCGTCATCTGATTCCTTGTTTGATATTTATCAAAACGTAGAGTCTGCAAAAGAATTATGAGATTGCCTAGAAGCCAAATATATGGCAGAAGATGCGTCTAGTAAGAAATTTCTTGTTGATAATTTTATTAACTATAAAATGGTAGAAACCAGGCCTGTCATGGAACAGTATCATGAATTGCAAAGGATATTAGGACAGTTTGCGCAATATGATATGAAAATGGATGAATCAATTTATGTTTCTAGTATCATAGATAAACTGCCCCCTCTTGGAACATAAGAAAGAGGAATTAAATCTGGTTGAACTTGGAAGTCATTTCCAAATTGAACATTCCATACGTGTGATAAAGTTTTAAAAGGTACCATTTTGAGGGGTCACTTTTGTATCCGTTATTGCTAAATATCGTTCCTTTTCACTTTTTAGGTCTCTTGAAGGCAAAATGCTGGAATGGCACTTATTTGGACGAAAAGGCGCGAATATATGAAGAAAATGGCCAAAGTCAAAATCGAGACACTCACAGTTGCGGAAATTAGAAGGCGACGGCGTCAGGTGCTAATGGCGACGCCGTCCCAAAATTGTTGTGACGGTCCAGAACCCAAAACTCGTATTTTCAAGCGAACGACGTCCAGTTGTAAAAGAGTAGGCCGTCGCTACTCAGACGACGGCGTCACGGACACAAGGTGACGCCGTCGCAAGGTTAACGTGGCCAAGACGAAACCCTAATGATGGCGACATGACGGCGTCACGAAACATAAGGTGACGCCGTCGCATATGTAATCTTATATATAGAATCCGAATTTTTCAGTCTTTTGTGGAGAGTCTTTTGGAGTGAAAACCTAAAACCGAACCTAAGGTGTCTTGTACAGTATTTTAGGGTTTTAAACCCTATCTTACATCAAGATAAGTCTTTACTTCATTAATTCAATTATGTCTTTGATTATTTGTGTGTATGCTTGCATGTTCTCCATGTCCGGCTAATTTATTTGTGTGTTTGCTTAGAAAGTATGAAACTTAATTATTGAATATTGATTGGTTGTTTCTTATCTTAGTTGATTAATGATCTAGTAATGCGATAGGTCATTCGTTGTGTACTTAATGCTTGATTCATCTTTGTGAACCTTAGAATATAATTACCTGAGTAGTTGTAGGCTAAACCATCCAAAGAGCGCCTTAGAGTAGGAGTTTATCATCCCTTGTGGGTTTGTAGACGAGACCCTTTGGTAAGTTCAAAGAGTTAGGGAGAAACGCATACCCTAGAACTTTAGACACACAACGCAACTAGGAATAAGGACGTGACAACTCAACCATCAATATGAGATAATTAAGGAGTAATACAACCTAAGTAAACACATCTTTAAACTATCATACGAGCACACATTAATTAGACATAGACTCCCACAACCTTAGTTTAGATAATTAGATAATAGTAGAGTAATCGGTAGAAATACCAACCCCCCAAATCCAATACCCGAGATTCGTACCTTTCCATTTCATAAAATATAAAAATACAAAAATAATCTTCCTCAACCTTAACCTTAGCGTAGTAACTTCTTACTAGCATTCCTATTCCCCTAGAGAACGATATCAATACCCGTGGCTTACCCTAATTACTACACTACAACGATTAGGTTCACTGCATAGGGTGTTATAAAACTTGCTCGAAGAATAGGAAGTTTCCTTGACCCCGAACGACGCGTGTAGCGTTATCAAGTTTTTGGCGCCGCTGCCGGGGAATAGAATAGCTAGTTAGTAGTCCACCTCGTTTAGGTTCTTTGCTTGATTCCTATCAAGTAAATTTTTTCTCATTTTTAGCTTTCTCTTAATCTATCCCCCTTCTTCGTGACCATTTGTTCGTAATTCCATCACTTTTCATCATGGAAGGTGATAACCAACCACCACTCGATAACCAACAACCAAACAACGCTTCACCACCAAACAAATACCCACTGCTTGACCCAGCCTCTGCTAACCAACTTCGAGCCCGTATCATGAGTGAGATTGGAGAGCTTAGGAAATTAAATATGATAATTGAGAATACACTTGAGGAAGCCCTTAAGGAATCTGATCAACCTCTAGATAGTGATTCGATTACAAGTGATTCGGATGATGATTTAGAAGAAGGAGATTATAAGATGTTAGAAATTATGGAGGGTAGTAAGGAGAAGGGAGAACTTAGGGAGTACTTTGATTCATACCCTAAAAGGAAAGAAACCGCTTATCACCATAATGTGGTTAATTTTCCAAGACCACCTTTCGAGCCTCGTATAAGGAGGGGAAACCCTAAAAACATCAAAATACCGTGTATGTATGGATACTTATACAGGGATCACACCTACATTGATTATAAGGCACCCATGAATATAATGTCTAGGCTCTATTACAATTGGATCATGAACAAAAAGCTAGAGCCTATGAGGGACCCCTTTCACCCTAGGAAAGCAAGTAACTATGTGGGGAGGGTTAAGGGATTGCACGTGTTCATAGGTAACTTCACATATAGGTGTGATTTCATGATTCTGGAAAATGTCAAAGGAATCATTGATGGTTTTTTAGGAGATGTGATACTTGGGAAACCATTTATAGAAGAGTCTAAAATGGTTTATGATAAAGAGAAAGGGATAATCGAGTTCTCAAATGAAACCGAGAATGTTAAATATATAATGCCCACAAAAATAAGAATTTTGAGGGCATGGATAATTTAGATGTAGATAACATTCCGGCATTCGAAGTAGACTGGAAGAACAAAGTTTACTACACTGCTTGTCTTGAACTAGGGCCTGAATATATTCGTGATGAAAGAAGAGTTAAGGAGATCGAATGGGCCTCTAAGATTAGGGCACGTAGGAGCACGACTATGAGTCTAGCTACAAGACTCTTAAATAAAGAAAAGCGCTTCGTGGGAGGCAACCCATGCTTAATTCTTTGCTTGTTAGTGTCTTATATCTTTTATTAATTGTTTATCCTCATGTTTAAATTTGTAAAAATGCTTTATTTTGTTTTTAACCTCGTCTTAATTGCATGTAAAGGTATTTTACATAAGGGATAAGTGTAGGGAGGATTACACACGTTTTCAAAAGAAACGTAAACATGAGAATAACAATTAACTAAAAGATATTTATGTTTGTTTGTTCGAGTCAAATGCTTTTATCAAGTCATAATGGATGTTTTTGCAGAAATTCTTCCAGATTCTAAAGATTTAATTTTCCAGAATTTTTTCCAGAAAATCGCATACCAGTTTTTGTCAGGATAACCTAACGGCGTCAGGATTGCAACCTGACGGCGTCAGGAAGGAGTAAAAACATCAGATTTTTTTTCTCGTTTTCTGAGCCACTTATAAATTTTTGGAATTTTCCAGGTCTTAATTTTCTTAGAAATTCTGTAAACATCCATTCCACAAGCATTATATCCTAGTTTAATTCGAGTCTTATATATATTTTTACCGCCGATTTTACGCGAAGGTTTCATTTGTTTTCTTCAAGTGTGCAGGTTTAGTTTGTCAAGAAGAAGTTACATAAGATTGGAAGGAGCTTTTCACGCAATAATTCTTCTTGAAAAGGATTTAACCACCACTTTACACGGATCCTACCGAGCTAATCAGGGGAGTACTAGTTTCTTTCGTTTTTGATTACCTTCTTTTATCATAACTTTGATACTTTCGGGGAACATTGGGGACAATGTTCAGTTTAAGTGTAGGGAGGGAAAATAAAACGGGAACTTTGAAACTATGCTTATCCTTGACTATTTGCTTTGTCCAATTGTGATTGTGTAATAAACCATGAGAAAGTGTCGGTTAGGGTAATTTTGGCACCAAATTTAAAATTTTTTATGACATATAGGAGTGGGCCATTAGTCTTAACAAAAGCGTCTCATGGATAGGAAGTTGCATGACTAGCACAAAAACCCTTTACCACCCAAATTCCACCAAAATGTGAGGATCGCCCTTAGATTAGTAGGAATTAAAGCATTCATCTTCAATGCTTAGAGTGTGAACCGGTAGTATATTAGATTCTAGAACTTGTTTTGTGATGCATTCCGAGATCGCAAGTGAGGCTACACTTGTGTAGTTAGGAATAACTAAATGATAAGAGGCATTAGGATAACCCTTGTTTGATACCTGTAATATAATTACTTCTTCCATATCGGTTGAGTAATTCCCCCACACCCTTTGCGTTGTACTCATCTTTAGTACACGATACCCCTAGTTAACCCCTCAGAGCCTATCCTTTTCGCGGTTCTCGTGATATTTCGGTTTTTCCAGAATATCAATGAAGAGCATTGTTTACACCCCACCCCCAAATATACACCCAAATCACCTTAGCCTATCCCTTATGCACTCACTTTTAGTGCAACTGTTTGTTATCACCCTAAACCCTTAGTTCAATTATCTAGTTGCTTGCATAAGTTGCTAAGTCGAGTCATATCCTTTGTATACAGTTTTGGGACGATTGGGATTCATGGGAAAAGTTAAAGTTTATGAAATGACGGGAAGGGAAAGTTAAAAATTCAAATTCCCTTTGTTTGCATAATAATGTACCCCAAGTGTTTTGATCTTTTCAAATCGGGTCAAATTAGTGTTAGAGTAATAAAAACTCAAGTGTAGGGATGTGCCTATAAATCCCTAGTATTTTGATGTTATCGTAGAGGATGGGAGAGTAAAAGTGTATAAAAAAAAAAAAAAAAAAAAAAAAAAAAAAAAAAATCGAAAAAAAAATAGAAAAAGAGAAAAGAAAAAAAAAATAGAGTGTGAAAATATATATATATATACATATATATATATATATATATATATATATATATATATATATATATATATATATATATATATATATATATATATATATACGGGCTACCATCCTACATCTATCCTTTAAATTTATGTTTATTTATTTCAGTTATCTAGAGTTTAGAGTGTCGAGTCTTGGCTTAGCAACGCCATTCTTCGTATGCATTTAACATAGAGATTTTTTGACTTACCACCACTATATAGCCTATCCCACCAAACCCTTTGTTTCCCTACCGTAAGCCTAACGTTACAACCCTTTAAAGACCTCTTTGATAGTCTTTCCTAGGTGCTTACGCCAAAGCGATGGAGGTTTGATCTATTCTCAAGCCTATGGTAATCTATGTACTAGGACCGGTTAATGAGTGTTTATCATCCATTTCCTATTTGTTATATTTCATATATACACCCGAGAGAGATGTGAGTATCCAAACACCCCATGTGAGGTGCTAGTATGTAATTTCCGTGCTTGTTATGACTTTTGCGGGGCTTATATGTGTTGTGGACCGTTTTGAATTAATGCTTCATGACCCCTAACTTATAAATTAATTGGCTAAAAGCACATTTGCTTGAGGACAAGCAAATAGCAAGTGTAGGGATATTTGATAAGGTTTTAAAAGGTACCATTTTGAGGGGTCGTTTTAGTCCTTATTTGATCACTTTTGTATCCGTTATTGCTTAATATCGTTCCTTTTCACTTTTTAGGTCTCTTGAAGGCAAAATGCTGGAATGGCACTTATTTGGACGAAAAGGCGCGAATATATGAAGAAAATGGCCAAAGTCAAAATCGAGACACTCACAGTTGCGGAAATTAGAAGGCGACGGCGTCAGGTGCTAATGGCGACGCCGTCCCAAAATTGTTGTGACGGTCCAGAACCCAAAACTCGTATTTTCAAGCGACGACGTCCAGTTGTAAAAGAGTAGGTCGTCGCTACTCAGACGGCCTAGATGCAATCCAGACGACGTCAGAAGCTGAAGAGGACGGCGTCATGGACACAAGGTGAAGCCGTCGCAAGGTTAACGTGGCCAAGACGAAACCCTAATGACGGCGACACGACGGCGTCACGAAACATAAGGTGACGCCGTCGCATATGTAATCTTATATATAGAATCCGAATTTTTCAGTCTTTTGTGGAGAGTCTTTTGGAGTGAAAACCTAAAACCGAACCTAAGGTGTCTTGTACAGCATTTTAGGGTTTTAAACCCTATCTTACATCAAGATAAGTCTTTACTTCATTAATTCAATTATGTCTTTGATTATTTGTGTGTATGCTTGCATGTTCTCCATGTCCGGCTAATTTATTTGTGTGTTTGCTTAGAAAGTATGAAACTTAATTATTGAATATTGATTGGTTGTTTCTTATCTTAGTTGATTAATGATCTAGTAATGCGATAGGTCATTCGTTGTGTACTTAATGCTTGATTCATCTTTGTGAACCTTAGAATATAATTACCTGAGTAGTTGTAGGCTAAACCATCCAAAGAGCGCCTTAGAGTAGGAGTTTATCATCCCTTGTGGGTTTGTAGACGAGACCCTTTGGTAAGTTCAAAGAGTTAGGGAGAAACGCATACCCTACAACTTTAGACACACAACGCAACTAGGAATAAGGACGTGACAACTCAACCATCAATAGGAGATAATTAAGGAGTAATACAACCTAAGTAAACACATCTTTAAACTATCATACGAGCACACATTAATTAGACATAGACTCCCACAACCTTAGTTTAGATAATTAGATAATAGTAGAGTAATCGGTAGAAATACCGACCCCCCAAATCCAATACCCGAGATTCGTACCTTTCCATTTCATAAAATATAAAAATACAAAAATAATCTTCCTCAACCTTAACCTTAGCGTAGTAACTTCTTACTAGCATTCCTATTCCCCTAGAGAACGATATCAATACCCGTGGCTTACCCTAATTACTACACTACAATGATTAGGTTCACTGCCTAGGGTGTTATAAAACTTGCTCGAAGAAAAGGAAGTTTCCTTGACCCCGAACGACGCGTGTAGCATTATCAACGTGATATGGAAAGGGTTCTGTTGGTGGTGCTAAAACCATGACTGGTTCTTCTGTGAACATGGTGGAGGAGGGTGAATCCTCTAAGGCTGGTAAAGGGAAACGAAAGTTTCAAGGTAGTTACAATAAAGGTTCTGATAAGAAACCAAAAGTAACCTGTTGGAAGTGTGGGAAACCTGGACACTTAAAAGATTGAGGTCTGGAAAGGGTGGAGGTAAAGGGAAAAAGAGGCTGGTTCAAGTGGATCCAAGGATCTCGGAAAGCAATCAGGTTTGTTTTTGGTACCTACTGATCATTCTGTTGAGAATTATTATGTATCAATAATTTCTGAAACATCTTATATGCAGGATGATAATTTATCGTGGTGGGTGGATTCAGGAGCAACATGTCATGGGTGCAAAAATCTTCAATGGTTCAAGGACTTTAAGCCAATTGAAGATGGATCTTTGTTAAAGACGGGCAATGTTACAACTGAACCAATTAAAGGACTAGGATGTATTAATCTAGTCTTTACTTCTGGAAACTCTTTACTTTTAAATAATGTTGTGTATGTACCTGGAATTCATAAGAATTTAGTATCTGGTATTGTATTAAATAATTGTGGCTACAAGCAAGTCTTGGAAAGTGACACGTATATCTTGTCAAGACATGGAACCTTTATTGGCTTTGGATATTTGAATGGCATGTTTAAATTAAATTTGGATGTTTCATTTGTTAATAATTCTGTTTGCATGGCTTCTACTAGTTCTAGCAATAATTGTGGTAAATCTGAATTATGGCATGCTAGACTAGGACACGTACATTACAAGAGAATGATAGACCTGTCAAAAATGAGTCTAATACCCTTTCGAATTGAAAGTAAAACTTGTATGTTGACTAAGATAACTAGACAACCTTTCGCCAAAAATGTCATTAGAGATACTAAGGTATTAGAACTTGTACACAGTGACTTGTGTGATTCTCATTCAACTCCATCACTTGGTAATAAAAAGTATGTATTTACTTTTATTGATGATGCTACTAGATACTACTATGTTTACTTGTGTCATACAAAAGATGAAGCTTTTGATAAGTTTAAAATTTATAAAGAGGAAGTAGAGCTTTATCATGGTGTGAAGATTAAAACAATTCGCACTGATAGGGGCGGTGAGTATTATGATCCAGTATATTTTCAATCTACTGGTATAATACATCAGACCACTGCTCCATTTACACCACAACAAAATGGTGTATCTGAAAGAATGAATAGGACATTAAAAGATATGGTTAATTCCATGTTATGCTATTCTGGCCTAAGTGATGGATTTTGGGGTGAGGCTATGTTGACAGCCTGTTATTTATTAAATAGAGTTCCTAATAAAAGGAATAAGATAACCTCATATGAACTTTGGCATAAAAAGGTACCAAAACTGAGTTATCTCAGAGTTTGGGGTTGTAGAGCTGTGGTAAGATTGACTGATCCTAAAATAAATAATATAGGTCTAAGAGGTATAGATTGGGTATTCATTGGCCATCCTGAGAATTCTAAGTGCTATAGGTTCTATGTCATAAAACCTAATGATTATGTATCCGTGCACTCTGTTATTGAGTCACGAGATGCTGATTTTGGCAATGAGGATAGGTTTACATCTTTACCTAAACCTACAGACATGAGTGCAAGTTCTAGTAACTTTGGTGCATCTGACCAAGTGACTGTTTCTCCTCCTGAGCCTTCTGAGCCTAGGAGGAGTGTAAGAGCAAGAAAAACTAAATCTTTTAGTGATGATTTCCAACTATATTTGGTCGAAGGATCAAGGAATGAAATTGAATTTCAATATCAATATTGTTTTAATGTTGATGAAGATCCTAGGACCTACAGTGAAGCTATGGCTTCAAGGGATGCTGCATTTTGGAAAGAGGCAATCCAAGATGAGATTGACTCTATTATGCACAATAATACTTGGAAACTTCTGATTTACCACCTGGTTGTAAACCATTGGGTAGTAAATGGATCTTCAAAAGGAAGATGAAGGTGGATGCATGGAAGCATAGACAAGTATAAAGCCAGATTGGTTATCCAAGGCTTTAGACAAAAAGAAGGTATTGATTTCTTTGATACTTATGCTCCTGCTGTTAGGATTACCACCATTAGATTATTGCTAGCACTTGCGGCTATACATAATCTTGTAATTCATCAAATGGATGTTAAAATAGCCTTTCTGAATGGTGAATTGGATTAAGAGATTTACATGAAACAACCATAAGGTTTTGTCATGCCTGGTAACGAAAATAATGTTTGTAAATTAGTTAAGTCTCTTTATGGTTTGAAGCAAGCTCCCAAGCAGTGGCATCAGAAATTTGATGATGTTGTCTTGTCTAATGGTTTTGCATTAAACCATGCAGACAAGTGTGTATACAGCAAGTTTGATGCTTCTAGTAAAGGAGTAATCATTTGCTTATATGTTGATGACATGTTGATCTTTGGTACTGACCAAGATCAAGTTGATACAACTAAGGAATTCTTGTCCTCTAAATTTGATATGAAGGACATGGGGGAGGCTGATGTGATTCTTGGCATTAAGATCATACGTAGAGAATATGGCATTACTATATCTCAATCACATTATATTGAGAAGATGTTGGATAAATTTAATCTGAAAGATTGTTCTCCAATAGGTACTCCTATGGATCCCATAACAAAACTTGTGCCTAATAAAGGGGTTGCTGTGAATCAACTCGTAATATGTTGAGGGAATAAAACCACATTCGGCTAATTAGTACAAGTTGTCAGCATTTTGAGTGTAGTCATTACGACTAATATAATTCTTCTATTTTTTGTGACTTTGGTGATTGTTGATGTATAATAACCTGTCTTATTAATGCGTGTAATGTTTACTGTCAAACTTAAACAAATCAAAATGAAATTGAAAAAAGATAATATTCAAACATAACTAAACATTAACAAAGCAATAAGTTTAAAAATCACAAGTCTTCTAATGATGTTTTCCTAATCTCTTACGAAATCTCTGCGTAGAACTAACTGCTTGCATTCATATTGGCAATATTGTATGAGCTTTTGTATCAAATTAGCGTTAAATCCCCGCCATCAAAGGTCCCAAGATTTATGAGGCCCACAGTCTGCAGCACATGGAAATTAGGAACGCTTCATCAAACTTTGCTTAAGAAAGAAATCAGACCCACAAGAAGAAACAGTTACCAGTATCTTGTGCAGAATATAAAAAATATGACAAAAAGCTACTCAAGTACTATTTCAAGAGCAAGCTGCTTGGTAGAATTGAATGAGATGCATGCACAGAGGATCATGACCCTGAATAATAAGCAGGTTTTCCCAATCCCGCCTCATGTACAGAAAAGTAAACCTCGGGAACAGAAGAAAAATGAAAATGACTACATTTCACTGATCTCTTCAACTGGCAGTACAAAATCAACGACGGGTGTGGATGACTCATATACAGAATGTGACAGCTCTAGTCAGAATGATTATGTTAATTGAGCTAATGGGACGGTTATATCACAAGAATCAATGCATGAAACGTGGGATACGAAAACATATGATTCGAAAGATGACTTAACTGCCAATGTTCGAGGTGTGTCGGATCTTCTAAAAGAAAATATTATGATATTGTACAATATCGTTCTTTTAAGACTGGGAATAAAAAACTTAAGTTACGAGCCTGATTTTTTCCAAGCTTTGATGAGTTCATTTTTGAGGGAGATTCAATGTATTAAGGTTTTGTATAAGGTAAATATAATGAAGATACTGTACAGCAACAAGTAGTCACCTCTACTTGTCTATTCGATTAGGACAAAACTTTGAGTGTTCACTCAGATTGGAAGTGAAGCTGTTTGAGATATAAACTAATGAAGTCTACACATTTCTTGTGATTTCACTCTTTTATCAGCACTGTTAAGAAGTAGCAATCTCGACCCGTTTACATATGAATGGGTCGATTCAGGTGAGAATTTATATCTGGCTTAGAAGATAAAGGGTGAAACGGGCCGAAAGTTTCCAAAACGATGCATTTCAAGTAAAAGGTATCAATCTCTACCTTTCTGCCCTCGCCGATGTTATCAATGCTCACTTGCAGATTGTTATACCAAAAATCAAGCTCCAATTCAATCAGATTATCACTTCTGCCGCACACCTAGAACATTTTCTTGAACATAGGACCTGAGACATTTTAAATTCTAGACTACGCCCTAAATACATGTGGTTCAAGTCAAGTATATATGCTTTCAACATGAACAAGTTAAAACTCCCTTAACCGTGCTCAGCATAGCCAACAACTTTCATACAATGAAGATAATACAAAACCTAAGGTCTGCTAACTTTAAAGATGATATATAAAAGTCAAACGGATGAAAATTTCAGATAAAATTCAAAATAGTTAACATCAGCGGTCATGTAAAAGAGATAAACAATTAAAACAGGACTATTACTACTAACTAGCTAGATACGCCCTAAATCACGACACTCATTATTTCTAACCTTCATTTTCTCCCACCTCTTATTTTTTCCCTCTTTTATTCTTTTACATTCCTAATTTTAACATTTAAGGTTAACTTTTTGCAATTTTACTACATGTGAATTTATGGTGTGATACAAATTTTGGATACTTTTCCATATTAACTTAAATCTTTGTAGCAATGTCCTAAAAACAAAAGAAAATGATATATTATCTTTAAAGGGAAACATATATAAAAGGTTTGAAATTAAAAAAAAAAAAAAAAAAAAAAAAAAAAAGTTACCAATCTCTACTCTTACAAACCCATTTAATCAAAAATGACACGAATTTTAGTTATTACCATTCTCTACTTGGTGTGTAAATTATTTTGCACGCCATCTTTTTTTGCACGCCATGGAGAGCAAAGTATTTTGCACGTAAAGATGATGTGCCACATTATTAGCCACTAATCTAGGTGCAAATTCACGGAGAGCAAACTCATTTGCACGTACACATGATGTGGCATTTTTTTTTTTTTGTAAAGGGATTATACGTGGTGAAATATATCAAAAAATAATATGAGTTGCGTACAAGCAAGAGCGGTGATAAGCCACTCTTGTAAAGAAGAAAAAAACGAAAACATTCGTATTTGAACACCCTAAAAAACGAACAGCCACTAAGCAACAAAATACTAACAGGTAGACTATGCTAGCATAAAGAACACAAACCATGGACAACTTATGCAATCTTCCAAGTAGCCTTCATTTGGCCAACTCTCGCCTTGTTCTTGAATCTGATTGATGCAAGCTTTGAGCGAACTGTCTCTACTATAATCTTGGCAACTTGGTCTTCATTTCTACTCGGCTTAGCATATACTCGGTTGTTGTGTTCCTGCCAGATAAAGTAAGAAGATGAGGCCAAGATTAAACGAGCCACTATACTTAACACATTATCCTTCACACTACCACATTTACCACTTTCCCCATCGCTGTTTTCCCCGGCGAAAATTGTCGCTGGGGAATCCTCACTAAACGACAAAAATATATCCTACGTGGCACGAAGTCTCGTAGAAAAGTCAGCAAAATTATCGCTCACTTTTCCCCGGTGACATGTCGCCGGGGATTCAACGATAATATTTTGACCGAATATTTCATGGTAAAACGTGGCGGGAAATTTTCCCGCTTACGTTTCCCCGGCGACATGTCGCCGGGGATTCTTTTGTTTATTAAAAAATTCGTAATTAGTGTTAATCTATCTTAACGTGACGTGAACAATAGTTTCCCCGGCGACATGTCGCCGGGGATTCTCTTGTTTATGATAAAATCGTATTCTTTTGAAGTCGTTAACAACATAAAGTAATTAAATTGAACGTCCAATGTGTAACCATAACATATCGACTCATCCGTTGAACGTCTAATGTGTAACCATAACATACCGACTCATTCGTTGAACGTCTAATGTGTAACCATAAAATATCGACTCATCCGTTGAACGTCCAATGTGTAACCATAACATATCGACTCATCCGTGAACGTCTAATGTGTAACCATAATATACCGACTCATTCGTTGAACGTCCAATGTGTAACCATAACATACCGACTCATCCGTTGAACGTCTAATGTGTAACCATAACATACCGACTCATCCGTTGAACGTCTAATGTGTAACCATAACATACCGACTCATCCGTTGAACGTCAATGTGTAACCATAACATAGCGACTCATCCGTTGAACGTCTAATGTGTAACCATAACATACCGACTCATCCGTTGAACGTCCAATGTGTAACATAACATACCGACTCATCCGTGAACGTCTAATGTGTAACCATAACATACCGACTCATCCGTTGAACGTCTAATGTGTAACCATAACATACCAAATCATTCGTTGAACGTCTAATGGTTAAGCATAACATACCGACTCATCCGTTGAACGTCTAATGTGTAACCATAACATACCGACTCATCCGTTGAACGTCTAATGTGTAACCATAACATAACCGACTCATCCGTTGAACGTCTAATGTGTAACCATAACATACCGACTCATTCGTTGAACGTCCAATGTGTAACCATAACATATCGACTCATCCGTTGAACGTCTAATGTGTAACCATAACATACCGACTCATTCGTTGAATGTCTAATGTGGTAACCATAACATATCGACTCATCCGTTGAACGTCTAATGTGTAACCATAACATACCGACTCATTCGTTGAACGTCTAATGTGTAAGCATAACATACCGACTCATCCGTTGAACTCTAATGTGTAACCATAACATACCGACTCATCCCTTGAACGTCTAATGTGTAACCTAACATACTGACTCATCCGTTGAACGTCTAATGTGTAAGCATAACATACCGACTCATCCGTTGAACGTCTAATGTGTAACCATAACATACCGACTCGGATGTTGAACGTCTAATGTGTAACCCTAACATACGGACTCATCCGTTGAACGTCTAATGTGTAACCCTAACATACGGACTCATCCGTTGAACGTCTAATGTGTAACCATAACATACCGACTCATCCGTTGAACGTCTAATGTGTAATCATAACATACCGACTCATTCGTTGAACGTCTAATGTGTAACCATAACATACCGACTCATCTGTTGAACGTCTAATGTGCAACTATAACATACCGACTCGGATGTTGAACGTCTAATGTGTAACCCTAACATACGGACTCATCTGTTGAACGTCTAATGTGTAACCATAACATACCTACTCATCCGTTGAATGTCTAATGTGTAATCATAACATACCGACTCATTCGTTGAACGTCTAATGTGTAACCATAACAATACCGACTCATCCGTTGAACGTCTAATGTGTAACCATAATTATTCTTCGGTGAATCATAGATTTATAAAACACATTCAATTATGCATCGTTTGGCTTCTTGATCCAATTAAATATTGCATGCAAAATTTTGATGTAATATGTTCTTGTTCCTCTAGCCCGTTACTAGATTGTAAATCTAACTCTCATATAAGAATATAAAGATGCCGAATGGTAACTTTTTGTTCCTGAGTTTATATTAAAAGAAAGGGAAATATTTAGGATTATAATAAAAATAAAAGAAAAAATCGTATTTTTGAGAGCTTTTAGGAGGGGATAATAAAATAAAGATAGTAAGCTACGCCAAAATTACTCTCCCAATATTTTTCTTAAATTGGGATGAAATGGAATGATAAAATCGTATTCATTTGAAGTCGTTAACAACATAAAGCAATTAAAAAAAAAAAAAAAAAAAAAAAAAAAAAAAAAAAAAAAAACAGTTTTCCCCGGCGACATGTCGCTGGGGATTATTTAATTATAACGAAAAAAAAAATTAAATAGTTTTCCCCGGCGACATGTCGCTGGGGATACCTACCCACCAAAATTTTCGTTATCGCGCCATTTTACTCTAAACGACAAAAACTATATCTTTCCCCAGCGACATGTCGCCGGGGAAAAGTTTGATGATAAAGTAGATCTGGTCAATTTTATCACTTCACAAAACGAAATAAACATTATCTCCTTCCCGTGGCGATTTCTGCAACAAAAACGAAATAAACATCATCAACAATCATCAACCATCACCACCACCGCATCCACCATCACCACCACCGCATCCACCATCACCACCACCACACGTTACACGGTTTGTTTTACAAATTTTAAATGTTATTCAACTAAATTAGTTAATTATATTATGATTTTTGCAGATTATTATTGTTGTAAGTTGTTGTAAATTAGAAAAGTGAAGTTTTTTTTTTTTTTTTTTTTTTTTTTTGGCAGTAGCCGACGAGGAGCAAGAGCGAGGTATGTTATAACTTTTGTAGATTATTATTGTTGTAAGTTGTTAATTAGAAAAGTTAAGTTATATTTTTTATTTTTTTTTTATTTTTTTTTTGGCAGTAGGCGACGAGGAGCTAGCTAGACAAGGTATGTAATAACTTTTTTTTTTCTCCTTTTGGTATCCCGGGTGACATGTCGCTGGGGAATGTTTATTGTTTAAATTTTGTTAGTTTATAGTTATTATTAGTTCAATTGCCTTGAAATGTGCTCGTTTATAATTATAATAATTAGTTGTTTAAATTTTGTTAGTTTATAGTTATTATTTGTTGAAAAAAGTGAAATGGTATGTATGTTAAAATAATGGTATGTATGTTAAAAAAGTGAAATGATATGTATGTTAAAAAAGTGAAATGGTATGTATGTTAAAAAGTGAAATGGTATGTATGTTAAAACTCTTAGCAACATACATACCATTTCACTTTTTTCAACTCTTGAGCCGTTTATAATAATTTTGTTAGTTTATAGTTTATAGTTATTATTTGTTGACATGTGCTCGTTTATATTATTTTGTTAGTTTATAGTTATTATTTGTTGATATGAGCCGTTTATAGTTAATAATAATTAGTTGTTTTAGGATTTTAGTGATTAATTTTGGAAAATCCCCGTCTAAAATTAATCATCCTATAGAAAACCCGTCCGAAATTAATTTATTAGAAATTAATTTCGGAAAGTCCCCCGTTTGGGACTGCTTTTTGAATGTTTTATCTCATTTAGGATATGAATGCGTATAATTGGTTTACTATTTGAGATGATTTCGACAGTGTTTCTCCTTTACTCCTACGAATATGTCTTTAAACACATATTTGGGGAGTTGAGGGGAAATGCTGCCGAAATTTTCTTAAATAGTAAATCGGTTATACGCATTCATATATGAGACAAATTATTCAAAGAGTGGGTTAGGATTGTCTTCCATAGTTGCACTAGGTGAACAAAACATCTGGTATTCCTCGTTTGAATGTGTTTAATTAAGTTGCATATAATAACTAAATGTATCGTTAAAACGCAGTTATGGTATTCGATGATAAGACTTGGACAGTTTTACAGCGTCATGAACCATTATTTATTCTCGGTCTTGAAAAATTCGTCAATCATTGCAAGTCGTTAGTGACTAGTGTCGGGAGAATAAGATGTCCATGCAAGTCTTGTCGAAATATATTATGGGTACACATCAAAAACCTTTCAAACCACATTATGAGAGAAGGGTGGGACCCACGTTATAAAATATGGGTGGAACACGGTGAACCGGCTCCACCTATGCCACCGCCAGTAATAGATAACACAAGACAGCCTCTAATGAGTGACATGACAGCGTTAATTAATGATCTTAGCTATATTCCTCCGAATAATGAACACAATGAACCAACTCAAGGAGATATTGGTGAGACAAGTAACGAACCGACTCAAGCTACACGTAACGAGTTTGAAGAGTTATATGCCAGTGCCAACGAGGAGCTGTACCCCGGTTGTGACTATGTGACTCGATTTGACTTTATGGCAAAGTTTACCTATTTTAAGGCTAAAGGTAGATTGACTGATTCTATATTTAATGAAATGTTAGAGTTTTTACAAAATGTATTTCCCATCAGTAAAGGATTCAAGCTCCCACCATCATACTATTCAATAAAGAAGACATTTAAAACGATTGGGTTAGGGTACGAGTCGATACATGCTTGTGAACACGATTGCTGCTTATTTCGAGGAGACAAGAACAAAGATTTGGATTTTTGTCCGGTCTGTAATACGAGTAGATGGAAAGACAGTAACACGCCGGGGAAGAAAGTTTCTAAGAAGGTGTTGCGTTACTTTCCGATCATTCCTAGACTACAACCTTTGTACAAGTCTAGTCACACTGCAAAGGATATGATTTGGCATGCTACTGGAAAGTGTACGGAGCCCGGTAAGATGTAACACCCGGTTGATGGTGGAGCATGGAAGAAATTTGACACAAAGTATCCAGATTTTGCAAAAGAACCAAGAAATGTTCGACTAGGGTTGGCTGCTGATGGTTTCAATCCGTTTGGGAACCTTAGTCAGGCCTACAGCATGTGGCCGGTGATATTGACAACATACAATCTGCCTCCGTGGTTATGTATGAAAGAGAGTTCTTTTATGCTAACGTTGTTAATTCCTGGTCCTAAATCCCCGGGCAAGGACATTGATGTTTACTTGAGGCCTTTGATTGAGGACCTGAAGGATTTATGGGACAAGAAAGGTATCGAGACTATAGACGTTGCCTCAGGCCAGAAGTTCAATATGAGAGCGATGGTTTTATGGACCATCAATGATTTTCCTGCTCGAAGTAGTTTGTCTGGGTGGAGTGGGCAAGGTTACAAGGCATGCCCTACATGTAATAAAGACACTCCATCTGTTCGTGTGTTAAGCAAAACAGCTTATTTTGGCCACAGAAGATTCTTAACGAAGCCCCATAAATGGAGACGCTCACTTGAATTCAATGGCCAAACCGATAACGCAGATCCTCCTGAAGAATTTGGTCGGGATGTAATCCTGGCTCAACTTGATAGATTGCCAACGCGTGTGAAGGGTAAACATCCGAGTTATGGAGGTGTGAAGATAAAACGCAATCTTCTTGTCGAGCATAACTGGACTAAACGGTCTATTTTTTACGAGCTTGAGTATTGGTCTTTTCTTTCATTAAGACACAATTTAGACATCATGCATATCGAAAAAAATGTGTTGGAGGCCATCTTGAACACTTTGTTAATGAATGATAAATCTAAAGACACCGTCAAGGCAAGACAAGACTTGCAAATGTTGGGCATTCGAAGTGGCTTGTGGCTCGGCCAAACCAAAAACGGGAAGTGCTTGAAGCCTTAGGCTGTGTATTCTTTCACACCAGAGAACCGAAAAAAGTTTTGTCAGTACATCAAAGGATCTAAACTACCAGATGGGTTCGGATCATGCTTCAAGCACAGAGTGACCGATAATGATACCAATATAACGGGCCTGAAGTCTCATGACTGTCATATAATGATGCAATGTTTACTTCCTTACGGACTTCAAAATTACTTGCCCGATAAGATTGCAAAACCATTAATTGAGTTGTGTTCCTTTTTTTAAGCAAATATGCTCTGCAACTTTGATGGAGGATGACATGTTGAAAGCTCAGATCAAGGTGGTCGATATTCTGTGCGAGCTTGAGCTCATATATCCTCCTGCTTTCTTTGACATTATGGTTCACTTGGTTATCCATTTACCTATAGAGGCTCTTGAAGGCGGGCCTATTCGCCCCCGGTGGATGTATCCATTTGAAAGATACATGAAGAAGCTAAAAGGTTATGTTCGCAATAAAGCTAAGCCGGAAGGTTCGATTGCGGAGGGTTATGTTGCTGAAGAAGCATTGACATTCAGTTCTCATTATTTTCGGGATGTTACCACGAAATTTAATCGTCTCGACCGTAATGTGGACCCCCCTCCCCCAACGTGTCAGTTTCAGGTGTTTCGATCGGTATGTAAACCGATTGGTTTATGGTCATTTATTGGGTTTGATGCCCAAGAGTTTAAAAAAGTGAAATGGTATGTACTTCACAACAGTCCTGAGATCGACACGTACCGGACCCAGTTCAAGAGGTACGCGTTTTTTTATTTTGAAACTTCTTTTTCTTAACTTATCATTTCGACGACTTATTCTAATACCATGAACGTTTTTCAGATTATTTCCTAACAAAGACATGCAAGAAGAATTCCCCGACTGGTTTGGGTCGCAGGTAAACTTAAGACTTATTTGGTCTACTTAACTGTAAAAATAACAATATCATATTTTGTGTTCTCTATCTAGCTAATCCTGTCTTCTTCATAGATCCGTCAACGTCACATAGACAATGACCAAGACTCAGAGGTTAGCACAACCAGCGAGTTATTCGCTTTGGCTAATGGACCATCATGGACTCCAATCTCAGTAAACTCTTGCGTAGTCAACGGTGTGAGGTATGTCGTGCACAACCGTGATGAACGTCGCACAACTCAAAACAGCGGCATTTGTTCGCCTGGCCGTGACGGAGAAATGTATTATGGTCAGCTTCAAGAAATCCTCGAGTTTAAGTATTTGTTGTTCAAAGTTGCGTTGTTCCGAGTTAAGTGGTTCGACACTAGCAACAAAGGACGTAAAGTCAAAAAACTTGTCTTTAGAAACAACATGACACAAATCGTCGACTGCAGGCCTGAGGCATTTAAAGATGACCAATACATTCTCGCAACGCAAGTCAAACAAGTCTTCTACCTTGAAGATAAGACCAAACCCCACCGGAAGGTCGTCGAACATGTTAATCATAAAAAGTTTTCCGACGGGGGTGTCATCGTGGTAGAGGACGATCCTGATATTATACATTTCGAAAACTCATCTGATCTCCCACTTTCTACTAGTTTGAATGACTTGGATAATGCGACCTTGCATATAGATGGTCAATCAACGGTGGTTGACGCACCGCCAGATATCATTGATGTTCCTGACGAAGACGATGATATTATTGCTGATGAAGACGCCCTTCCTCATGATTTAGCAGATTCTGATGTTGAAGCCCTCATCAATGTTGATGATGATGGTGTTGAGAAAGTTTATTCTAGTGAAGAAGAAGATTGATCTTGAGTTGTAACTTGCAAAATACACTTATATATTTGAATGAATGAAATTGTTGTGGATTGTTTAAATGTGTATATTTATTTGGATGTGTATGTATTTGGATGTGTGCATGCTTATATTATTTTGTTCATGAATTTCTATATCTTATGCTAATTGTACTTGTACAGATGTCGACAGATGTTGCACGGTCCCACGGCGGTGACGGTGGCGGGGAGGATCGTCCCCCTCCAGACCGCGTACCCACCGGTTGCTGGGCAAGCTTCATTAACAAAGGTAAGAATTTCCGGATTATTGTAATACAAGCATAAATTTGATACATATTTATGACTTTTATCACTAACTTGATTTTGCAGGCAAAGGTAAACGAAAGCCCAATTTGGGCGGCAGGGCAGTGGGCAGGCTGAATACCCGCGACAAGACCCGGGACCTTTCACTGAAGGCAATCGCAGACGAAAAAGGTCCCGTGTCGATCACTTTTGAGGTGGGTGACAAACAAACCCTAAACCCTCTCGGCCCCCATGCGGCTCACTGGTCTAACTACATCGGGGAGGTCGTTAGGAAGGTGCCGTTTTACTACCCTTCTTGGGAGAAGGTCCCGAAGGAGAAGAAGGCGGGAATCATTTCAGATATTGGGGTCAGTTATCCTTTTATGTTTATTTCATTATCGTGTTCATTTATTTAATTGTGTATATTTATCTAAATTCGCTTATTTATTTATATCATATAAATAAATAAACAAATTTAAATAAATATATAAATCATATCTCTAACTCTGTTTTCGTTTTGTTGTATATGATTGCAGACCCTGTTTGACCTCAGGCCGCACATGGACTCCTCCCGCTGGCCCCAGATCTACGAAGGCATAAACTCGCACATGCAAAAAGCCTACAATACTAACAAGGCTTCTTTCAAGGCCAAACATTGGAAGGTAGACCCCACCACCGGGGATTACGATGTGGAGGCGATTAGGCGGGCACGTCCCGAGGAAATTACAGCGGGTGATTGGGATGAGTACATTAAGTTTTGGAATGATCCCAAGAACATTGCTCGAGCTGCTACAAATCGGCTTAACCGGCAAAAGAGCAAGGTCATATCTCGACAGGTATCCCGGTCGCTGTCTCGCCTTCGAGATGATATGGTAATAAACATTATAATTATTTTACATGCATATATACATATATTATATATATATATATATATATATATATATATATATATATATGTATATATATATATATATATATATATATATATATATATATATATATATATATATATCTGATTATACGCTTTGGTGTGTTGTGATTTGTCGTTTTTAAAATTATTCATCTTATATGCGTGTGTATGTACAGATGCAGGCATCAGAGACTCAGGAATACCCGTCACTCATCGACACTTTTTGGCGAACACATACTGTTGATGGGGTATTCCCTAACGATGAGGACCGCCGGATATATGTAAGTTTTGTTTCAAAACACACTTTAATGAATTATCGAGAAATAATGTAGCAACCCGACTAATATATTTACTATCTTGTGTTTTTGTCACTACATAGGACGAGATGAAAAAGCTTGAGGCTACGAGTCAATACACGGAGGATCAAATCAATGCGTTGGCAAGAGGGGGTAAGCTTCGTGGGCATATTCCCGGTGTGGGTCGCGTATTGCCATCACGGGCCACATCCAGGCCAAGTATGCCCGCCCCCGGCGAGTCGGTCACCAAAGATGTAGGCTTTATCATGAGTCTCCTCAGAAGCGACGACAGATACGCGGATATGTTTAGGGAGTATGACTCGGGTGGTGCTAGCGGGAGTGGTGGGTGTGGTGATGACGAGGAGAATGGCGGTGATGAGGATAACAACGGCGAGAGGTAGTTGTGTTATATATTATTAGTATGTTACATTGGTACTAGCTTTAGGTAGTTGTGTTATATATTATTAGTATGCTACATTGGTACTTTAGGTAGTTGTGTTATATATTATTAGGTTCATCTTGGCGCCATTTAAACACTTGTTTCCCTATCTATCAATGCACATATTGACTTTTGAGTCGTGTTTATGTAAAAGTTGTGATCTATTTGTATTGCGTTGATCCGTTGTATGGTATTTGTGTTTTGGTACAAGTTGTGGCGAGTCTATACAGGTTTTGGTACAGGTTTATTTGGTAGATTTTTTTCGGAAAAATTCCGGAAAAAATCTGGAAATCGCCTGCAGTGCAGGCTGCATTAAAAAAAATGCAGACCTTTCCCCAGCGACAGGTCGCCGGGGATAACACACGCTAAACGTTGACAAGTCAACGAGAAAACGAAGTTTCCCCAGCGACATGTCGCCGGGGATAGTAGGCTAACTCGTTGACTTGTCAACAAGTAACTATAGTATCCCCAGCGACATGTCGCCGGGGATAGTTAATCTCGATAATTAAGCGTCTTAATCATTTTGCTTAATTCGACTATTCCCCAGCGACATGTCGCTGGGGATAATATGCCACCGTGGCACTGCTTCTTTGACTGAAATTTGAGTGGGACCCACGTCGTCGCCGGGGATTGTCGCTGGGGATACAATCCCTTACGAGACTTTCCCAGCTAGGATTCCCCAGCGACATGTCGCTGGGGATAACTTTCCCCAGCGACATGTCGCTGGGGAAAGTCCCCATATGTCGCTGGGGTAGCCAGTGAATGTTGTAGTGTCAAAGACAATGGCATTAACCAATTTACAATATCATTCCAAATAGGAGAAGTACTCGGCAACTCAGCATAAGTTGTGACGATACCCCATACTTTAGAGTATAAGGAACATTCAAAAAATAGATGGTCATGCGAGTCGGGTTGTGATTTCCAAAGAGAGCACCGAAGCAGGTCTAAGTTGACATCAGTGCCAACGTCCCACTGCCATATTATTTAAACATATTTGCACGTAATACCACATGTCTATTTATAATTCAATCCTAATTCAATTAAATTACATGCCTATTAATCTTAAGGTGAGAGCGCAAATCATCATAGTGTGCAAAATATATTTGCACGTATAGTAGCTTTTGGTAACACGTGTTTCAATGGCTCATTTTCGTAATGCGGTTGTCTATACGTCTATTATGGAAATTTCCGCTTTCAAAAAAATAAAAAATAAATACCAATCTCTACTCTTATCTGGGTATATCTTGGGGGATCCCAGGTTTGCATAGTCACGGACTCATGGTGATGAGGCCAAAATGTGTCTTTCAAAATACCAAAGAAGATATTGTGATTTTTTTGTTAATACATAAACCAAGAGTTGAAATCAATATATACTCTATTTTTTTTATAGACTCAATGAATCAATCATTTCATTTATTTTTTCATCAAAACTAAAAAAATGCTTCCCACTTTGTTTTTCTAAATAAAATATCTTGCAAACGGTAAATCGTTAAGCAACAAATAATACACAATCACGACGATAATTTTCCTATCTTTTAGTAGACGGACACTTTGATATACTTTAAAAAAAAAATTCAAGTTTTATTTTATTGTTAAATTTTACGTCTGGAATAATCACATGTGATTTATATGTTATGAATCACGTGTGATTTCACAAATCATATATGATTTCATAAAATCACATGACATTTTTAAATAAATCACATGTGATTTTTCCAAGACCTAAGCGAAAGTATATAGAAGGGCCGAATGGCTATGATTAATTAATTGAGTCTATAAAGAATTTTGGGTCTATATATATTAGTTGTTACTAGTATATTAGAGACTTAAACTATATGTTTATCCACATATATTCTTAGTCTTTTTGGATCTTTGTTTTTTTCATTAAACAACAAAAGATTTTCTCATCCACAAGGACAATGCTCTATCGATGTAAAGAATATCCAAACAGGTATAGTTTGATTTCCTTTACATGATATGTATTGTTAGCAACGAGCCTTTAATATGTAGGTTATTTATCTTTTATACATGTTCTTTAATGAAACGTCAAAGACTCAAAAGTGAATGTGTTTTCTTTATTTAATAAGAAATGGAACGACAAAAGACTCAATGTGAAAAAATGTTTTCTTTATTAAAGAGTTATAGGGTTTGTACACCATCTACACATCTACCTTTTCGGACAACACATTTTTTAACGTTTTTTTGTTTTGTTTATTTTGTCTTCTACTATTTTGACTTCATGGTTTCTGTTTCGCAATTTTTTAGACAATTTTACTCATTTTATTAACAGAACAAAGACATATTTTATGGTATTTTGCTCCGTATTTTTTTGTATTTTAATACTTTTAACTTATCAAACTTTAAAATTTCTGTTTCGTTTTTTTTATTTCGCAGTTTTATAATAAAAAGAAAATTATATATATAAAAAAAGAGATAAAAAAAAGTTAAGTTGAATCCTATATTGGTGGTGGTAAGCCTATTAAAGTGTTTTCTTTTTTTAAAGGAAAAGTAAAAAAGTGTTTTCTTTATTAAAGCGTCAAAGAATTAAAGTGAAAAAGTGTTTTCTTTATTAAAGTGTTTTCTTTATTTAAGTGTTAATGGAACGTCAAAGACTCAAAGAGAAATGGTGTTTCCTTAATTAAGAGTACTACTAAACTCACCAAACTTTTCTTTGGTCAAAAAGACAATGTGTTGGAGTTCGTATAAAAATTTCTTCAGCCGCTTTTAGTGAATCCATAGTCACTTGTTTTTTTGTTGAACTTCAAATCTATATTGAATTTATCATAAAATCTCCTTATTGAACTAAAGAGTTGATGCGTTATCTTCTCGTATTGCAACAAAAAGTGTTAATTTTATTTTCATAAAGTGTGAATGTGTATTTATAAAATGTTAATTGAAACTTTTTTTTTCAAAATTATTTTTCGACTCTAATGAGTGTAAATTGTAACTAGCTAATATATTAGACTTGAAAATTTAAAGTCATCCGTAAAACCTCTTTGAATTAATAAATTATTAATTTATCGATATAATAATATCTCACTAAATTAATAAAATATCCCGGTCCCAACACTATTAATTTATAGAGGTTTTACTGTATTTCCTGTTACCAAAAAACTTTTTGGCAGGGTATCTGCACGATGCGGCGGCAAATACCCTGTGACTATATTTGTTGTGAACAAATGTTGTTCGAACAATAATTGTATAAATAAATGATAATCTAAATTTAATTTATGTGAATACAACTAATTAAAAAAAAATTAATTTATGCAAATACAACTAATTAAAAGTGAAAATACATCTGGATGGAAAGACACATATGTTAGTCGCCAAAATGTGTTTCGTGAATATTATTATCATATTGTCGAAACTTTTGGCCTAACAAAATAAATATTTAATATTCTTCATATCGTATTTCTAATTATGTGTTTTTAATAAAAATTATAGTATTTGTTCACTTATATATAAGTATGTATATGTATTTGACAAAAGTAAAAATAACTATCAAAATAAATAAAGGGGTCATCTAAATACACCAACATGATGAGTCAATCATTGACTTTATTATAAAAAATATATAAAATAATTCTAGGGACATGATTACTTTTATTAATGTACATTAATGAGGCAAAAGAAGCATTCAATGTAAATAATCCCTTTCTAGGTGTACATGCTTTCTCATTTTTATTTTTTTTTATTTATTATTTTTGTCATATACATATACATATAATTATTTTTTACTTTTGTCATATACATATACGTACATATAAGTGAACAAATAATACAAATTTTATTGAAAATGAATAATTAAAAATACAACATAAATAACGTTACATAATTACTTTGTTAGGTCAATATTTTTCGGAATACGATAATAATATTCGCGAAACACATTTTGATGACTAACATATGTGTCCTCCCATCGAGATGCATTTTCACTTTTATATGTAAACCAAAGTGCATTTTCACAATTGTCTCGTGTGGTTCCGATTGTGGTGGCCTCGACCAAAGTGGAAAACTCGTGGTGTAGCCTCCAACATTTGCTCCATCAGTTAGACTTATAACAACTCTTTTAAAAATCAAAATTATTTCTTTGGTATAATTTTTATTAAATGTTATATAACACAAACAAAAATATTAAAAATCAAAATTGATAAAAAAAACTTTAAAAAGTAAAAAAAAAAAAAAAAAAGAAAAGTCGTTATTTAGTGACATAAAACAAATATTACCTTATTACCTGTTACGAGATGAGATACGTAGTAACTACTGTAGTAACTACTATAAAACAAGAATTTACAAAATTAAAAAAGCTAAGAAACAAATTAAAAGCGGAAATGTAAAACATAGAAAAGAAAGAATTGTAGATGTAATTAATGAATAAATGACAAAGAAAAAGGAAAAAGTGGCGCATATTTCAAGGAGCCAAGCCTTTGACAATATTTAAGAGTCCAACCTAATTATTTTTCTGTTGCAAACTAGGAGCAAACGGGAGAGTCTAAATACACCAAAATAATTAACTAATCATTGACTTGATACATTGAATAAATCAACTAAGATTATCATATCATTATATTAGTCATTGCTTTTTACTTTTTTCTTACATCTTTTTATATAATTAAGTTATTATTTATTATTTTGACTTATGTTATTCTTTTTATTTATTTAATTATATATGCATATATGAAAAAATAGATAAATATTACAACATAATGATATTCTCTCATTCCCACTTTTATTGTCTAACAAATGTCTTGCTGAACTATGTCTTGCCGGTTCTATATTCAAGTCTATAAAAAAAAATAGAATTTTGTCAGTTGACTTATTTGAATCACAAATTCGGCAATATGCCAGAAAGTTATGTTAAACTGAAGATAAGTAACATCTTCGATTAAAAAAGGCAAATTTCAAATAGTAACTTTAATCTTTTATTGATTTAAATATATACGTGTCACTAGATGATATGTTTTCTAGACTTTTTAATTTGTTTCACTTTTCAGTGGATTGCATATCTGTAACCCATTTAACCCGTATAATAAAATATATATAATTTTTAATTTGTGAAAAAAAACTTAAAAGGGTTGACTGCCTGTTTAACTTATTCCCAATCCAAACATGACTTGTTTACTAAACGGGCTAGATGAGCCAACCCGAACCCGACTCAAATATATTAGACTCTACCCAAACCTGTTAATTTTCGTGTCAGTTTCAGGTCGAGTTTCATGCCGGGTCAGAAATTGTCGCCCCTGCTGAGAACTAACGATGCAAATATTTTAACTTACACCGAATACCTAAAAGTCAAATTAATTTTAAATCTAATATTTTTTTGTGCTGTCAACCTTTAAAAGAGCTTATATAAAGAATGTACTACTGAATTTTTATAAAACTTCGTATAAACGAAGTTAGCACAATTTTCAATGTTTAAAAGCTTAGTGTATTTAGTAGTACCCTAAATAAATAAGCAAAAGAGAAAATATAAATAAAGGAAATAATCATTAACTAATAATAAGTAGAAAGTTAAAATAAAAAGCAAGTCAATGTTTTACATTTTTTTATATAATGATTAATGTAATCATTTTTGTGTATTTAGAGTCTCCCTTAATTAAAGTGTTTTCTTTATTTAAGTGGAATGGAAAACAAAATGTCAAAGACTCAGAGTGAAAAAGTACAAACACAAAGCCAAACTCACTCTTAGATATGCCTTGATTAGGATAATGATATACGTAGTTAGTGCAGATCATAAACCATAAACAATCATAGTATATGTATATCATGTCATGACGTAAAGTAGACGCATAGTAAAGCAAAAGAGAGTTAGAATGCACGAAGTTAAGTGCATTATTAGTAGGGGTGGCAATTCTCGACACGACACGATAAACGACACAAACCCGACACGAAGTTAAATAGGTTTGAGTTGAGGTTAAACAGGTTTGGGTCAAAAACGGGTCAACCCGTCTAACCCGTTTAATAAACGGGTCGTGTTTGGGTGAGCAAGTGTTAAACAGGTCAACACATGAACCCGTTTAAGTATATACGCCTCTAAAAATAAAATATATAACTTGGTTTTATTGTTGGATATTGATTAAATGTATATTGTTATATACTTAGTATATTAGTGAATTACGATTATAACTCAGATTTTATTGGAATTGATGCTTATAACTCAGATATCATTGAAATTGCCGTATAATTAATTTTATGTTATTTTTATCATATTTTAGATCGTTATATTATTTTTGCATTTAAGCTAGTTAAATCAACAAATCACCAACCTTATTCACTGTTTGACCTATTTACTTAAACATGTTAAACGGGTCACAAACGGGTTACGCGTGTTATGCAGGTCTGGGTTATGGTTGAGCTTCTTGACACGATTAATAAATGGGTCGTGTTTGGGTAGAGGTTATTTCAACACGCCAACCCGCGAACCCGAATATGTCAACACAAACACGACTCGATTGACACCCCTAATTATTAACTACATGGTGATAAGTGTCCTTTTTACTTTTGACATGTTTTTTTTTGCTATTTCCACTCTTAAGTGATGAACATTGTGATCTAACTAATGAACATTGTGATCTAACTGATGAATATTATGATTTTATGATTTTTTTTTAGAAAACTAATGAATGACGTGATCTTTTTTCTCTCTTGAGAAAACTGATGAACATTGTGAATTAGTGATAACAAAAAAAGAAAAGGTTCTTCAAAAAGAAAACTGATGAATAACGTAATTTAACTGATGAACATTGTAATGTAATTCATCTTAAAAAACTGATGAATATTGTGATAAAAAAATATAAGAAAAAGTTTCAAAAATTATATTCAAACATAACTAAACATTAACAAAGCAATAAATATTAAAATCACTAGTCTTCTGATTATGTTTTCAACAACCTAAGAAGGAATTGAAAGCGTGGGCATATTTCAGCAACCTCTTGATGATGTTTTCCTAAACTCTTAAGCCTGTTGCAATAAGTAGTTACGAAATCTCGGCATAGTATCAGCTAACTGCTTGAGTTCATATTGGCAATATATTCAGAGCTTTTGTAGATATTTTGTGACGATAGTATTCTCAATATCGGCGAGTGCATCACTTACATGTAAACATTTATTATTGAACTCCTACGATGATTTCACATAAAACTCGATTTCATTTTCCTAGGTACCTACTCACTGGCACTTGATAAGCACCCTTTGTTAATAACCTGATGTTGGTACTTAGTAGTCGTGTCTGGTTCTTTTTCGCGGAAACAGGTGTGTTACCGTGGACTACAGCCACATTCGGCTAATGAATATAAGTTGTCAGGTTTTTTAGGACAGGATAGTCATTACGCCTTATATAATTCTTTTATCTTTTTGTGACTTTGGTGATTGTTGATGTATAATAACCTGTTTTATGTAATGCTATAGTGCAAAGTTTACTTTCAAACTTAAACCAATGAAAATGAAAAAGGATAATATTCAAACATAACTAAACATTAATAAAGCAATAAATATTAAAATCACAAGTCTTCTGAATAAGTAGGAAAGCGTGGGCATATTCACTTCACAAATTTTATGTAGTGTTTCTTTTATGAACCGTGGTTGAGCTCGTAATCATGAAAATATTATATTTTATTAGACTCTTGTGCCTTTTGAGATTTAGCATCTTTTGTCAAGACTTGGGTCAAGTTTTTATGTCCCACATTGGTTGAAGACTATAAATTTTACCTCGTTATATATTGTGGTGTAGATTGTTAATTTAATTTGATACTGGTATTTGTAGTCTAAATGGTTTCTGATGGACTGTATTTAGATATACATCCATTTGAAATCCATTGATACTATGAACAACAGTGCCAGTTTTTTTTAACTAAACGCTATATAAACCCAAAACAAATTCAACTTTTCAATTATGATTCAAGACTACTTTTCTCTGAAAATGACATCTTTTATCAAATTTCGGACATCTGAGGTTTTTTGGTATGACCACCAAAAAATATCAACTTCAAATAAATAAAACTTTCTGAAACAATCAAATGTTTCCTTATGTAACTGTGTACCTATATTAGCAGTTACTACTTAATTACCAGGGAATGGATCCACTAAGAATAAAAATAAAAATAAAAAGAATGAGAAATGTTTTCAATCACACATTTCAAATGAAGAAAGAGAATTCCATGAAAGATGCATCTCTTTTTGTAGGTGCATCTAAAATGTGCGACCGTTGTTATTTCTCATTCTTCTCATTTTACTTTTATTTCTTATTTGATCCTTACTCTAGTCATGTATTCACGTTTTTGCCTCTTGTAATATGATTAAGTATCATTACTACTTATTATTTCCAAACTCATAGCATAATAAACTCTAACAAACTTAGTAAACAACATATAACAAACCAAGTTGATTCTTGAAACAAGTTGCAAACAATTTATTGTTCGAAGACATAAGAACAACCATAAAATAAGGTTCAGAGAAAATATATCAATCGAGCATCGACCGATCACTTGACGGTCACAATCTTGATAACAGATGAAGTCCCGATACCGATGCAAAGCCACAACTGTATCACCCTCCTTACAAAGCCCTTTAGTTTTAGCGTGTTGCAGACCAAAACCAAGTGCTTCTTCAGTTGACTCAGTGCTCAAACCTTTAGTGGACCAAACCTCGGAAGATCACATAGTGTCTAGCTGGTGCCTCGTCGCTGGTTGTCCGCTCAATTGAATCACTCTTAACTTCTTGGACCCGTGGCCGAAACTCAACCACTAGTTTAGCAATACTTCCGCCACGTGTTAGAGTGGAGTTTTGTAAGTCAACTATATTTAAAATACTACCCTTCTCTTCTAGACCAGTTAGCTTAAACAAAGAAAAGTCGTTTATGTTTGAGTAGAGTTTTGTCTAAGTCACAACTTATTCATCAGTGTTGATGCTACTGAATGGGCACCAAGTCATTTAAAAAGAGACGCACAAGTATGTGATTAAAATGGAAAGATATAGTCATCTATACTCCCACATTGATAATCCCATTTACCAAATTAATCTTTCTTTACACTATTATTATAAGGATTGAAACAACAATACAAAGTATGAATAAAACTATATGAGCAATGAATAAACTCATGTAAGTTTCAGCTCAAGGGGATGGATGGAAACGCTAAAGAGGCACTCATCACTCAAGAGCAAAATATATAGCACCAGTGAGTACTCGTGTACAACTTCAACAAAAACACGTGTAGGCATATGTGTTCATCAATTTTATATGTATCGTTCATCAGTCCCTCTTCTAGTGGGTTTTACGCTAACAATTTATTTACTTTAATCTTGATAGTTAACTCAAATATCTCAAACAATGACTTTATTGATGATGTACATATATTCTCGTGTGTTTATGAATTGCATATGAGTTCGTTTTAAATTTTTTTCATTTTTTTAAAAGAATAACAATGTCTAAAAACTTACTTCTTCCGTCCCAAAATTTATGTCTATTTTAACTTTGTCAATCAAACTTTGACCTTAAATATATTTTTTTTAATTATATAATACTTGTTGCAAAATATATAAATGAGATTAGGTTTTAAATTTATTTTCATTGGTATAACTTTAATCAAGTATTATATAATACAAAAAAATATATTTAAGGTAAAAGTTTGATTGAAAAAGTCAAAATGGACATAAAATTTAGAACGGAGGTAGTATTCTTTTTCCAATGTTCTGTTCTTAAGCAACTTTTTAAAATACTCGTATGAAGTATTTTGTTCGACATTGATAGAAGGCAACAAATTTTGCTTGTTTATATATTGTGGTGAGATGGTTCATGTAACTTGATATTAGTACTATCTACTCAAACTTAGTCAAACATGATGGTATTTATTATACTATCATCATGTTCGCAAGTTTGACTACTAATACAACTAGTCAACTTTTTTAGTATAATCATGATAGCTAATTCTATTATTCTTTTGTGACTTTGGTGATTGTTGATGTATGATAACTGGATTTATATAGTGCTATAGAACGTGTAATGTTTATTTTAATCAAAATCTTTTTGATTTGTGTCTATCGTAAAACCGACAGTAGAAATTTTGTTAAAGAGTTACGGCTATTTACTCTTTCTTAAAATAGAAGGCTTAATCACTTCACAGATTTTACGTAGTGTTTCTTTAATGAACCGTATTTGACAAACCAAGTTGATTCTTGAAACAAGTTTCAAAAAATATATTGTTCAAAAACATAAGACCATCCATAAAATAAGGTTCAGAAAAAATTATCAATCGAGCATCGACTCATCACTTGACGATCACAATCTTGATAACAAATGAAGTCGTCATATGATGCAAAGCCACAAATGCATCACCCTCCTTACAAAGCCCTTTTAGTTTTAGCGTGTTGTAGACCAAAATCAAGTGCTTTTTCTGTTGACTCAGTGCTTGAACCTTTAGTGGACCCCGCACACAGAACCGGGACCAAACCTCGAAAGATCAAATTGTGTCTAGTTCGTGCCTGGTTGTTGGCTGTCCACTCAAATGAATCACTCTTAACTTCTGTTGGGTTTTACTAATCATAACAATTATAGAAAACAAGTAAACATCATCAAAGCATGCAGCGGAAGTAATAGGAATAATACTTGTAAATTAATTAACCGAATTAAAAGTATATGCGTACCTTTTGCGAATCAATGCAATTAGGGTTTATGAAAACCCCCAATTAAGATCAACGACCAAGAAACCCTAAACCTTAATAAATTAGGGTTTATATAATTCGACCACATCAAAAGTCGAATACCCAAGATATGCAAACACAAGTGTATTTGCTCTTCGTTCTTGTACACACGTATTAGTAGCGAATCAATGAGAAAAGCTAGGTTCTTGATCACAATAGATTAACCAAACACCTTTGTTATGCTCAAGGTCACTCGTAAATCCCTTACTATGGAGATTCACTTCGTCGACCTAAGAACAAGAGGGAAGAAAGAAGAAGTTTGGCCTTCTACTGAAATCTAGTGTACCAAAGGATGAATACATGGGGATGTATTTATAGCCTTATGGTAGATGTCAAGATTACTATAGTATCCGATGTGGGATTCTATAGTTTTCGGCCAAACACAAGCCCAAAAGAGGATTCCTAAAACCTTCTCTTGACTTGTTAACTTTTCTTCATATCCCGTTGACATTTAATGACCGATAATCAAAACTCGTCAAATATTAAATATCATTAAGTATTTATTTCGTGATCAAATAATTAAATATAACATTTTATATATTAAGTATTTATACATTGATTCTCATACGTAATGTGTGCAATCCCGAAGTCTCGAGTTCGAATCCGGTCATACATATATTAATAATTATCCATAAACCTTTCAGCTCCCACTTGGATATTACTTAATATAGTAATGACATTGGTTAGTCTAGCTTTAACACGCCAATGCCCCCAGATCGAATCGAGTATGGTCTCCTGGAAAAAACCATTTAATGATTCATCATTTTTACTTATCCTTTTGTTACTAATACTACATTAACTATGAATATGAATCAAGTCATTTCATAAGTTAATATTCTGTTTCTCGTTGTATTTGATTGAACAAGATTACCAAATCATCTGAACGTATTCCAGATTGATCTTGGGTAAGGCCTTACAAACATCTTGCCAATCCTACGAGGGGCCCAAATATAGTATTATGCTTTGAAACAAATTCAAAGGAACAAATTCTCTCGACTACAAACATAACTCATGAACTTTGTAACACTTCCGAAAATAGCCCTTATAACTACCAGTTACGGATAGCGTTAGACTATCTTACACAAATGCACTACATTCATAACAGTTATCTGGTATCTCAAGTCTGAGGATAAACACTTCATGATATACTTAATGACAAAGATCCATAAAGTATCATCATGTAAAGTTGGGATCTGTCCTATATTCAATTCATTGAATATCATGTGAATTTGGCATGTCCCACGCATCAATATACTTAAAGTATATTCTACCAAAACTCAGATTTGTCTTAATTCAATGACATTCCCACATCATTGATCGACAACGGACTTTTAGAATAAAATAAGTTATTCACGGATTAAACATGCAAATATAGGATATAATATTAAGAAAATGAAAATAAACATAACCAATATTTTATTTCATTTATATAATATTTGTTCAAAACATCCCTTATCCAAATACTAAATAGATCAATGCATGATAATACTGGTTAATGAACTATGCCTCAGGTAACGACAATCATACTTGTTGACAAGGCATAATTTCAACTAACTTTGATCTATCGGAATTTTGAGAATACTTATTTCAAGAATTCAACTAGTGAAGTTCTTGTATGTGTGCATTCAAAATATCTTGATATTGCCACATAATATTTCATAAAATGTGTGACATCCTCAAGCACCAATTTATGACAATCAAACTTTCAAACATTTTAAAGTTTAAAGTATTCTTATTATTTATTGTATAATGCAACTATGCTCTTAGTTGAGCACAACTAGTTCACATGGCCATTTACAAGGATGAAATCCTCCTATGAATAGTATTGAGTGTCATCTTAATTAAACCAACAACATTATATACAAACAACAATATGCTCTTTAAAAATTTCGTAAACTTCAATATCTACAGTGTAATGTTTGATGCCTTCCAAACTTTAAAGTTTGTTGGCTATGACAATTTCGCAACAATTGTTGTATTGCTCATCCATAGAATTTTGAGAGCAAATCCAGGCGGAGGAATGTAATTCTAAATTCAAACATATTCCATTAGAATATTCATTACACTAGTTATCTAATAACTTCATTAGATATCAATGTTGTCAAATCATCTTGCATTCAAGCATGATACAACAATAACATGATGTATATGAAAAATCCATATGTCAAACAAAGAATAATTCATGTTCTACATATCCATTTCCAAATGATATATCATGTTCTATTAGACTCATTTATTTAATACCGCCATGTTTACTAACAATAAACATATACTCCAAGGTTGTATCTCTTATTTTCTAAATCTTTCAAGTGAAGTTCCATTCCAACCTAAAACTTAACATTTAGCTTAGATGGAATGTTACTACCCACAACATATAAGATTTAAAGAAAATAAACATAATACTCCCACTAGCTTTCAGGAATACTTAGAAATTATCTTATTTTAATTTAAAACCAAAACTTGGATTTAATAGTTAAACATAAGAATCATCTCCTAGATGCATGCATATATCCATTCATGGATTCTTGCAGTTTGTACATTTTCAAAGATTATGTGAATCCATAAAACTCATTTGCATTACTTATCGTCCTCGCAAAAGCAATCACACAAGAAAGAGTTTTAATATTCAATTGTCATTTTTCATATCAATGAAAATAAGTATGACAATTATAATCATTATATATTTAATGTGTCAAGGAAAGAATATTCAATCACAGTTAATTGCTTAAATGTGATTAATAATCTTGTCACAAGTCATGCATTAAACACATGTACAAGTTTGTCCATATGATTTCTACACAAAGATTTAAACCACTAGGGTTTTCTTTCTTTTTGAAGAAACTCATCTTCATTAAGATAAACCAAGTTTCCAAAGTTGATTATCTTTATAGACAACATCTTAACATTCATAGTATGAATAATTTACCACAATTCAATATTAGGTAATATATCATTATGATTAACAGGTTTACCATGATCCTGTAATTCATATTTCTCATCATATCAAATATCTGAGATATTCTTGCGGATCTATGAATGAGAATTCCATCATCTTGAGGTCTATCATATTTGACCTCATCATGATATTTACTAGTGTATTTTAGAAGATTATGTGTTTTGTAATTGTAATTTAATCTCTTCAAGATCTAAACAAAACTCCCACTTGCTTTTGTAAGTTAAAGACTATCTATAGATACTTTAGCAAGTAGAACAACACCAAATTGTTTTCTTTTGGGATATTACAAATCACATTAACAGTTCGTAAATCTTGTTCAATAATAACCTACTCCATAAATAGTTTTAACAATTCAGAACTTCAATATAAGACTCAATGTGATTCATCACATTCCATACTAAAATGGTGTCTTATTAATCTTCTAGGTTTGAGTTTTATTAAGTATATCCAATCAATACTCAATTTTCTAACCTTGATAACTTTTGGAAGAAAAGAAGATATAGTTATCTTGAATCAAACAATACAACAAATGTTTGATTCTTCTAACTGAACATTCCATATACATACAGTATTTCATTAGAATTAATATTGTAAGACAATCTAACAATATGTAAGATAAACATATTCCTTTTGGCTTACCTATTTACCAACTAAGTCAACTTAATGGTATAATAGAATATTCAAGCCAATTGCATGTTTTATAACATAAGTATTCTTTGACCAAGTCAAAAGACATAACAGTTATAATATCTTACTTTATATTATAAGTCTTTAAAAGACTTCATGTTTGTGAGTTTATACATAAACACATAACCATGTACAATTTAAAGATATTATGAACACCACGCCATGGTTTCAATTAATTAATTTTCAAGTTAATATACTACTCCATCTATTTATGTCATTCTAAAAATACATAAATAATGAAGATAGTATTAAATTACTTTATTTATTTATGTCATATCATGAAGTGTCCAACTTAAGAAACTGTAAAAACATCCACGCCCGATCCCACGACAAGTGGAGATTTACCTTGAGATTACAATCTAGCCAAAATCTCACTTAACCTAAAATATAACTTCAAGTGTTTCTATAATTTGAATGACATAAGACATAAAAGTAGTCTATGCTATAATCTTGACACATGTTCTAAACAAGTCAATCTTATTAGAACGTTAATCTCTTACCTTACGATCAAGAGAATCCATTAATCATATTTGTATGTGTTGTTCCTTTGCACACAATAAATTCTTCTCCCACTTGTGCATAGAACAACATTATATAGAAGATAAACACCATGACATTCGTTTGTTTATGTGAGCAATATGATAGTGTCATAGATATATAAGCATTACAAGTAGATGTAGGACCACTTAATTATCAAGGAAACGTTCATGACTATCCTTGAGAATATGAATGTCTACATTTTTGAACGTAATGTATTATTTCAAGAAAATCTAGAAATAATCTGAGTTACTACCAAGATAATAAATGTTGTAACTCCCACTGAATTAGACAACGTTACAATAATGTCTTATTCAGTAATACACCATACTCCCACTGGATTTGACAACATTGTAAGTGTTTCATTAATTAGTGAAAATAGCGTGCTATTACGTTGCTACCCCTTTGTAAGACCATTCGTAACAATTACTTAGGTACTAAAAGAGTGTATTCTAATTTGTAGATGATGAATCATCCATCATACTATTAACTTGAAAAATTGAGCATGCAATTTCTTCCTTAATAGGTCTACTATCCCCACAATGGTGTGTAGCACCTTTAATTGGTCAAATCAAAACAACTAGATAAAATATACTAGTTTATCTTTTACCAATTTTGCGGTAATTAGTCTAGCTTCTAATTTAATAACTCATAAAATATCAAACATGTTTTCTAGTTGACCAAAATGTCATATAAGAATTCAATCACCAAACAGAGGGTAATGAATCTCTTAAGGAAAACATGGTGTGCAATTTTCTTAACTATTAAACTTGCTATGAGTTCTATTAAAATTTAGACAATTCTAATGTTCCTAACATACCTTTCTCAATCATGAAAAGAAATAGGATTGAGTCTCACTATTCTTCCATGGAAAATAGTTTATGTTTGTCTTTTAGTAAATTTTTCTTGATCAAACATTTGTTTGAAAACAGAACTAGATCAATTTACCAAAGCCCAAACTACGTTTACGGTTTAATGTTGCATTAATACAATCAAAAGAATTAACAAAATTCAATTTTTAGTATTTTTGATAATTAAATCTTTCAAGAAAATAAAATACCCTTAGGTTAATATTCATATTAACCATAGAATTTTTCTTGAATCTAGGACCCTCATTATCATAGTTTCACCACATCAGTTGATCTGCTAGTGATGAAAGTATAGAATAGGTAATTGTCGAAGAACAATAATTGACAAACAAGTTTTCAATTCCTAGAAATTATGGGATTTACAATTTTGCCAAAATAATTAATGCAAAACGTAAGCATGTTTCATCCCATCTTATGCCTTAAGTCATAGGTCTCACTAACTAACTTAATTAAGTTGTCTAATTTAGAAACTGCAAATCATTAAGCTGAGGTCTCACACAACAAAATAATTCACCTTGTCATTGTAATCTAGATCAAGGTCTCACATAACTAAATTACAACTTCAAGCGTTTCATATCATTAGATGGCATAGACTTAAATTTTAAAGGGTACAATTTTTGATGTGTAATCAAAACTTATGTATAAAGAAGCATGCATACAACTTTATAGCAAAAAATTTCAAAACCTTACTCATAGTTTTAAATTGCTAAGATTAAATTCTACAAAGTTTTAATCGATGCATTGAGAAACTTACAACTTTGCACTAAGATGCTTCGTATATAGAATGGTTATACTAAGTAGCTCCAATCGAACTCACAGAGGGCAGAGGACCAGGTAAGCGCTGAAGCATAACCTTAGACATCCTTTCAGTGTGACTGTGCGCACTTCTTTTAACCCCTTTTTAGTTTGTTCTAGTGGGTGAGCCGTTCTAACCATTTAGTACAGTCGCATCAATCGATTAAAAGTTCAAGATTTAATACTTAGAAAAACAAATCAAATTTTCGCCATTATTTATTCCATTTAATTTTCTATTCTCAAAAAAACCCTTTTTGCTTACTAACGTGTCATACAATATAAACAAAAAGCATTTTAATAAAAATTATAACAAACTCAAATAATATACATATAACTTAACAATTAACATATGTAAAAACAATTAGCCACATGCATAATTTGTTCGATAAAACCCTAATAATCAATTCTAGGTTTAATAATGCATATGTTTAACCAAGACTTCCACGTGTTTTCATCAAGTACAACGTGAGCCACATACATCGATGAATCGATTGCGTAAGTCTTAGCTAAAACACATACCACATAGCACATAATTGATTCATTAGATATATTGAGGTTTTCCCCAATTCAATATTTATCAAAACGAAATACATATGAATAAACTTAACAATTAACGATAAATATATATACTTAACAATTTAATCATATAATCAATACTCCATGGCAAAACATGCATGTTCCACCATGGATTCCGCATAACAATTATCACCCAAGATACGCATAAAACATGGCACATAACAATTATTCATTAAAACCACATAAAATATACATGCAATCCTAGGGTTTCTACAAGTTTTACAAAAAAATAAAACCTAATTAAAAAATAAAAGGGTATTCGACCCATATATTAAAAAATTAGGGTTCCAATTTTCAAAACGCTAGAAACCATAAAAGCATATAATAATCATAAAGATTCAATTTTTATGTGTTTCGGTAATTAATTACAACATATTAACCTGGCTCTGAAACCACTGTTGGGTTTTACTAATCATAACAATTATAGAAAACAAGTAAACATCATCAAAGCATGCAGCGGAAGTAATAGGAATAATACTTGTAAATTAATTAACCTAATTAAAAGTATATGCGTACCTTTTGCGAATCAATGCAATTAGGGTTTATGAAAACCCCCAATTAAGATCAACGACCAAGAAACCCTAAACCCTAATAAATTAGGGTTTATATAATTCGACCACATCAAAAGTCGAATACCCAAGATATGCAAACACAAGTGTATTTGCTCTTCGTTCTTGTACACACGTATTAGTAGCGAATCAATGAGAAAAGCTAGGTTCTTGATCACAATAGATTAACCAAACACCTTTGTTATGCTCAAGGTCACTCGTAAATCCCTTACTATGTGGATTCACTTCGTCGACCTAAAAACAAGAGGGAAGAAAGAAGAAGTTTGGCCTTCTACTGAAATCTAGTGTACCAAAGGATGAATACATGGGGATGTATTTATAGCCTTATGGTAGATGTCAAGATTACTATAGTATCCGATGTGGGATTCTATAGTTTTCGGCCAAACACAAGCCCAAAAGAGGATTCCTAAAACCTTCTCTTGACTTGTTAACTTTTCTTCATATCCCGTTGACATTTAATGACCGATAATCAAAACTCGTCAAATATTAAATATCATTAAGTATTTATTTCGTGATCAAATAATTAAATATAACATTTTATATATTAATTATTTATACATTGATTCTCATACGTAATGTGTGCAATCCCGAAGTCTCGAGTTCGAATCCGGTCATACATATATTAATAATTATCCATAAACCTTTCAACTTCTGGGACCATGATAGACAAAATTGGGACCCGCCGCCGGTATCTAGCAACTAGTTTAGCAGTACTTCCGCCACATGTTAGGACCAAACTAAGACTAGCACGTGACGTGTTCGTGGTACGAAATATACTTACAATTATCTATTCTCACACAAGGGTTCCCTAGAGGAGCCATATGATGCGGAAGCACCACATACGGTTTTGAAGTCGATCCTTTCTAGCAATGGAGCCTAAGGGACCGACGCGATGATTGGTTTTTGGAGCCCTACGGTAGTATTAGATGGCGTGAGATTCTTCCCGACACTATTCGCGATATGTTTGCAATACTTTGTTTTGCTAATAAGTTTTTATGTGAAGTATAAATTATTAATAAGAAGTTTATGAGAATAATATTCACAAAAAGATGACACAAACTTGTTATATCTACTTGTCATAAAACTTTGTAACTAATATAATTAAAACAATAAATTAATGCTAAATGACTAATTAAAACAAATCGTAAAATGTTAGGCTGATATTTTACTCAAAATATTTCGTTTTCATTCATTATTATAGTATCCGATTTTATTTACTTCACAAATAATTTCCTTTTCACAAATACTACTGTCTCATAGTGTTTGTTTTATGAACTACATTTGACTTTATTATCAATTTTCTCATGGATTTTAGAGAAAAACAATGTATAAAGCGAATAGAAATTATTTGATCATAGTGTTGTGTCTTTTGAGTTTTGAGCAAGTCCAAAACTTGTATCAAGTTTTTCCCCCGCATTGGTGGAAGACAACAAATTTCACTTGATTATATACTGGGGTGTAGATGACTCTTGCAACTTGATGTTAGTATTATGCAGCCGTAGATGGTCATATTGGATGGTAAATATAGGTTTACCGTAATGTTTAACATCGGCTACACACATTGCGGCTAATTAATACAAGTTATCAGTTTTTTTTAATATGTATGTTATCAACATTTTGATGAAAATGATCTCTTTTACCAAATTTTGGACCACTAATGCATTTGTTATAACATGTGAACCCAAATATAATACATGTTAAAACAATCGAATGTTTCTTATGTAACGGTGTACATATATCAGCATCTTGCAGGTTATTAGCTTGCCGGCTATCCTGCAGGTTGCAAGTTATTAGCTCCAATAAAAACTCAAAAAAAATTGTGTTATCAGCATCTTGCGGAATGTAAGTTTTCCGGCTATCTGAATCTCTTTCAACACCGGCCCTTTGAAGACTACGAAATTTCTACGTACCGTGAAGGTATTCATAAAAATATAGTGTTTTTTCGTCCGAGCTTTAGTCATTTTGCCGCTCGGACTATGGGAGAGAATTAGCACATGCATAGTTCACTAATATTGTGGACCCCAAACATAAAATCGGGACCAAACCTCCGAAAATCAAACTATATATTTCCAGCTAGTGCCCCGTCGTGCTGTCCACATACTCAACTGAATCACTCCTAACTTAGCCTCGTCCCTTGTGGACCACAACTGACAAAATTAGGACCCGTGGCGGTACTTAGCCACTAGTTTAGGAGTACTTCCGAAACGTTTCAGCACCAAAATAAGAGTAGCACAATCTTGATAACAGATAGATCAAGTCCCGATACGATGCAAAGCCGCAACCGCATCAGCTTCTTTTCAAAGCCATTTATTTTACATAAAGTTTTTACATAATTACTCGTTATTTTAGTAGCCACTTTTATTTACTTCACAAATATCAGTGTCTGTAGTGTGTTGTTTTAAGAACCACATTTGAGATCGTTATCGATTTTCTCATAGCAAGAGAAAAACAATGTATAATGAGAAAATATGAAGTTTTGTCCCACATTGGTTGATGTAGCAATCTGTTCAAATTGTGATTTGTTAACCTTCTGTTGCCTTTATAGGCTTTCCATCTTTTCAAAACCTTGTTCGGATTTCTTGACCGAAACAAAATCAAAATTTTATGAAGGCGTGCCTATTCGGGGTTCATTATGTAATCCATTAGTATGTATGCTAAACCAAAGAAAAGTTACAATCTTTGCACCAAAACTTCTTTAGAATTGTGGGAAACGGTGTACACTTTATTTATTTACAATAAATAAACGACAGACACTATTCAAATGAAAGCAATAAAGAGAATTTCACGAGGCTCGTGTTGAACACGATTCCCCGTCTGTTTCCCAGGGTACAACGTACGTAGCTGCCATTTACTTGATAAGATGCGAGGCTTCGGAGCTGCTTTCGTGTCCGCAGGTCGCGCATGAGTTCAGAAGCTTCGAACTCAGATTCGCCGTCTGTTTCCCAGGGTACAACGTACGTAGCTGCCATATACACGAAAATCTGTAAACTTACTTGATAAGATGCGAGGCTTCGGAGCTGCTTTCGTGTGCGCAGGTCGCGCATGAGTTCAGAAGCTTCGAACTCATTTTGACCCGGAAATCCCATTTTCTGCACCCCCCCCTACGCGCGCACGTAGGAGTGGGAGCATAACCAACCTAAAGGAATTTGATAGCCAATACTATGAATTCCTTATAAACAAGCATCCACTTCTTGTTTTGGGCGATGTGGGATTCTCCTATTTTCCAAGTTTTTATGTTTCAAGTGCCTCACTTTGAGACACGATATCTCATTCATTTCAACTCCATTTTGGACATACTTTAGCTCGTTGCGAAGCTCTCGTAGAGGAGAACGCAAAGCTACTAAGAAACATAAATATATATAACATATACATATATTAAATAGTGTCCAAAATTTGCAAAAACTCATTTTGCAAAACTTATTTTCCAACAAGAATAACCAACCAAAATGAAAAGCATGACGGGGAATATAGTGGCCAAACCAAACCACATAGGTACACGCCATTTCATTACCACGAGGACGAATATCCTCCCAAACAACTCCAACAGAGAACTGCTTATCCATGCCTAGACGATCCTTCCACACCAATTTATCTTTATTAAAATTTAAACTGAAATAGTAGAGTGATAAATGTTTGGGTGCCTTGTTTCCCATTCAATAGGCCACGTCTAGCAATCATTCAAAACCAGGTCCGCAACCTTAGTCTCAAGAGATAAACCCGTTGTTGAGATAGCTCTAGTTGTTAACGAATCCATAAGAGGGCTATAATTACACCAATGATCAAACCATGCTCAAGTTGACGTCCCGTCTCCAAGTTTATGCCATATAAATTTACGAATAGTAGGTCGGATTTGTAGCAACTTACGCCAACCCCACGTCATACTACCTCTAAAAGGGAAATCACTTGACAGTCACAATCTTGATAACAGATCCATCAAGTCCCGATACGATGGCACAACCGCATCAGCTTCTTTACAAAGCCATTTATTTTACATAATTACTCGTTATTGTAGTAGCCGCTTTTATTTACTTCACCAGTATCTGTGTCTGTAGTGGGCTGTTTTATGATAACAGATCGTTATTGATTTTCTCATAGCCTAAGAAAAATAGTGTATGATGAGAAAATAGAAATGAAGTTTTGTCAAAACTGGTATAAAGTTTTGTCCCACATTGGTTGAAGATAAGAAATATTACTTGCTTATTTTTTTTTTTAAATTCACATTCTTTTATCATTTTTTCTTTTATTGACATTGATTTTCTTGTATCAAAATTTCTCTTGCTATAATATATGAGCTCAAATGAATAACACATTCTGAAACAATCAAATGTTCATTATGTAAGAGTGTACATATATCAGCAAACCATGTATTCATAGCACAAGCCATAATTCTCTCTACATTTATTTGTACATTTTTTTCGCCTCTTGTAAAATTATCAAGCATCGTTACTCCTTATTATTTCCAAACTCATAGCATAATAAACTCCAACAAACTTAGTAAACAACATATAACAAACCAAGTTGATTCTTGAAACAAGTTGCAAACAATTTATTGTTCGAAACATAAGAACAACCATAAAATAAGGCTCAGAGGAAATTTATCAATCGAGCATCGTCGACCGATCACTTGAGAGTCACAATCTTGATAACAGATGAAGTCCCGATACAATGCAAAGCCTCAACTGCATCACCCTCCTTACAAAGCCCTTTAGTTTTCGCGTGTTGGAGACCAAAATCAAATGCTTCTTCAGTTGACTCGGTGCTCGAACCTTTAGTGGACCCATGTTGGACATAATTGTTTAAGTCTTGTTAACCCAAAAAAAAAGCCTGCTACTTTTTTCCTGAATGGGCCTCCAAACAAACCCATTACAGAAGCAGTTATCAAGAAACGGTTATTTAGGTTTTGCAACGTTTACTTTTATATGAAACGACATAAACATAACGTTTCATCATGTATATATAGGATCAATCTTGTAACAGAAAGATTAACCCTTTTTCTGTACTTTATCAGTTATTAATATAGGGTTCAACACCCTCTTCTTTGTTTCATATGTTTTACTGATTCTTGTGGATGATGTTGTCATGTTGCCTAGAAAACTCCCATTGAAGACCTGTTAACAGTGGCATCAGAGCCGAAGGGATCAAGCAACAACAAGAATTCATGATTCAATCATCATTCAAGAATCAAACATGCGTTTTTTTTTAAACGCAATCATGAAGAAATTGGTGTGAAACCAAGTTGTGTGAAGCAACCGCAAAGAAGAGAAGAATCTGAGATGGATTGAATGATCAAGAGATTTGATCATGAAAGGTCATGCGATATGATCAAGAAGCGAGGCTGTGAAGGTCTCAACGATGAAGGGGCTGTGATGGTCTCGAAGTGGAAGAAAACGGATGTGAAAGTCAGAAATCAAAACGGTTTTTTCAGAAATCAAAATGGCTGTGAAAGTCAGAATTGATGGACAAAGAAAAGGAAGACAAGATTGAAGACAATGCAAGTATATCAAGTAGAGATGATTTCATCATCATATAAAGAAGAAAGAAACTGAGAAACCAAAGAAGATGGCTGTGGAAACACTCAAGATGGAAGCCTGCATATTAGAAGAACAAGACTTCAACAATTAGGGGGAACATGTTGGACATAATTGTTTAAGTCTTGTTAACCCAAAAAAAAGCCTGCTACTTTTTTCCTGGATGGGCCTCCAAACAAACCCATTACAGAAGCAGTTATCAAGAAACGGTTATTTATGTTTTGCAACGTTTACTTTTATATGAAACGACATAAACATAACGTTTCATCATGTATATATAGGATCAATCTTGTAACAGAAAGATTAAGGTGGTGTTTGTTTTTTAAGAGGTTATGAATCTGAATCTGAACCGCACATCTGAATCTAAATCTGAGGCGTATATGTCTGAATCTGACCGCATCTGAACGGAAAAAAAACTCATGTTTGAACCGCACATTTGCTTGCTCGTACTAATTTTTTTTTTTTTTTTTGGTCTTTTTTGTGTCAGCAAGAGGCAACAAGAGTCATTCAGACACGCCTCTCAAGTCTAGACCATTAAGATCTTACTGGCTCTGAACGCGTCTGAACGGAAAAAAAAAACTGTCTGAACGACCAAAATGTCTTACCGCGTCTGAACGGTTCAGATTAAGAGGCTGTTAAGAGCCTCTTTATGAAAAACAAATGCCACCTAACCCTTTTTCTATACTTTATCAGTTATTAATATAGGGTTCAACACCCTCTTCTTTGTTTCATATGTTTTACTGATTCTTGTGGATGATGTTGTCATGTTGTTGTTATTGATCATTCGATCCTGGAAAACTCCCATTGAAGACCTCTTAACAACCCAACACACAAAACCGGGACCAAACATCGTAAAATCAAACTATGTCTAGCTGGTGCCACGTCGCTGGCTGTCCACTCAACTGATTTACTCTTAACTTCTGGAATGACAACCGACAAAATTGACACACGTGGCTGGTATGTAGCCACTAATTTAGCAGTACTTCCACCACGTGTCAACACCAAGACTAGCACGTGGGGTGTTTGCGGTACGAACAACAGAAAATTGTCACCACAATCACATATGATAATCTTAGAGTAAAAAAATGTCAATTTGCATCTGGACATAAAATATAATGTCGGGTGCAAGTATTTCAACTAGTGTATTCACTATGTAACATTATTTGGCTATTAAGGGGGTGTTTGTTTGAGCTTATATAGCCGGCTTATGGCTTTTTTGATTTTGGGATTTTGTCTCGTAAGCTCGCTTTTTGTGGCTTATTTTGAATCCTTTTGTCTTATCTTAGTTTCTTGTGTTATAATAAGCGGTATAATAACAATGAGAGTGAAGCTGATCAATAATCATCACTTGACAGTCACAATCTGGATAACATATCGATCAAGTCCCGATACGATGCAAAGCCACAACTGCATCAACTTCAATTCTTTACAAAGCCATTTATTTTACATAAAGTTCTTACATAATTACTCGTTATTGTAGTAGCCGCTTTTTATTTACTTCACAAATATTAGTGTCTGTAGTGGGTTGAAGACAAGAAATAACACTTTCTTATCTATTTTTTCATAGCGTAAGAAAAACAATGTATAATGAGAAAATAGAAATGATTTGATTGCAGTGTTGTGCCCTTTGAGCAACCTTTGTCAAAACTTGTATGAAGTTTTGTCCCACACTGTTTGAAGACAAGAAATATCACATGCTTATATTTGTGGTGTAAACGGTTCATGTAACTTGATATTAGTATTATGTAGCCATCGATGGTTTATACATGATGTTAAATATAGATTTAGCATCCTTAATAAGTCATTAATGGCTAATTAATACGAATTGTCAACCTTTTTTTTGTGAAATTGTCATTTTTTTATCAAAATTTCTCTTGTTAGATATCGATCTGAGCTCAAATAAATGACACATTTTGAAACAATCAAATGTTCATTATGTAACAGTGTACATATATAGAAGTTAGGGCAAATCGCATAAAAGTGTACTCAACTTATACCCGATTCTAATTTAAGGTACTCTACTTATTTTTTCTCAATTTAATGTACCAAACTTTTTTTTGTTTGCAAATGTAGACACTCAATAGGTTAGCAAGTCACCTAGCAGGTCACCATCTTCTCCACATGATTTTTTGGTGACCTATTTTTCTACCTACAAATCTTTCCGACGTTGATACTCCAAACTGAATAAATTTTGGGTCATTGATACTCCACTGCTACTTCCATATTTGCAACTTCTTAAACACTTAAAAGTATTTAAAACCACGACAAACTAAAGCTTATTTATACATACTTTATAGTATGGCATGGCTTATTAGCTTGTGGGTACCTTTGTAGCTTCTCGTATTAATTGCTTATTATTAAAGTCAAGTAAAATTTTCACATATTTTCTATCTTATGTGTAATAATTTCTTGAAAGAACGAGTCTATAATTGTTTGAGTTTGACATATATGCTAGAAAACTTTTTTTCTGTTTAAAAAACTTATGTTATGTTACTCGAAAGATCTGTTTCTGTAAAGATTTATTTCTGGAAAAATTGGTCGCCGGAATATCAGTCAGAAGAAGAAGGTAACCTGCTAACCTATTGATTGTCTACATTTGCAACCAAAAAAAAGTTTGATACATTAAATTGGGAAAAAATAAGTAGAGTAACTTAAATTAAAATCGGGTATAAGTTGAATACACTTTTATGCGATTTGGCCTAGAAGTTACTACATGTGTATAGCATAGCCCAATCAAATATCATGCCAACATATCATAACTCTGTCTACTTTTATTAGTACATTTTTTTTGACACGATACATTTCAATAAAAGCAAATTACAAAAACAAACCGTATATATAGTGATTATACGAGAATAAACCATTTTTCTATAGTTTACCGATATGACCATTTTACGTCACTATCATACATAGTCACAATCATATCGGTCACAATCATACTTTTTCCCCACAAGATACCTTTTTCCATTGTGTTCTTTATGTTATATAAATCAAAGAGAAAACTTTTGAAATGTGATAGTTTCTCGAATATATCAGTAAAATTATTAGAACGTGATCATATATGTCTCTTGTCCTATCCTAACAACGTTCACATTGCATTGAGCTCTACTTAAAGCACTTAGAGTGCCACTTCAAAATCATATCGTATACAACTCTACCTACCATTATTGCTCTGCATAAACTTCGCATACTTAAAGTTTCCCTCACTAAACAATCCAAGATCAAAGACATCTTCCATAACCAAAACAAGTTTTTTAGGTAGTTTGTTTCTGCGATTCTTTTTCTTCCAACGACACATGCTCCACGCCCAGCATGCTCCACGCCTAGGCATGCCACGCCCAGGCACACTGTTCCACGCCCAGCCACCCAGTTCCACGCCCAGGGCACGCCTCATGCCACGCCCAGGCAAGCTTAGGTCACTCCCTCGCCCAGGACCACGCCCAGAGAATTGGTGTACACGTGTACGGTTTAAAACCTATTACGCTACCAATCTAACGTCTAATATTGAAAAGTTCATTTTTGAAAATTGTATGGGCGTGGTTTATATGTGTAAAGTACTAGGGGAAAGTGTTCATTTCAAAAAATTTCTCTTTCAACAATGTATTCATGTTTTGCCTCTTGTAAAATTATCAAGCATTGTTACTAATTATTTCCAAACTCAGCATAATAAACTCTAACAAACTTAATAAACAATATATAAAAACCATATTGTTGATTCTTGAAACAAGTTGCAAACAATTTATTGTTCGAAAACATAAGAACAACCATAAAATAAGATTCAGAAGAAATTTATCAATCGAGCATCGACCGATCACTTGACGGTCACAATCTTGATAACAGATGAAGTCCCGATACGATGCAAAGCCACAACTGCATCACCCACCTTACAAAGCCCTTTAGTTTTCGCGTGTTGCAGACCAAAATCCAATGCTTCTTCAGTTGACTCAGTGCTTGAACCTTTAGTGGATCCTGCACACAAAACCGGGACTAAACCTCGGAAGATCAAACTATGTCTAGCTGGTGCCTCGTCGCTGGCTGTCCACTCAACAGAATCACTCTTAACTTCTGGAACGACAACTGACAAAATTGGGACACGTGGACGGTATTTGGCCACTAGTTTAGCAGTACTTCCGCCACGTGTCAGCACCAAAATAAGACTAGCACGTGATGTGATTGCGGTACGAACAGCGGACGATGCCAAGCTTTCAAGTGGGCTCATAGGTACAGGTGCATTTGCTCTTATCATTTTATAAGCAACTGAGTAATCAATAGTGCTTTCCGCTTCCATGCATATCTTAGCCATGGTTTGAACCGCAACTTCTGGGTATGCACCGGCTGCTGTTTCTCCACTGAGCATGACACAGTCTGTCCCATCGAGGACAGCGTTGGCAACATCTGTCGCTTCAGCTCGAGTTGGTCTTGGGGACTTGATCATTGACTCAAGCATCTGTGTTGCGGTTACGACAGGTTTTCCTTTCTGGTTACATTTGTAGACCATGAGCTTTTGTGCTAAGAATATTTTCTCAATCGGGATTTCCATACCGAGGTCGCCTCGAGCTACCATGAAGCCGTCGGTGTTGGCTAGTATTTCATCAAAATTGGAAACACCTTCTTGATTCTCAACCTACAGAAAATCTCTTTTTAGCATCTAAATACAAGGAAGATTCATACACATGTCACAATGGGTCGATTTAGATCGTCTTTTATAAGAGTGGGTTCTTTGGGTCAATGTTTTTTAATCTACATGTAGTAAAAAATTACTCGTTTTGACCCATTACCTAATCTGCGATTTTTCCCTTTTTAAGAACAAATATAGTTAAACATAAACAAGAAAAACCGCACCTTTGATATAAGAACAATATTTTTAGCATGTTCTCCAAGCAATTTCCGAACCTCAACCAAATCAGAACCTTTTCGGACAAAAGACAAAGCAATCATATTAATCTTGTTGGGAACACCCCATTTAAGGATATCTTCTTTGTCTTTCTCAGTCAAAGTCGGGAGATCAACAATGACTCCAGGAAGATTGACATTCTTACGTTCACCAAGTGTCCATGTGTTCTCACATCGACAATGAACCAACCCCTTTTCAGTGTCGCAAGAAAGAACAGTGAATGTAATGGTCCCATCTGAGCATAGTATGGAGCTTCCTGGTTTCACATCATGAGCTAACTTTTTGTAGCTCATACATATCATCTTCTCATCACCTTTGATGGAGTAGTCTGTTGAGATTGTAATTTCTTGACCTTGTGTTACCTTTATGGGGTTTCCATCTTTTAAAAACCCTGTTCGGATTTCTGGACCCTGAAACAAAATCAACATTTTGTGACGGTATGCCTATTCGGGTTCCTAATTAATCAATATCAAGGTCAACATAAAAAGATAAATCATAATATAAACCATTTGTATGCATATTGAACCAAAAAAAGACTGCTATCTTTTTCATCCAAATATGAATTGATAGTCTAGTTTAGTAGTTTACAGTGACAAGCTTTCGGTACACTATAAGTATTAGGACGGAAACAACAATACAAAGTTTTGAAAACCAAAATCTATATAAACAATGAGAACTTTTGTAAGTTTTAGCCCATGGGGGATAGAATCCTAAAATGGCGCTACTAATGTTATATATATCGTTCATCATTCCTCTTTATAGTGTTTTTTTATGCTAACAACGTTTTTTATACTTAATCTTGATACTTAACTCATACGGAGTATGTCTCAACCAAAGATTTTATAGATCATGTACACATTCTCACAACTGTGTCACTCTTGTTACTTGTCTGAAGAATCAACAAATTAAAAATAAAAGTTAAGAGAAATAGCCATTCATCGAGAGACATAAGACACAACGTGAACTAAATAACATGTAATTGATGACTAGTGTCGTGAGAGTCTACTCGCTGTGAACTAAAACACGATTTGACGACCATTTTGTTATATTCCTAAGAGTACATACATGTAAGGTACAAGTTTAAAGTTGATAAGAACGACAAGGCACGAAATAGAACAAAAGATGTTCGATACGCGAGAATGGCAAAATAAGAAGCATTTATTCACCAATATGACAACATGAGTTTGTGATCTTTAGTATTCAAGAAAACATACTTTTTTAAACAACCCATGAGAAACTTGGTATTATTGTCATATTAGATCATATGGAAATGAAAAAAAAAATGTAAACAATCACAATTAGTCTATTTTCTAGATCCAGTTTGTATTAAAACTTGCAAGAAAATTCAAATTGAGATGTGTGTGGTCGAGTTATTTGTCGTACAATCTATGTCACATAAAAACCGAAAACAAATATATAGTGAAGAAACAAACATACTTTTGTATCAAGCATGACCGCAGCAACGATACCAGTATTCTCCATAGCTTTACGTAGATTATCAAGAGTTTCCTGATGATACTCGTAAGACCCATGCGAGAAATTGAAACGTGCAACATTCATACCTGCCTTCAACAGTTTCTCCACCATAGGAATGGACCTCGAAGCCGGTCCTAGAGTGCATATAATCTTTGTTTTAGGCCTCTTGTAGCCTACTTCTTGTTTGCTTATATCAGTGTTGATTTGATCCATTGTGATCTCCGACCAACGACGTTATTCGATCAATGATCGAAGAGAGTGTTTTTGTGTGATGAAATGAAAGTTTTTTGGGGTATGAAATGGTTGAGAGTATGAAGAAGACAAAGTGTTTGCATAAATTGTGGATCAACGAATTTAAAGGAGTAAAAACTGAATTTGAAATAACTGCATGAGAAGCCGATGGTTACTCTGTAATATGTACGTGTATGGTCTATTTTTATGACATTTTTATTAATAAAAAAGCAAAAAAGAAAAGAAATTATTGACACATAATTCATTCGTATTTGTAAACCATTTGGAATTAATAAGCATCATTTAGTTAGGAGTAAAAGTGATTTTAACTGAACTGTTCCGAAAGCCGGTTTTTGCTATAATTCCAATGAGTGTTACTGATTCAGAACTATATTGTTTGGTTTTGGTTTTGTCTCGATTTCTGCAGACTAATTATACCACATAACTTTATTGTTGTCTCCATGTGACCGCTCTGGCGGTTAGTAGTTACGGTCTACAAGTGACTAAGCTAGGATAAAGGTTCAAAAATGGTGTCGCACCACCTTTTTCTCTCGCTCTAGGACATTGGGGTTTACCTATTGATGTTGGTTGTGGGATCGGTTTGTCATCTGATAAGTGTGTTTAGACTTCTCATGTTGATCATGTGACCAGTGAGTAGGGCTCCTGCGATGGCGCTTACACAATACTCCTTTATCGTACATGTAACGCATGGTTAATTTCAGAAAAAACCTATGAAATAGAACTTGTTATTCTTTTCTAGGTAACTCGTGCGTTAATCTCGATCAAAGTCAATTAGATATCCATGTATATTATTGTATTGATCACATAATGATAATAAAAAGTAAAGTAACTCCCAATGTCGTCTTTCACGGGTTATGGGTACCGAATACCGTTTCCGGTGTTTGGGAGAGGTTAAGATGTAGACAGCCTTACCCCTACCTAAGGTAGAGAGGCTGCTGCTTCCAGTTCTACCAAAGGTAGAAAGGACCTCCGGCCTTTTGTAGGGAGTGAGGATCGAACCCCTGACCTCTCGGTTGAGAGGCAAGGGGTTTTCCAAGATCCAACCCTACTTGTTCACATAATGATAATGAATTGGCGAATTTATGAAGTCATAAACTGGTTGTCAGCAAGAGCTCCAGACTTAAAAAGTCGAAGCAACAATACAGATTAAAGTATTAAAACCAGATAAGCACCTTTTTAATTTCTCACTGTGGCTCTATATAAAAAGTCGATCGTGCCAACAAAGGCACCTCATATGCTTGAATAAGCTTTAGCTACATGGCAATATTAAAGCTCAAATATTCCTGCTTACAAGCTTCACTTCCACGTTTCAACTCCTCTTTAGCATAAACTTAGTACAAAAATGGATGAATAACACTGACGAACCATCTTTCGGTCATCACATTGTTACCAAGCTCGGTTTCGCTACACGGCCTGCCAAACACTACTTTACTTTTAACTTTTCGACTCTTTGACAAACATCATGTAGGTTCTGTTGATTTCTCAAAGAAGCAAAATGTAGAAATAGCCGAAAAGATTTTACAACTCATCATGAATTTGCGGTTGCTGCTTGTCTAAAACTTCTAGTTCATCTTCAAGTTCCTGTAACATTCAGTCAGCAACCAGAAGATGGTTAGATGCGTTGATGGAACTTTATGCCCATTTACTTAGGAACAGGTCGATTCACGATACAGGTTGATTCACGATATGTTTTATTTCTAACTTTCAAATAGGTAAAGAAAAAGAAATTAGTTAAACAGGAAACAGTCAGCAGGTAGAAATTTGACTAAAGAAACAGTCAACGGGTAGAAAGTTGCCGATCTAAACGCATACAACCTACTAAGGGGGTGTTTGGCAAATCGTTGAAAACGTGATTATTTGATTATCACGTTTTCAAAACGTGAATAATCAAGTTTCGGTGTTTGGCAAGAAACGTGATTATTTGATTATTTGCGTTATAAATGCTTCAAAACGTGGTTTTGCAACTGGAGCTAGGGAGTTACTTTTGCAAATCGTGGTTTTGTTTTCCATGTTTGCAAACGTGATAATCAAACACAAACACCCCCTAAATCACTTTATTAAAAAGGTTAAATTATTAATGTACATCTTTTTTTGTTGTAACTAACACACGAGTTTTTTATGAAGAGCTTCAGAAAATAGACAAAAAGTTTCCCGGGTCAACCCGGCCTAGCCCATTCCAATGATACAAAAAACTACCCTTATTGATCTGTTATGCAACCCTCCCGACCCACCCGCATGACACCTTTAGATAGATGATCCAATATAGTAGAGCCTTAATTGGTGAAGTAATTGTGGATACCTTGAGTTTTCCTTCAAGGCAAAGAGCTGGGGTGGTTAGCGTTGCTGCATATCTGCCATAATGATAATGATAATGATTTAGACAAACCCATATTGTTGGAGGGATGATCACACATAAATATTCATGATTGCAAGAAGAAAAAAAAAAATTACTCGCAACGGCTTGGTTCATTTACGTCAGCAACCTCAACTTTCAATCCGCATCTTAGTCTGACCTGTTGATAGAAGACCAGATAACTATGGATGCTCAGAATAAGATAACGATTACATAAGAAACATTTTACAAAGTAATAGTTACTCTCTTAGTTTTGGATAATCAGATGGTTTGATACCTTTAAACTTCTATCAGGTCCGTTCCAGCAATTGTCACCATTCTCAAAGAGCATGACATTGTACGACTCCTCAAAATTCTTCCAATTTCTATACAGCAAATGTAGGAAGAAACATTCGTAATTGAGCAATCAGCAAAAAGGTTACACGGTTAAATTATAGACTAGTTTAAGATCATGAATTAGAAAGAGAAATTAGATCAATATGGATACATACCCTAAGCGAGTTGTGCTATAGCCTTCCTCCTGAGTAGCTTGTTTAAAAGGGCAAACTTTGTAAACATACCTGATATGATAAATAAAAATAAAACAAGAGTAAATTAGGATACGGGAAATATAAAAGAAAAAAAAAAAGAAAAAAAAAAAAAAGATCAATATAGGACAAAGAAGAAAATTAACAAGTGGAAAAAGGTTGCTACTTGTTCTGTTTGCTCTCAAAGCATTGACCATATAATGAATAGAATTCTTTCTCTGGTCCTGCAATGTAAAACATCGGTCATACAAGACAAATCTATGAACTTGCACTATTTTCCATTATTTAATTTTGAAAAAGAAAACATACCAAAGTCATTTTTTAACTTCTTTGTTAACCGAGATATCTTTGATCTTAATTTTAACAACTTCCCATTAGCCTCATCATATTCCTTTCGTACAGTTTCAGCTTCTACAGAACAGCAAACAGAAAACTGATTCAGAAAACTTGAGATATATCATCCCATTACATACTAAAAGAACCAACTTCTACCAGATGTATCCACTCGAGTCTGGAAGGGGTTGATAGCCTGTAAGACATCCCGTACAGTTTTTTTGATCTTCTCAAACCATGATGGGTTGCTTTCGCTTTCAAAATCTTAAACACACCATTTGGAAAATCCAACATCAGCAACCGACATATTTCACAACAAGTGCACAAAAGGATAAAATGATCCATCTAATTATGATTGGGCCGTCTGACTTGTATTTTATCTCAAAAGCGTTAAATGAAAAGATTTAGCTAAAAGTCGAAATGGTTGGAAGTCGTCTAGTGCATACATCATTTCATTCAAAGTATGTATTTGCAATCATAATTAACACGTTATTATTTACATCAAAAATTTTATAGTGGACAAAATGTATTAGCGGGTCAACCCAACCCGGTCTGCTTTGACCCATACAAAAAAAAAACTGTTTCATACCTGACATGTCCACTTCCTCATCAGGCTCGTAGTTGTATGAAGAACTGGAATCATCATTGGCTTCATATCCAACATCATCCATATGTTCCTCAGTGTCGTCTTCGTCATAATTTTGATGATCTTCTTCAGTTTCTGTATCATATCCATTACTTTCTTCATCTTGCACATCTACAGATGTTTTATCATCATTTTTAACATCAACATCATGATTTTGCTGCTCAGTTTTCTTTCCAGTCCAACGTGAACCAATTTCACGGCCCAGCTCTTCCCTTGATAATGAATCTATGTCTTTGGTTGCATCTTCTCCCTGAACAAACATCCAATGTATCTAACCCAGTAAGTAAAATATACGTAAAATACTTCCCATGTAATATAAATGGATCTGGAAATTGTTATGATTGCTCAGAAAATTAGCATACCTTACTTCCAAGCCCAGTATCAGGGTCGGACCCATGTGCAACTTCTGATGTATCCTCTTCCTTCACAGAATGCTGTGTAAAGAGAGACAATAACATTAATATCAAGTAATTAGCTCACATTAAAAGTTTCCAATGGGAGTATAACTTGTATACAACACATACCTCTTCACCATTGTCAAGAGATGCATGAGCATTGTGTACCACTTCTAAAGCAGATTCGGCATGTTCCTTTAGGTCCTAACACAAAAAGAAAATATCTGAGTATGAGAACTAAGATCAATGGGACAAATATTAATTAACAAACATTAATTCATGTATACTATACACAATGGAGTATGTTAATTGTTTTCCTTTTCAATATCGAAAACTGCAAACTTGCAATAGTAGCTCTAACCTGGCCCGCAGGAGAGTTATCAAGAATCTCAGCTTTGTCGTCATCACTTTTCACGGGTTCATCAACTTTATCTTCACCTATTTGTTCCTTTAATTTAGATTCTTCAGCTTCCTTTTTCTGCTTCTCCTCTTTTTCTTTTTGGATTCGTTCTTTCTCCAATACCTTTTCTATTTGTTCCTTGTGCTCTACAGAGATAGTGATACAAAAGCATATCAGATACATCTAATCTAACAATAAATGTTGGTATAATGTGATATTGTGATAGGAAAACCAGTTATAGTTAAAAGATCATGCAGAAAAGCATCGAACATACCTTTAAGCTGTTCGACAATTCCCTTAAGAATTTTCTCCTCACTCTTCAGCTTCGTCAATTCTGCCTCGTCTTTTGCAGCTGAGATTTTTGCTTCTTCAGTTTCATGCTTTCTTATAGTAACACCTTGTTGATATGTTGCGATCTTTTCCTTTAATGCATCCCGTGCCACTTTTCCAGCCTCCCAACAGGTATTTATGCAATTGGTTTTACCATCATACTCGTCACTTCCATCACAGCAATCTATTGAAAAAATCCAAGTTACATTAAACATGCAAAAATCCTACAATGTTAGTCCCTGGTACAGATATATCTAATTAAAGAATATAACCCCTTTTATTGATAAGTTATGCGTATATAATATCGGTATGATGGTCAAATAAATTGTGTTAGGCAATCACACACGGTACTAAATGTGTGTGTATGGTGGTGGTTGTTTTGTGTGTGCGTGGAGGTGGGGACACATTTGTACCCGCCATAACGCCATTCGCGTTAAACGAACTAGCAAGAAAATTGAATCCAGCAAAAAACTCATATACTAACTAGCATGCTGATAAATATCTTACAGGAACGACAGCAGGGAATCATAGGTCATAAAGGTTGGTTTTAATATTTGTCATCATACAGAATCAATGTATGTCATATGTATTTGACTAATTTTATGTGACTGCAGTGTGCACATGCTGCAAGTACCATGAAATCCTTTTTACATCAATTCAATTATACTCTGTCTGTTTAGTTTTTGCAGTAGATATATCTTCATCCTAGTATTTCCTAGACCTAAAGTTCAAATCACCCCCTGCTGCTATGTTAGAGAGATCAGACCATCAGAGTATAGTTCCTTGCATGAAATATGATGAGAATTACTGAGTAAAAGCATTACTTACCGCATATACCATCATTTATCCGAGAAGAAAATACAATAAGGGGACTATGTCCAGCATTTTGGCAATAAAACTTTCCAGTAGGACATGCTGATGTTCCTGCAAAGCCACAAATACCACTATGTTTAGATGAATTTATTCCTCTAAGCATTATCACTACACATGAAAATATGCAACCAATAATATGCTACTAGATACATCACAAGCACATTCCTACTCTAATGGCAGGAAAATATTTAGTATCAACTATCAAGTTTATAGTCCTATTGCTTATTAGACAAGGAGTGTTTACCAGGGCTTATCCAAGCTGCTAATCTGACTATTGGAGTGAAATAAGTGAGGGATTGCTTAGTTAAAGTACTTACTATCCTAGAACTGCTTAAGTAACGTATTTGTAAGTGCTTATTTCAGTGTACAATTAGCAGATCAGCACGTAATTAAGCAATCCCAATCAACCTCTGAAGAAGCAACTTAACACTGTTTATTCAAAACAAAAGCTACTACTCGTATTATTAACCAACCTAAACACGATCACTATACGTTCACTACGCCCAATGAACTTCTACATAACCTAACGAAAATCAAACACAACTACTGTCAACTTGACAGTCCTCAAGTATCAGACAAGCAGTGTTGCAAATTTGCTTATCCAAACCACTTATCTGCTTATTCATGAGCAAACTAAGTTGTTTTTTTCAAAACAAAAGCTACTTTCAGTAACCAGTCCCAACACGATTCCTATACGTTTACACGATTAACCTCTACATTACTACCTATACAGAATCAAATACGCCTACTAACGCACAATAACACATACATTCACACTCAACTAACAATCATCAAACCTAATTTTAATACACGATCACTGCACATTTACGCGAAACTTAACTTCTACATTACACAATGAACTTTATATAAGCAAATTTAACAACACAACTTCATTAGTTTTCTACCTGGCTCATCAAAACAAAAGCTATTCTTAATTCTCAATCACTAAGCATCTACGCGAAAAGAACTTCTACATTACGCGAAACGAACTACTACATTACGCGAAACGAAGTTCTACATTACGCAAATAATATAGATGTAACTACATTTCTACCTAGCTCATCAAAACAAAAGCTATTTTGAATTCTCAACCACTACACGTTTACGCAAAACAAACTTCTACTTCTACATTACACAAATTTAACTTCATTTCAAGTTTTTTCAAGGAGTGTTTGGCATCGCTGTCTAAGCTACTTATCTGCTTATCCTTGAGCAAAAGAAGTTATTTCGAACAAGCCATTTTTTTCAAAACAAAAGCTAATTTATTAACTGATACCAAAGTGATCCCTATATGTTTACTACATGACTAACCTCTACATTACTACCTATACAGAATCAAATATAACTACTAACGCACAATAATAATATATAGCTAAACCTAGTTCAGTAAAACAAAAGCTACTAGTAATTCTCCATCACTACACATTTACACGAAACAAACTTCACATCTCGCAAATAGAACGATATCGCTTCATTTCTACCTAGCTCATCAAAACAAAAGCTAACTTTAATCCTCAATCACTAAACGTTTAGCAAAACAACTTCCTTCTACATTACGCAAATTTATCGACATAGCTACATTTCTACCTAACTCCCTAAACGTTTATTATATTGATCACTACATGTTTACACGAAACACAGTTCTACATTACACAAATAACATCAATATAACTACAATTAACGCGAAGCAAACTTCTACATTATGCAATGAACTTTTACATAAGCGAATTTAACCAACACAACTTCAATACAAGTTTTCTACATCACTCATCAAAACAAAACCTATGTTTAAACCTCAATTACGAAATGTTTAGCAAAACAACTTCCTTCTACATTACACAAATAACATCAATATAACTACATTAACGCGAAACTAACTTCTACATTAGGCAAATAAAACGATATCTCTTACACGAAACAAACTTCTACATTACGCAATGAGCTTCTACCTACGCAAATTTAACGACGCAACTTCATTACAAGTTCTCTACCTCACTCATCCAAACAAAAGCTATTCTTAATCCTCGATCACTATCCATTTAGCAAAACAACTTCCTTCTACATTACGCATATAAGTCAACATAGCTAAATTTCTACCTGGCTCCCTACTCATTTATTATATCGATCACATTACGCACCTACACTATGAACTTCTACATTACGCCGCAAATATAACGATATCGCTCAATTTCTACCTGGCTCGTCCGTGCCGTCAAAACAATCACAAAAATCATCATTCAGCCGCGCCTTCGTAAAGCTTTTCGATCCGTCTCGGCATTCAACACTTCCTCCTCCTCCAGAACTCCACAGCTCCTTATAATAAACCTCATCTAATCAAATTAAAAAAACACTTCAATTGAAAAATATTTATAAATATCTAATAATTTGACTAATTAGAGATATGAAATTATCACCTTGAGGAGCAACTCCGATTAGATCGTTTGGTGAAAATGATGCAACAACTGATCTGTTGATGATGAAGAGTGAAATTGATGTAATGAAGATGAAGATGAAGATGAAGAGTTTGTTGTTATTATGCATTTGAAGAAGCCCTAAGTTTACGGTGGTTGTTGTTACAGTGGTGAACGGTGGTGTAATAATGTATTGACGGAAATGGCGAAACGATGTCGTTTTGGCTATATTTTTTTTTTTCAAAGTTGGTGTTGTTACGGCTTAATGGCTTATTAGCTCGGTATGTAAGTTATATTAGGGGGGTGGCAGTCATTCCACCATACATATCTCATACCTAATCACCCATCAATAATATCCTTTCATCTCATCTCATACCTTTACTATAGATTTTTAGGGGCAATCATGCCCTAACCCATACCTCAACAATTTATAGCCGTTGAACGGCTAGTTTTTCTTCTCCCCGCTCCCACACCAATTCGGTGTCTTTCCCCGATTTCATTCATCACCAATCCATACCGAAGGGGTGGCGGTGGCGTTACCGATCGGTATGGGGCAAACCGATCCCCACCACGATACCATTGCCAGTCCCTTTATAAACGAAATTAAAAGTTGATGGGACTTATTATTGCAAAATTATTAAAAAAGACATAATTAAAAGAAATTTTGTATATATTTGATATTTTTGTAGGTAAATAAGTAATTTACCCTTTAAAAGCTCTGGGCTAAAGTTTTTAGGCTGTGTTTGGCGAAGGCCTTATGAGGGGCTTTTGGGGCTTGGCTTTTAAAATAAGTCGGTTTATAAAATAAGTCTCGTTTGTCATGCGGGGCTTATAAAATCATAAGCCCTTAAAAAGAGCTTAAAACTTTAGCCTCATAAAAGGGGCTAAAAACTTTAGTCTGGGGCTTTTGAACAATAAATTACTTATTTACCCATAAGAATATGTAACATATACAAAAACTAATTTAATTATGTCATTTTTAGTAATTTTGTAATAATAAGCCTAAGATTAAGCCCATTTGCCAAACAAATTTACAAAAATACAAATTTCAACGTCGGCTTATAATAAAAGCCCCAGCCCCAACCTATTGCGCCAAACATACCTTAGTCTTTTTTATTAGGCTAAAGTTTTTAGCCGACTTATTTTATATGCCATTCCATAAGCCCCATGACAAACGAGACTTATTTTATTAGTCAGCTTATTTTAAAATCCCAAGCCCCAATAAACCTCATTTAAGCCCTCACCAAACATAGCCTATATATGTTCGGCTTAACATAAGCCACAATTTTGTGGCTTATATTGACACCTATGTGCTGATGTTTGGCTGATGTTGTGTTTCAGCTTATGTTTTATAAGCCCACCTTTTGCTGCTTATTTTGAAACTTTTCAGCTTATATAATGTCACACCCCCAAATTACCTGTTTTGCAGCGGAATGGAATTCCTGGGGATTGACTGTCATAGCATCACAATCACAGTTATATTGAACGACCTAAAGTGTCGTTTGAAAAGAACATCGTTTGATTTAATAAAACAATCAGAGTTTACAAAGTAGGTCCCAAATGAAAATCAACTTGTGCGGAAATAAGTTTGTTACAATTCAAACGAGGTTTTAAAGTATGTAAAACCCAAGTGAGACGCGTCGTCTCCGCGACTCTAAGATGTGTCCACATGCATGCCATGAAGTGTATGCCTTAGATACCTGAGATAAAACATGCTAAAAGTGTCAACACAAAGGTTGAGTGAGTTCATAGAGTTTGTGTTGAAATGTAAAGCCTTTAAAAAAAAAAAAAAAAAAATCGTTTATGCAGCGAAGGCATTGTAAATCGTTAAAATGTAAAGACTTTCAAAATCGTTTATGTAGCAAAGGCATTGTAAATCCACTCAGTTCCAAGTCCCGCCCATACAAAACTTGCAACCTGTGTGTTCACAACCCACTGCCAAAATGTGTATAGTTTATGTTCAAGTGCATGATTTATTGTATCAATAGTTCAATGAAAATCCCAAGACATTCAGCTCAATAATGTTCCCAAGACATTCAGCACAATGATAATCCCAAGACATTCAGCACAATGATAATCCCAAGACATTCAGCACAATGATAATCCCAAGACATTCAGCACAATGATAATCCCAAGACATTCAGCACAATGATAATCCCAAGACATTCAGCACAATGATAATCCCAAGACATTCAGCACAATGATTTATGATATAGAATATGACTAAACATTCAGTTCAGTTAAGCACGTAGTTTCAAATAATCATGATAGTCATAAAAATAGTTGAGCATGTATCTCCCCCAAAACAGTTATGAAAACAAGTAAAAGTAGGGGCTATGGAACTCACAGTAATATGTAAGAGTTTAAAGTACTTGTGAAAGTAAAAGAAAACAGTTTGAGCATGTATCTCCCCCAAAAGTAATTCAAAACGTATAAAGGTAGGGGCTATGAAAACTCACATGGTGGAATGATGCGAAGACAAAAGTGAGTACACCGAGATGTAGTGTGATACGCAAATCTTGACCTATTATGAATGATATGATACGTAATGAGTTGCAATGTAATGTTATGCATTTCGTATGTTATTTATACCATTTGCGAGTTTTGAAAATATTACTTATCGTCGAAAAATACTCGTTTGACGTCTTGACCAATCAAAAATCACTTTACAAGTATTTACGTCAAAATGTCATCCTACAATGGTTTTATAATGATTTATGGTGAAATTATCACTTTTCGTCGCAAAACAATGTCGTCGGAAATATCATGAAATTAACAAAAATGGCTTTGGAAAACTAGTCGTAAAACGGTGTACGTCGATCGTTAGAGAACGAACTCGACGGTTTTGGAAAGTTTGTATCGAAATCTAGAAGTTTCAGTTCAGGAGTTTTCGACATAAAGGTCTCGAACATAAAGATAATAAGGGTTAAAGATAGTGATTTTGGTTAATTGTTGTGCAGAAAATGAGTTTTGGCCAAGTTTGAACATCCGTAAATAATTTACTACAACTCCGCTATACAAACGGCTTATCGTTTTGAAAAATATGCCCGGTGAACTTGATTTTACTAGAAGACATTTCGTTCCAAAAAGTTCCACATCGTGGTTAAAAACAGCCCTCAACAGGGTCGTTACAGCTACCGTAACACTTGTATCGTAAAATAATATAGTTTTTCAGAAAATAATAGTTACGGCAAGTTTTATGAAAACGTGCATATCTTTGTCGTTTCAAATCCGTTTTCTACGTATAATACGTCCTTAGCTTCGTATCAAAGTATACTAATATATTTTTGATAAGTCGAAATAATTTGTGAAGCTTAAGGCTCGTTTTTGACCCAAACAAACTAAAAACTGCTTGCTGAATTTTCTGAAAAGTATACGTTTCGTCGTCAAACTTTAAAAATTCATAACTTCTTCGTTATAACTCCGTTTTTATCCGTTCAAAAGGCCACGGATTCGTTTTAAAGTATATTTTCTAAATATCAAGGCCAAAGTTTCGTACCAACAGTCGGTTTTTCCAGAAAATCGAAACAAGGACAGAACATAATTTATAGTTATCGAAAATAGTTTTTCTCGGACAAAACCTATTCTAATCCCTTCAAATCAACTCCAAAGCTAATCTAATCCTACCATACACCTTCTTAGGGTGTCATGGGTTCCTAATCACCATCAAGACCAAAGAATACCATGGGGATAATTATAGGATGACCAAATATATATATAATCTCTAAAATCATGTAAAAATGGTATAAATCACATATGTCTTGCATATTGCTCCAAAAATGAAAAGATACATATGAAATGAAAAGGAAACATGAAAAAATGATAGAAACATGCTTACAAGTGAATATGATGAGGTGCAAGTAACAAGGTTAAACCTAAACACTCTTGGTTTTTATTTCAAAACCTTATAAAGAATGTTATCTAGGTTGTTAATGCTTGAATCTTGAGAAAAAATAAAAATGATGATCCCTTTTGAGAGCTCTTATAGAACCGGTTGTGATGGAGAGAAACAAAGAGAAGAAGTTTTTACTACTTGATGAAAATAATAGAAGTGAATGAAATGAGTTGAATATCATTGAGTATAGATCTATACTATCAACTTTCTACCAACTAATTAAATGCTAACTCTATGGACCGGATTTTAGGGGGATTCTTGTCTCCAAAATATATATATATATATTTTTTTTCTTTTTATCACTTGTATATATTGTGTATATTATTTGATAAAAATGTATAAGTAAATGGTGTAGGTAAATGTAACTTTTTGGTACAAATAAGTTTTTAATAGATCAAAATAGAATGTAATGAGATAATAAAAATTGTAAAAATACATTCCTTGTGAAATTTGAGTGATAAAATAATTATCGTATAATTTTTAAGAAAAACGTCGTAATAATTTATCTTTAACGATTTATGTACCAAGTAAATTTAAAACACTAGGAAAACTCAAAAAATAGTTTATATAACTAAATGTAAGTATGAAAATACATCGGGATCATTTTTGAAAGTAACGGATTAAATATTCAAAATAATAACTCACGCGATAACGTTTATTTAATATAAAAATTACGCGTTAAAGTGAAATGAAATGTCGTGAATGAACTAATGAGATGCAAATGATGTCAATGAAATGTAGACTAATCTTAGTCCATATGAAATGTACGTGATGTTATGATCATGAATTCGCCGCTAAACCATAAAGGTTACGCGAATTTGGAACACGTAAACCAAGTTTACGATAAATGTTGAAATAATGAGGCATAAATTATGTCAAGAAATGACCTGAAAGTACGGGTTGTCACATATAAGCTTATTATAACATTAAAGGCTTATGTATGTTGAAAGTTTCAAATAAGCCACAAAAAGTGAGTTTATGAAACATAAGCCGAAAACTAAATAAGCCATAACCCCGCTATGTAAGCCGAAATCAACACCTTGTAAAACGGGTAAATAGATAAATGTTTTGTGAAGTAGCAAGAAGCCACAACACTAGTAGCTATTTGTTTTGATAAAATGTTTAGTTGTATAGTTATAATTAATAAATGAAAATGTTGGTTGCTCATCAATGCTACTAGAAGTAATGTTTTGATTTGAAGCGATTATAAAAAGTAGAAATGTTGGTTGCTTATTAGTTATTACCAAACTAACATTTTGTACAAAATGCTAAACGCTTGCTACCAAACATACCCGTTAACGTTATTCATTTTAAGCGATTAGGAGAAGGACACAGATAAACACGGCGAACATAATGAAGTTGTGCATATCTTGTGACCAATGCCGACACTTCCTTAGCCACCTCAAATATGTACATAGTTTATGCTAAGTTGTGAAAATGATTAACTCGAAGCTTTTACGAAATCATATGTGATTATTGTTGCTATTACACATGAGTAGATGTAGTTAATTTTAATTCAGATCTTATGAATAAATGTTTTCGCATTCTATATATGGAATAAAACCAAACGTCGGTGCACTATTTTATTAGTTTCAAAATGTTATTTTAAGGCCGCTTGGGCTAGGCGTTTTTCTTCAGCCCATGTCTGTTTTCTTGGCCTGCTACTTCCCCGATACCGACTTTGATGTTATCGCCTTTGATAATAACTTTGATGTCAGAAGACGTTTCTTTCTTCTTCATCTTCTACGTGTTGTGAGGCACCGCCTCTTTTAACTATGACAGTGACGGTGACATTTAGGCTTCCAGTTTGGGGTTTTTGGGTGATTTCGATCGTCTTGAACCCATCCAACCTGATACTCCACGTTACTATGTAAGTTTATTTTATATTGATTTTGGTTTATAGATGGCCAATTGTAAGTTATTGGTACTCTTTTCGGTCGTTAATTAAAATTAGAGTTAATTACATAAATCGTCCTTGTGGTTTGGTCAAAGTTACAGATCTTGTCCCTATACTTTTTTAACGCGTTTCGTCCCTGTGGTTTACAAATCTTACGGATCTTGTCCCTGATCTGACCCGGTCCCAAAAAAGGACCTCCCTTGCAAATCTCTCTAACGTGAGGGCTAACGATTGTTATACAAACCACAGGGACGATTTATGTAATTTACACTTTAAAAAAAAGTTTTTTTTTTTTTAGTTTTATTATTCAAAATTTTTTTAATTTTATTTCGATTAAATTTTTTAATAAAAAAAACTTTTTTTTTAAATTTAATTTTAATTTTATTATAATAAATTTAAAAAAAAAAACAAAACAAAACAAATTTTAATTTTATTATATTTTTAAAAAAAAACTGTTTTTTCTTTAAAAAAAATTAATTTTATTAAAAACTGTGGTATTTTTTCGACATTCTCATTTTATTTTATTTCTCTTTTGATATTGTACATATCTTAAGACGTCATGGCATACTTGAAACTGAAGAAATAAGCTCGCTTTCCCTTTAGTGGTGATAATGTTTTCAGTTTGGACTTTAATCAAGGTTTTTTTTAAGTTTTCTCATGAAACAAATGTTCTCGTAAATTTTACAAGTACTTTGGTAATGTTATTATTATTTTTTCGAAAGGCTAAGATTTTATTAACAAAAAAGTTCCAAAACAAAACCGGAAATTGCAAGAAACACAAAACAAAAGAAATCAACCAAGAGGTAGAACATCAAAAAGCCTTCAAATCCATCATTCCAAGCCGCCAAACCATGAGAGAACCGAGTAGTAATCAAAAAACCTTCAAAAAGTTTTTTTTTTTAATTTTACTTTAATTTTTTTTTCTAAAATTAATTTTTATAAAGAAAAAACGGTTTTTAAAAAAAAATATTATAATAAAATTAAAATAATTTTTTTTAATTTTATTATAATTTTTTTGATTTTTTTTAAATTAAAAAAAATTAAAAATAGTTTTTTAATTTATTATAATAAATTAAAATTTGTTTTTTTTTTAATTTATTATAATAAAATTAAAATTAAATTTAAAAAAAAAAAAAAAATTTATTAAAAAATTTAATCGTAATAAAATTAAATTTTTTTTGAATAATATAAGTAAAAAGAAAAAAAAAATTAAAGAGTGAATTACATAAATCGTCCATGTGGTTTGTATAACGATCGTTAGCCCTCACGTTAGAGAGATTTGCAAGGGAGGTCCTTTTTTGGGACCGGGTCAGATCAGGGACAAGATCCGTAAGATATGTAAACCACAGGGACGAAACGCGCTAAAAAAAGTATAGGGACAAGATCCGTAACTTTGACCAAACCACAAGGACGATTTATGTAATTAACTCTTTAAATTATGTTTGGACTACCTTCTGATTTGAGCATATTTGTATGTGAAAAAAATGATAACCTAAAGTTATTGGCTTATTAATTTTTTAAGTTAGAAAGCCTTATTCAAAACGTTTAGTTTCACTAAATAACAACAGTAAACTAAGTAATAAGAATGTTGGTTAAGGCTTATTTCGGAGTTATACATCTTATGTTTCATACTTTACCATCAGTTGTTTTATACAATTTTCGCTTTGCTGAATATGTGGCTTATTAATTGATTAATTAATGAATACCCAGAACGCTTTTGAATAGCAGTGGTTCAGCTGGAGAAAATATTGTTCGTCTGACACAACTGCCACTTCAGTTGGAGAAAAATAGTGCACCGACGTTTGTTTTATTCCATATATAGAGTACTCAGTACGCTATTGAATAGCAGTGGTTCAGTTGGAGAAAAATATTCTTCGTCTGGCACTACCGGCACTTCAAATTTTGAGAAACCCCTTATATTGGCGGGGCATTTAGTAATGCAGCCATGGAGTTCTTTCTGCCTTTGTTTTGCTACACGTTTATGATTTACTCCTGAACGATGTTTCAAAGCTTTAAAAAGGTCTTTTCTTGGCGGGGCGTTTACTAGCGCAGCCATGAAGCTATGATGATCAATCACTGTTGCTCTCTGAATCATATGATCTTAGTCATTCGAGGCTTGAACCATAACTTGGCGGGCGAAAGACCGGATGGCGTGGTAGCATAATTGCTATTACGCAACCGAGCTTCTTTGCAGCCACGTCTAAGTTATGTCGTTGCTCACCATTTTTCAATTAAAAATGTGAGCCTCATGACCTATGTTGCATCATTTTCACGGTTTCTGAGTTTTGTATCCATTTGTTTGGTGGTGTTGTCGCTATAGGTGCACGTGAACTACACAACCTAAAACAGTAGGTGGTGGAATGAAACCAAACGTCGGTGTACTATTTTTATAGTTTTATAACGTTATTTTAATGTTACGGAAGGTTTACTTGTGGGCGTCCTGGGCTTTGACATGTGCCAAGCTGTGGGCTGGCAAAAATGATCCAAAGTGGTATACCTTTGGTCTTTGTTAGTGCGATACATATATGGCTATTCGTTTCCTTTCGTTGAAGGTTTTCTTACTTCTTCTCTCTGCGTATTTTGAGTGGGTACGCCTGTTTTTTGTGTGGATGATTGATTGTTGCATGTCGTATTTGTTACATCGATCACATTACGCACTCACGCAAATAAAACGATATACTGCTTAATTTCTACCTGGCTCGTCAGTGCCGTCAAAACAATCACAAAAATTATCATTCAGCCGCGTCTTCGTGAAGCTTTTCGATCCGTCTCGGCATTCAACACTTCCTCCTCCTGAACTCCACAGCTCCTTATAATAAACCTCATCTAATCAAATTAAAAAAACACTTCAATTCAAAAATATTTATAAATATATCTAAAAAATTAACTAATTAGAGATATGAAATCATCACCTTGAGGAGCAACTCCGATTAGATCGTTTGATGAAAATGAAGCAGCAACTGATCTGTTGATGATGAAGAGTGAAATTGATGTAATGAAGATGAAGAGTTTGTTCATTTTTAGTTGTTATGCATTTGAAGAAGCCCTAAGTTTACGGTGGTGGTTGTTAGGGATACAATAGTGACGGTGTTACTATGGTGAACTGTGGTGTAAATAATGATTTAACGGAAATGGCGAAACAATGTCGTTTTGGTTTTTTTTTTTCAAAGTTGTTGTTGTTACGGTTTATTTAGGCCTTGTTTTGGCTAACCTATTTATCATAAGCCGATTTGGGCCTTAGCTTGTGATAAATAAGCTTAGCCAAACAGGGCCTTAGCTTGTTATGTAACTTATATTATAACCCGAAATTAAAATTTTTGTTTTTATAAATTTATCTGGCAAATGAGCTGTGGTTAGGACTTATTATTGCAAAATTATTAAAAAAAAAAGACATAATTACATGAATTTTTGTATATATTTGATATTTTTGTGCGTAAATAAGTAATTTATCCTTTAAAAGCTCTGGGCTAAAGTTTTTAGGCTGTGTTCTGCGAAGGGCTTATGAGGGGCTTTTGGGGCTTCACCCATAAAAGGGGCTAAAAACTTTAGTCTGAGGCTTTTAAACAATAAATTACTTATTTACCCACAAAAATATGTAACATATATAAAAACTCATTTAATTATGTCATTTTTAGTAATTTTGTAATAATAAGCCTAAGATTAAGCCCATTTGCCAACACAAGTTTACAAAAATACAAATTTCAACGTCGGCTTATAATAAAAGCCTCAGCCCAACCTATTGCGCCAAACATACCTTAGTCTCTTTTATGTGGCTAAAGTTTTTAGCCGACTTATTTTATAAGCCCTTCCATAAGCTCTATGACAAACGAAACTTATTTTATTAGTTAGCTTATTTTAAAAGCCCAAGCCCCAATAAACTTTATTTAAGCCCTCGCCAAACATAGCCTATATATGTTCGGCTTAACATAAGCCACAATATTGTGGCTTATATTGACACCTATGCGCTGATATTTGGCTGATGTTGTGTTTCAGCTTATGTTTTATAAGCTCACCTTTTGCTGCTTATTTTGAAACTTTTCAGCTTATATAAGCTTATTATAACATTAAAGACTTATGTATGTTGAAAAGTTTCAAATAAGCCACAAAAAGTGAGTTTATGAAACATAAGCCGAAAACTAAATAAGCCATAACCCCGCTATGTAAGCCGTAATCAACACCTTGAAAAACGGGTAAATAGATAAATGTTTTGTGAAGTAGCAAGAAGCCACAACACTAGTAGCTATTTGTTTAGATAAAATGTTTAGTTGTATAGTTATAATTAATAAATGAAAATGTTTGCTCAACAATGCTATTAGAAGTATTGTTTTGATTTGAAGCGATTATAAAAAGTAGAAATGTTGGTTGCTTATTTATTAGTTATTACCAAACTAACATTTTGTACAAAATGCTAAACGCTTGCTACCAAATATACCCGTTAACGTTATTCGTTTTAAGCGATTAGGAGAAGGACACAGATAAACACGACGAACATAATGAAGTTGTGCATATTGATTGATGCTAAACAGTCAAGTCTAATCACACAAGCTAACCACTTGTGAATGGCTAACCGTAACAGACTTAAAACTGCTTAAAACACAAATTCAATTAAGATCAGAGGAATATAATGAATTCCCGGGTCGTTAAGTCCCACGGAGGATGAATTGGTGTTAAACAACTTCAGATGATAGAATGATCACTAATGATAGTGATCAGTAAGGATATTGATGGAAAACTATCTAAAGAAAAGATCTACAAATTACAGCGACTTAAATGCAAATTAAAAAGATTAAAAAGATAAAATATATTAAATAAACGCTATCACTATTTTTACAGATCGATGAACGTTTATTTTATAAAACAAAATAACTTAAATAAACTATATTAACTAAAACGTAAACTCAAATTGTTTAAAAACGTTACTTAAAACTAAAACGAGCGTTATGTACGAAAATTACGCTGGAGCGCAAGATAAAACGTAAAATTTATGAAATAAAAGGCCTACGAGTGTAAAACTAATTTTATTACGTACTATATGATAAAAGAAAATTTTAGAAAAAAGATTTATATTTTTTAGACTTTTATATTTTTTATTATGAATTAATTACTATAAAACACTAATTAAATGTTTAAAAATACTAAAACTTATTGGAAAAATCTGAAACTTTTTGTAAAAATACTTTATAACAATACTAAACTAAGAAAATTGAAAAAGATGAAAAAACTACTTCGAATAAGCTGGAAATAAGCTCTTAAGCTCGTATAAGCTTAAAATGACAAAAGGTGGTTATGTATTTAATTGTGCAAAAGAAAACTGAGACAAGTCCCAAGGGCAAACGGTAGAGCGTGTGTGTGTGAGCTAAGTGGCGTGGGTTCGAGTCCCAGCAGTGGCCATTTTTTGGCAACTTTTTATTTTTTTGAATTTTTCTTCACAAACTTGTTAAGCACTATGTAATAAGCAAATTTTATAACTAATACTTTTTATAAAAACAACTAATAAGCTCTGTTTTAGCTTATTAATCTCAACAGTTGGCTAAGATTTAAAATAAGCACAAGGTTTAAGTCTATTGGCTATTTAAGCTATTTAATAAGCAAAATAAAACTGGAAATAAGCTAAGAACTGTATTTAAGCTAAATTGAAAACTGAATAAGCACAATTTATAAAGAAATAAGCACTGAATGACTTAAAATAAGCACTGGTTGTAACTGTTGTACACAGGACACTCTGTGATTAACTAGGCACCTTTAAGCTTAATTATAAGCACTTAAATGAGTTTAAAAGTGAAAATAAATACTGGACTTAGCAAGATGACCAGATAAGCTTTTTAAAAAACTGAATTACACAGGCTATGGTTATCTTATAAGCTTTTTAGAAGCTTATGAAAAAGCTAGAAAATCACTGAGCATGACTCAGTGATTGCTGAGTAAACTGGGACAGATTTATAAGCACTAGCAGGCCTAGTAAATAAGCTGAAAATTTAAAAACTAAAGTTGAAACTTCAAGAGGGCTAGGTTGGCTATCCAAAAAACTAAAAATCACAAGTTATGGACAACTAATAAGCTCTGTAGGAGCTTGTGATTGAGCTAGTAAAACTGGTGCACAGGGCACTCTGTGACCTTTTTGAACAAATGAAGTTTGACCTTTATGAACTTGTGATCAAATTTTATGGACTGAACATGTTATATTAAGGTGTAATGAAATTATATTAAGCTATATTAACTACTTTTAAGCTACTGTGATGATTCTTGCAACTCAAAATCCCAACAGTTATCAAATGGTGTGAGATAAAAGAGTATTTTGACTTTCTGTCTAATGAGCACAGGTTTTTCTTACTGAGATGATTTCTTTAGACCAAGTGTAACTTAGAACAACCAAAAACAAATGACTGCACAACTTCTAATACAGTGAACTATGTAAAACCAAACACACCTTAACAAGACTGTTTTGGTACTTTACAAAGAGTTTCACAGATTTAGACCTTGCAACTGATTACAGACCTTAAATTATCATCTAATAGGACTAAAGAAACATTAAACAAAGACAATAACATAATTAAACTAAGAAATGGCAGGTTTAATAAATTAACTGTTAAATTAAAATTTTAGCTAACTACAAATTAGAGAGAAAAAGTAACTGATATTATGGTTTATTTTAACTTAACTGAGACTAATAAACATAAACTTACAGAGATTGAAACTTATAACTGTTTTACACAGTAAAATGCCAAAATGAGATCAAGATGCTTACAAGTGGCTTGAGCTGAAAACTGAGAACAAAGGCATACAAACACAACCTAAAGCTTCCAAATAAGCACTAAACCCAAGGCAATCCAAAATATACCCTGCTCCAGCTTTTCTTCTTCATCTCCATGTGATTTTTTATTTTTTAACTAATTAATTGGTATTTTTGTGAATTTTTGTGTTATTGATACTCAACTGTTTTTAAGGTATCTAAAAGCTTGAATAAGCTTTATAGGGAGCTTATGTGAGCTTCTGAGTCCAAACTAACAACTACTAACAACATTTCATTATATTGAGATTTTTGGATAATGAGAAAATTGCATAACTTGAGATAAGACCTTAAACTTGAAATTGATGATATCAAAAGTTTTATTTTATACTGGAAACATGAAATACAAGATTCAAAAGCTTTAAAATACACTGGAAATTAAAGTTAGGCTAAAACGACATTAAAAATTAAAATTACACTAGATAAGTAATTACATTGCTTCACTCTTGATATATATTGATCTAAAATATCCCTTGTCGACCTCTGAACTTATCCCACCACATCTTGACCATTGATTTGAGCCAGATCATCAGAATTGCCATGTGGAGATTTTGGCGCCAAAAATGTATTTGAGCAGGTTTTCTTCATTAATTGGCTTTGGTTGTATGTATAGGTGGAGGGGGAGTGTAATCAAGTGGGAAGATGAGGTGGAAGGTTGAAAATGAGGAGAAACCATCACTGGTTTTGGCTAAACCAGTGTGGGAGAGAAGCTGCTACAGTGGTAGCGGTTTATTTGAATTCAAATTTTGGGCCGGGTCAAGGTGTTTGGGTTGGATTTGGGCTTGTGTTATTATAAAGGGTCCGTTTGGTTTAAGTTAGCAACAAGGACCATTATTGCAATTTTAGCAAACTTGAAGGACTGATCTTTCCAATCTACCAAAGCTCTCACAAGGACTAAAACTGCCAAATGTGATTAGTACAAGGACCTATATTGATAACTTCCATTTTTGTAAATCCAGGGACCAAAACTGTCAAGTTTGAAACTTGAGGGACCAAACATGTAAATTCTCAAAAGTTTTATCATAAGGACCATTTTTGTCATTTATTAATAGTACAAGGTTAAAAGTTGATAATTTTCATTTTTTAAATTAACCAAGGGCTATTTTTGACAATTTTCAAAGTTGAAGGACTAAAGTTGTCAATTTGTGATTTTAAACTTCAAAGGATTATTTTGAACAACTTGTGAATCCCAAGGACCTAAAATGATATTTTACAAGTTTTTGAATTACCAGGGACTAATTTTGACAACTTTTGTAACTTGGGGGACTAAAACTGCCAATTATGCAAACTTGATACGTTTTTCATCAGATTTTGATGTTTTTGCATTTAAAACACATAAAACACTTGTTTGTGATATTTTCATCATTTTAATGCGTTTCTGAGTGTTTTCAGATGTTTTTGGCATTCAATAGTACAAAAATGATGAGTATTTAGACACTCATCACATATCTTGTGACCAATGCCGACACTTCCTTAGCAACCTCAAATATGTACATAGTTTATGCTAAGTTGTGAAAATGATTAACTCGAAGCTTTTACGAAATCATATGTGATTATTGTTGCTATCACACATGAGTAGATGTAGTTAATTTTAATTCAGATCTTATGAATAAATGTTTCCGCATTGTAACTATTTATCAAATGAGAAATGCTATATACTCATAATTTAAAAAAAAAGGAAAAAAAAAAATCACATAATGGTATGACATGATAATTTAGTGCAAATGATAAAAAAAAATGCATCGAACTTGACACTTTATGTGATTGTGTATAGCCAACTATTTTTTTTTCTTATTGTATGTATTGAACTTTCAATTTTCGATCATTATGTGTATTTTGTGACTATTCTGCCATGTAAAATGACCATTTTACCCTTCGAAATTTGAAAAAATTAAGGGTAAAATGGTCACAAAATACACATAATAATCGAATTTTGAAAGTTCAGTACACACAATAAGAAGAAAAAAAATAGTTGGCTACACATAATTATAAAATGTGTCAAGCTCGATACATTTTTTTGTCATTTGCCGTGATAACTTATCACATTATCTCTCTTTATTTTAAATTCTTTCCTTTATTTGCATCTACAAATAAATGACACATACTTTCATTTTCTTTTTAAATTATGTGAATCTAACATAATTCTTTTCCTTTCTAGTTTCAAGAGTGGATCAAGATCCTTTCAGGTTTTATCAAGTTGTGTAATTATCAGTCATTAGATTTGATCTAATGACTGAAATCAAAAAAACATATTTTGATTTGAACCATTAGATCAAATCCAATAGCTTATAATGACATAACTTGACTCAAATTGTATACACAACTTGAGAGGATCTTAGTCTTTGAAGAGTGGACTAACCGCAAGAAATCGTGTGAACCACTCTAAATTCTTTGTCGTATTTGTTCTCATAAGTTTTCGATTTCTTATTTGTTATTCTTTTGCTGATTGTTTGTTGTGCGGGAACATGACAATGTCATAGTGTAATATTTATGATACAATAGTTTTGGTTGGCATTTTAAAGTTAGGATTGGCGTAGTTTCAACCAAGGTTGTCAAGATCGGGATCCTACTCAGGATCGTTTTCGTCTTTGCAAGATCGTGATCGTAAGATCGGATCGGGATCTTAAGATCCTACTATAATGTTATTATTTTATAGTTTATGTAATTTTTACAAATCTACAAATTCTAATACATTATAACCATAAAATACTATGAATGTTTCATATAAATGTTGTTCTAAATTATGATTATAAAATATTTAAAGAGATTAACATGTTGTTTTTTGAATTATACAAACAAACAACCCATAAATTTGTAGTTTTTTAATTTGTAATCCGTGAAAAGTAAGATCGGATCGGATTAGATCGTAAGATCGTATGGTCAAGATCGGAATCCTATAAGATCTTAATCTTGCAAAGATCCTATGTAGGATCCGGATCGTTTTTGCTTTGCAGTATCGTAAAATCGTAAGATCTTAAGATCAGGATCGGGATCCTGACAACCATACTTTCAACAACTAGTGATAACTCAAGTTATAAAATAAATATATAGTTTTCAAAACTAAACGCTAAAATCTAAATGCTTTTTCAATTAATAATTTATTATGAATGTTTAATAGACCGCCTGCAAACTTAGAAAAATTGTTATCAAATATAATTTCAATTTTAAACAGCTAAAACTGAATGCACTTTTAAGACTTTCAAAAAAACTTTATAAATTACCATATTAAAAAAATTAGTTTAACTAAATTAAAAATTGTAAACGAGGAATTCTCATAGCATTTTATAAAAAGAATTGATTTGCACACTCTTTCTTTTTATTGAAACACTCCTCATCATGCTTTACATGGTTGTATCACACTCACATCTTACATCATCTGCTTGTACAATCATGCGTACAAATACAAAACAAGAGTGTGCAAATCATCTCTCTTTTATAAAGGTTGTGCTATGTCGAATTGTATATAGTCACATATACCTGCGTATGAGTTTGGAAATGAGTAGCATTTGTCTCATAACTACAGAAAGGGAAAAAACCATGTATAAGGGTAACATAAAAATTATTTTGATATTGATTTGGTTAGACTGTTGTGACTTTTAGACAACATTTTTCCACAATTTAGATGAAGTCTTATATCCCACATAGGTGGGAGAAGGAAAAGTTCACTTAGTTTTATATGTGGAGTAAATGATTTATACAAGTTGAAATTAGTATCTTATATCATAGGTGTCCTAGGTGGATGGAAAATGTAAAATTTCCATCTAATATGGTTAGTTATACGATTTGTTGACTTTTTTAACATTTTTTTTTAACATAGTTAACATAATTAGTACTCAACTATTCAAAAATCTGTACACTGCTAACTATTTATGTAATAAGCATGCTATTTGGTTCCTAGTTTTGTAATATCGACATGATAAGATGACAATATATGAAAATTGTAATACGCACATATCAAGCATTCAAGAGCAACTTCGATTACATCATTGATGAATTGCAACGTGAATGAAGATTGAAATTAATATGACAAATATTTTATTGTGTGTAACTTCACTTTATATTCCTAAATAAACGTAAACGGAAAATTCATTTCGACGCCGATTTACACAAATTATCAAGAATGATAAGAGTAAAAGTAAACAAAAAATTCATTTCGGGCCGATCTACACAAATTAATAAGAATTATAAGGGTGCGTTTAGTTCGGGGGACAACACCCTTATTTTCCACAACATGTTTTGTGAAAAATAAGAAAAACAGAGATCGCGCTTAAATAAGTGTTTTTCAACAAAATGTTTTGCAAAACACAAAATCCCTATTTCCTAACTAAATACGAAAAATTACAAAACAAATTTCAGTGGTTTTCCTTATTTTCTTTTGTAATTCACAACCCTCCGTCCCCTCTTTGAACATGAAAAATGTAAACATCAACTAAACGTGTTTTTTATATTTTCAAGTTTTCTATATAGATAAATTTTCTTCCATATTTTTAATTACAAAACTAGAGATAGACTACAAGGTAATTTATTTTCCAACTAAACACATCCGAACTGTTTGTACGTTTTGATCCAAGTATAATATATGAACTGCAATGTTTCATCCTTTATACTGATTTAATTGGATAGTAAAGTGCCCTTAATATCGGAAACTAAAAGAAAAAAATAATTTATTTTACCTTGATATGTACTTGAGTGAAGTGGTAAACTATGCTATTCATTGTTATAAACATTTTACTGTCATTTTCTATAACCTAAAGAAAAACCAAAAAGGAAAACAAATTACTGGTTTTGATCATGTTCCATTAAAACCAAAGCCGCTATTAGGTGGTCAAATGGTGTTGTATTATTAGTATTAGCATTATACAATTACCAACAAAGTTTACTATTTATTAGATTTTTATTATTATATTCTTAAACAATTTGTTATTATGAACATTAAAAAGAAAGAAAACAAAACATTTTAACTTTAGCCCAATGGTAACTGGTAAATGTCTTTTCTAATACTCCTTTTTTTTTTTTTTTTGTTCTCTCTTTTCTCTCTAATACCTTATTAATTTATAACAATTAATGAATGTTACTGTGTTGCTTACATCTACACATGCATGTATATACTCTTATAGTCTTATTGTAAAGTATCGAAAAATAACATAGCCTTCTACTTAACTAGAACATGATTCTTTTTATTGTCTAAAAGAGTTCTATGGTAGTACCAATTCATGAACAAAATCCTAGAATTGAATCGCCACAAAATTGAGATTAATAGCAAGCGACAACTTCAATATATATCTCAGATGAATTTTATGGGAATACGACACCACAAAGGGTTTGATTATATGTCCGACTAGTATTTCTCTTGAACACTTGTGCTCAATCTACATGCAAATTGTGTGACTACTAACTCGAGTTCATGTGAATCTTTACTACTATATCATGAAAATAGTATGTTTGATGATCTTTGTGATGATTAACTAGCTTCCATGTGAATCAAGACATTTTCAAGGAGTTTTCACTATCTTGGGTTTTTGTGATTGGAGATAGACCTAGGATTTTTTAGAGAGTGTTGCATAATATTTTGTTTTATAATTATGAATGCTAAAGTTACCTTATAAAGAATTTCTTAAGTAAAATTAGAGGTTGCATGTGCACATAAAAGACATATTTTATAAAATGTTTAGCTTCGTGACAAAATCGGGGCGTGACCCGTACCACACGTGACTCCCATATGGGTCCGTCCCTGCGCGATCTTATTGATATACACACCAAATATCAATAGTAATACCTATTTGGTATACTTTATTAAAATAACTCTAAATAAAAAGTAGTTAGATACACATTTACATCGCTCTCCTATGTGCTCAAAGAAGATAAGTATTGTTTAACCTATTGTTCATGTATAACTACAAGTTCATATGTGTATTTCTTTCCTAGGTGCACAATGGCCAAGCTCCTCAAAGTACATATGATTGTCTTCTGTATAACTTTTTTCGTATTGCTCTCTTGTCATGAGTGTAAGTTTGTGTCATAATCTATTTCTTTTCTGCGTTGCATCATTTTGCATGTATATCATAACCAATATCGTTATTTCTAAAATAGACACAATACTAGCGGATTGCTCTGGCTCTCGGTCATGTAAGAAAACGATGAAAGCAAACAAAGAGCTCTGGTGTTGTTGTGGTCTCAACTATTTCACTGACTGGTGTAATGACAAAAAGGAGGTCTGTGAATCATCTTGTGCTGAAAGAAAACATTTATGTTGTTGATGTCATGTTCGAACCTTTTTAAGATCAAGATCCTACCTAGTATCGTTTTCATCTATGCAAGATCGGATCGTCGTCTTAAGATTTATTATAGTGTCATTTTCTTAATAGGCGTTGTAAAATTATGTAATTAATCTACATATTATTATATAAAAGATATCATGAAAATATATATCAAAATTACGATTATGAAGTGTTTGACTCTTGTTTTTCATATTCTACAAAACTTAAACATAAATTTGTAATTTTTTAGCTTATGGTTAGAGAAAGGTAAAATTGGATCGATCGAATACTTAAGTTCATATGGTCAAAATCGGGATCATATTAAGATTCTATCTCGCAAAGATCCTACGTATGATCTATTAGATGATATATTTGTTTAGTCGACCCGAGCCCGTTTGTGGGCTTAGGGCCCGTTAGGGTTTCCTTTATATCTCATGCAATCTCTATATACTGTGGCTCAATAATACATTATACATATGGGGTTTTCATCATTCGACATGATATCATGAGCAAGTATGATCTTGAGACCTATTCGGTCATCAAGCTGCCACTTCTGTACCACCCCGTCACACCTACCTATCTCCCCAAAACTACCAATAGCCTTCGATCCTCTCCCAATTAAACCCTAATATTTCTTTTTTTACTCTTTCTTCCTCTTTTGAGCACTCGGTACAATAACTCACCAAGTGAGTTAAACCTTAACTCAATCGCGTTAAGGGCCAAGTTATCATACAGTGCATGTGAGTTAAGGTCGTGCGTTAAGGGGCACATTAACCCCCTAACATGCGTTTTTTTTTTTTTTTTCTTTTTTCTTTTTTGAGTTAACCTTGAGTTACCAAATCATGTGCTAAGCTAAGGTTGAGTTATGATGAAAGTGAGCCCCCAAAATATTGAGTTATGATAAAAGGTTTTTTTTTTTTTTTTTTTTTTTTTTTTTTTTTTTTTTTTATAATATTAAAATGTTAAAGCTGACGTGACACAGAGATAAGGCTTAACTCGAGTTATTACACCTTATCCTCTTATACACCTCCGGCACCAGTTTGTCACAATAAACAAACATACCACCAATCACATCCACCTTTGTGATAATAAACAAATATCCACATTTTCTTTTTCTAGTTCTGTACCTTTACGATCACACATAAACAAATTCAGTTGAAAACGTGTCTTTTATGTTAATTAGTCCTACTTGTTGTGACTTCTTCCAATTAAAAAAATAAACAAGTAGACATGCAATAATGTTACTACATAACTGGTAAATCTTACCAAGAAGCTTAAATCAGATTGCAACAAAAGCTATATAAAGTTTAATAATCATTTAGACAGATACAACTGTACTGTTATTTTACTTAGTGATGTAAGCATTCGAACATGAATCGATCAACAACATAAACCTTTATTTTCGGCACAAGATGATTCACAAACCTCATTTTTTGTCTTGCAGTAGTAAAAGGATTTTTTTACCACAACAACACCATAGCTCTTGTCCTTCCTGTTTCTTACATGACCGAGCGCAATCCATCGGTAATGTGTCTCTTTTAATGTCATTGATTTCATTTTTCCGACCTATAAATTTAGAAATAACGATATTGGTTATGACATACATGCAAAATGATGCAACGCGGAAAAGAAATAGATTATGACACAAACTTACACTCATGACAAGAGAGCAATACGAAAAAGCTTATACAGAAGACAATCATATGTATTTTTAGGAGCTTGGCCATTGTACACCTAGAAAAGAAATACACATGAACTTGTAGCTATGCATGAACAATAGGTTAGATGAAATACTTAGAGCACAAGGTGCCATTCGCTGTGGCTCGCTATAAGGTGCCACATCACCTTGTCATACCTCTTCATGACACTGCCCCCCCCCCCCCTCCCTTGTTATAGCTCTTCATCCCAACTCTCGTCGTCTGTATGGCGAGGAAATAATTCTTTTTTTTTTCTTTTTTTTTTTAATATGTAATGTTTTTATAAATTGTGAGCCCCAAATGAGTAAGTTGAGGTTAGTTGTGAGTGAGGGGGGTTAGTTGTGGATGTTTGATATAGTGATGTGGCACCCCGTGAGCCCTGAATGAGTAACTTACCCTTGTCTTGGCACCTAGTGCTCTTATCTCTATATGAGCATTTAGGAGAGTGACGTTAATGTGTATATAGCTACTTTTTATTTAGATTTATTTTACTAAAAGGTATTAATTTTGATATTTGGTGTGTATACGAGCAGGGACGGACCCATATAAGAGTCGGGTGTGGTACGGGTTATACCCAATTTTTTGTTACGAAGTGTAAACTTTTTATAAAATATGTCTTTTTTGATCACGCGACCCCTAATTTTACTTAAGAAATTCTTTATAGGGTATATTTACTACTCATAATCATAAAACAAAATATTGTGCAATACTCTCTAAAATATTGTGCAATACCCAGTGACATACAAAAAATTAGTTTGTTAATAATTAAATATATTTTATATTTTCGTATTGTATTATATTTTCTTAAGCATACCACAAAGATCTCTACAATTTACGTAGGGGTAGAGGAGATGTGATGAATGGTGCATCAACATTGATGTGGATGTGAAGGGAATGATTACTATCGTGTCTAAAGTAAATGTTTTTTTTTTTGAACGGCGGAAATTTTATTAAGCTAGCAAGAAGCTAGAACAAAACAAACAATTACATAATGGAAGTATATAGAGTCGGGTTTTGAAGCCAACCAACCCAACTCAAACGTTTAGAGCGACATCTACTATTAACCCACAAAAAAGACGTCATAACAAGATTATCAAAAAATAAACTCTTTCTCGGAGGCATCCTTTCAAACACACATAAGTTCCGATAGCACCATACATGCCACCATAACGATATAAATGACGCTTCCAAGAATTGCTTCTGAATATTGCTTAGCCGAATAGACCCAAACCACTCCAACCATTGAGAATAAGATCACAAAAATGGAATATTGATATCCCACCACGTGCCTAGCCTGTTGTATACCTGCACAGCGAAGGAGCACTCAAAAAATACATGTGTCGTAGATTCTGAACACTCCTCACAAATCGGACATAGAACCAAGGGAATATCTAAGCCACGGGCATCAAGGTTAACTCGAGTGGGGAGCCTGTCAAGAGTCATTTTCCATACCATAATATTGACCTTATTCAGGACTAACTTACACCATCTTGTTGGGGCACCATTCGAAATTAACATATGCTTGTCAATTGCAATCCTAGCCGAACGAACAGTGAAGTTCCTTGAGCCTTCTAACGTCCAAACCCATCTATCCTCCATTGGAGTTAAGTTTGTACCTGAGATCAACGTTTGCATTGCTCGCTTTCTACACCACCTCTTGGCCATCGTCTTAAGGAATATGTATCGGCTCCTTGGACCTTCTTTGAAGCTACGGTAATCAACTTGTTTACTTCCAAAGCATACATTCTTGGAAATCTATCTTTTAGGAGGCTATTACCTTCCCATTTTTCTGTCCAGAATTTCGTGTTTCTACCATCACCAATCTTCCTGCTGCAATACCCTAACAAATCAACACCATGCTCCTTATTACTTTCCATAGCTTTAATTACATTTAGCCATACAGAAGAACGGTATGACCTTCGTGACGACTCATCTATTAAATCCCTCTCACCATATATGGCTTTGACAACTCTAACCCATAAGCCATTTGGCGACACCATAAATCTCCATATCCATTTAAACAATGGAGCGTGATTCAAAGCAACGATACTATTCACTCCAAGACCCCCATCTTTACGGCTCACCATATATGTCTAAAGTAAATGTGGTAATGATTTTTATAGAGTATACAATATTTTATGCAATATATATGCATACTTTTTTTTTTACCATTTATCAATACTTAAGCAATAAACCCTTTTATACATTCGGTATTTTTCTTACCAATATACTCCATTTCTTTCATTTTTGTATTGTAAATGGAAATTATGGTAAAATCTATTCGTTAAATACTCATAGATCGAGGCATAAGAGAGGTGGGATAATGTGGACAGTCACATCCGTATGTGAGGGTATGAAGACTGTTACCGGGAAGACTTTCGGCAGGTGTGAGTGTGCAACAAAAGTTTGTATGTAAGGTGAGTGAGAGAAAAGAAAAGACAATACCATAAAAAGAAAGCATATAAACAAACAACATAAAGGCATATAAACAAAAAACATTCAAGCGCGCAAGTAAAGACATAAACGCATACCTAGGGGCGGATCTACACTTACCATAGGGTATGCACGTGCATACCCTGTGAAACCTGGTAATAGTGTAAGAAAATTTGATATTTGGCTTTCATGGTGATCTTTTACATAGAGTGCACACCCAAAAATTTGAGCAAAAAATTAAAGTGCATACCCTGACGATGGTATGTTGAAACTGATGAACAAAAAAAGGAAGAAAACAGTATATACATCCTTCATGTAGATAGATCGACCTTGCTCTGTTTAGTGTTTAGATCCTTTGTTTATTTTTTTCTTCTACAAAGTTGAAGAAGAAGTGACTTTTACAAATATATTAATATTTTTTAATAACTTTTAACATCCCAAGATAGACTTTGATAACCGTAACTCTACACTTCACTTTTTTAGCCACTAGTCAAAATTTAGATGTGTACGCATACTATTTTTTTTGAGGAATGCTACATCCACTCACAAAATCCACACAAATCACCCACACGCTGATGTGTCATCCACTGATTGGTGGATTTTATTATAGTTTCTCTGTCTTCTCTCTCATTCCACCAATCAGTGGATGACACCTCAGCGTAAGGATGATTTGTGTGGATTTTGTGAGTGGATGTAGCATCATTTTTTTTTTTTTTTTTTTTGCTCAAGTTAGTTTAATAAAACACAAGCAAATCTCTTTTTCAAATATTAAGATGTAGTAATTGTGTCTTGTTCCATTTATTATATAGAAATTTATAATTTTAGTGTCAATCAAAGATTCATATAGCTGGCGTTTAAAATATATCATATGTAAAACTATATATGTACATGGATAAAAAAATTGAAAGCAAGTTAATATTGATTTCATATTATTGAGAAGCATTCTCATGTCATATAGTTACATATGAATAATGATTTACATATTGTACGCGAGAAGCATCCTCATGTCATATAGTTATATTAAGCTACGCATTCAAAGGGTTTTATAGGATTAACAAGTTTCAATAGACATACGATAACACGGCTACATTTTAAGCGACCCGACCCGACCCAAATCTAATTTGACCCGTTACGCGACCCCGTCATTTTGCCATTTTGGCTTATGGTGCATACCCTATTTTAAAATCGTGATCCACCACTGCGCATACCGACATAAAAACAAGGGAGCATGCACGCATATATAAAAAAAAAAAAAAAAAAATTAGGCACTCGAAACACATAAAAAACATATTTCAAAAGGGCATGTATAAAGAGATAAAACAATAAAACAAATATAACACTGAAGGAAGTTAATTTATAAATGACTGATGCAAGTTTCTAAACGGCATGTCCAATTTTCAAGTTCAAACTTGATCGCAGAAAAAGGAACACGGTAAATAAATAAACAGAAAACATATAAAGTGATCATAAGGTTGATGAATAATATTAGGGTTGGTGAAAAGTAGCTTCTGCCTCACATCGCTCTGTTTCTTCCTGTCATACTAAACCATTATGTTCCTTAAAGCATTGTAGAAAAAACAGGACACTTGCATCAATTTTTTTACGCCGCTGAACCAATGCTTGATCCCGTCGGCTGTATGCATCAGCACGCCAGCCGAATGCATCCGCCTTTTGTAGATATTTATCTGCCAGCCGGCCAAATATATGGGGCCGGCGACGCAATGCATTAGCCAGTCCAATTGCACCAGCCCGGCGACGCAATGCATTAGCCCGTCCCATTGCACCAGCCCGCTGTTCCAGTGACTTGGCCTGTTTTTCTGCATGAGCCTTTAGGTTCAGGAATCTGGTCTGATGTTTCATTGCAACATTCTGCTGTCCCAAAACATCATCCCGTCGTTTTAAAAGATCAGACCTTTTGTGCGATGCATACGAAATCCGTCCCAATTCATAAACCGCATATGCATTAGCACCGTCCGCGGTGTATGGAAAGCGTCTAGTGGATGCCTGCAATTAAATGAATCCGAGATGTTTAAAATAGAATTTCTGGGCACGCGTATAACAAAAAGATTAATTACCATTTGATCCGCAACAATCTGATCAGCCGCGGCAGTAGCATTAGGAATGCAAAGGCGAGTTGCATAAAGAAATCTAACATCCTTCAAAGTGCATAAGGTCTTGCATTGAGGGCACTGCAAAAAAGGATACAGGCAAGAGCAGACGATAGGATTAAAATTATGATAGAATTAAATTAATTATAGTTGATACAGAGAGCGACAAAACCAACCTTTGGAGAGCGACTACTTTGAAGCCATGTCTCTATGCATGACAATCCGTACATATGCCCACAAGGAAGACAACTGCAATAAGTCATCACTCGTCACACAAATTAATTAAGAAACTAAGCATTCTACTGTATTTAAGGAATGTTGCCAATCAATCAAATAATTAGGATAGAGTAGACTTTACCAGAGTCGATGGGTTCCGTTAGTAGTCCAAAGGTGATAACAAATGGGGCAAACATCGAATTCATCTCCTCGTCTTGTATGATTATTATTTTGTCCAACATGAGACTCATATTTGAGGGAAAAAACCTCCAACCCTTGCACCACATTACCAGTTTCGGGATCAATACAACTTGTAGGCCTTGGTAATTGCAACTCTTCACAATCTTCTTCTTCTTCTTCGTCATCGACAACTTCTTCTAAATCCAACTCTATACCTTCTTCTGCATATTTTTCTAATTTAATCGATTTGTGATTCTTAACGTGCATTCTTGCCATTAGAATAAGAAATTTAAACAAAGATCGACTAATGCACCAAACATAAACAACTGTTGTCCCCTTTTATATAAGCAAACTTTTTTGAAACCATGTCTCCTGTTTTAATTTAGCAAAGTTATTGTTATATCTTGGAATCTAATAAGAAAAATCCTAAAAAGTATTGCAGCGCTACTAGTTGAATTTTTATCTTGAGTAGTTATCATTTGTTATATGTGTATGATATACATGCATGTCAATCGAACACATGGATGCATATTAGTTATGTTTATGTGGTTTTACGAGAAGTGCATGCGAGGAGAGTAGCAGGTATTCGGTTTTAGGTTTATAAAAATCATGTGTCTTTTTAACGAACCAAGTATTCATTAGGTATTGGGACGGCTTAGCTTGCAAGCCAAGCAATCCCAATCCCACATAAACACCACAAACCGATCGGCCCTTATGGTATAGGGGGATCCGAAAACTACCTTGCTCTCATTTACATTTTGGTCCCTTAACTATCGTCCAACGACTATTTAGTTTAAGTAACTATTAGTTAAACGTATATTTATAGCTTTTCACTAATCACCGTTTTCCGTATAAACGCGTGTCCCTATGGTCTCATGTGTTTTCTAGACATACGGTTTTGAATTCATATCCCAACACCTTTCGTTATTAAACAAATAAAATTGGTTCTTTTATTTATTTTTTTGCCGTGAAACCAATACAAATTTCGCTATGTGGATGGACTTTCAACTCAATTTATACCTTATTTGGTAATAATTTATTTTAATTTAATTTTATATATTGAGATGCTAAAGATAATAAAAGATAAAATCTTTCTTAATTTAGTCAAAATAAAATAAAAAATCGAATTTTAATTCAGATAAAGAAAACATCTAAAAATACACATGGGCTTCCTAGCTAATTTATCATAATTGTGGATCAAATTATAAAAGTTCTTTAAAAATAGGTGCACTCTTCCTTAAATATGACCACTCAAACTATCAATCGGAAAAAAAACATCCATCAAAGAAATCGGTAGATCTTCAAACAAAAAACCTTAAAATCCTAATTATCCTATTCTGAAACTAAATCCCAACTTGACTGAAGAAGATGATACAACTATTGTCGGCATGGATTTGGGTAAACTGTTAATTGTTTGTTGTCCTGTTTTTGTGTATCTGATTACATTTATGTAAGTTAAGGTTTCATAATATTGCATATCGCAAAATTGATGTTTTTGTGTTAGTTTTGTTGAATATATATTTATGTTGAGGGTTATGGTTATGTTGTGACCACATGATGCTTAGAAATACAGGGTATCAAAAAAAAAAAAAAAAAATCAATTCACTGTTTTGATTCAATCCACCTTACCCGTTAATATTACCCATTTTGCCATCTTTAGGAGCAAACAATCTAAATTTATATCATGATGTTGGTTGTATGAAGGGATTACAACAGAGTTTGTACCACCACTGTTACAAAAACTTCTTGATGAGACTAGTAAGGAAAGTATAAATTGAGTCAGAAGCTTCTTTACAGTTTATTGTCCTTTGCCCTAAGGGTTGAATCATCTTCATATGCAAGGCCAAACAAATGGACCATAATTCAAGATATTAACTTTGGTTGCTAATAATTATCATATAACGGGTTTTACTAACATGTGCCCCAGGGGCACATGTTAAGCACACAAAAAGGACGGCTGGACTCACGAAAAAGGACGTCCGGACCCACATTTTTTATTTGAAAAGTGTATTTTTTGTGGGTGCGGACGTCCTTTTTCGTGGGTACCACCGTCCTTTTTGTGTGCTTAACATGTGCCCCCGGGGCACATGTTAGAAAAATCCTTATATAAAAGATGTAGTGCAAATATATGTGGCAGGGAAAGAGTAATAACTAATAATGCATCTTTTTTTTTTGTAGGTTATTTTGCATCTCATATACTTTTACTTTGTCATAATAATTGTTTCTTTTTATATAACTGTAAAACCCTAAAATCTTTAATGCGTCATCTGACCATTATACCCCTCATTGCGAAAATTCGTAAAAAAGAAAAAGAAAAAAGGAACTCGTTAAATACGTTACATGATCGCCTCATAAATAATTATGCTAAACATGGAAGAATAAAACTTATATTTTAACTTAATAATATGTACAACACATCAAATGATACATGGACTAATTAAAATGCATATTGATAATTAAATTAAGGAAAAAATGCATATATATCCCTCCCAAAGTGAATAATTGCATATATATCCTTTGTACAAGTTTTTTATGCACATAATACAATGGTTTTTATGCATGCTTTGGATATATATGCAATTTTGCATTTTCAGGAGGACATATATGCAAAAGCCCCTTTAATTAAAAGGTGTAACAAATACTTATATGGTAACTAAATAAAGGTATGTTTGGACTCCTAAAAATCCTCCAAAAACCGTCTAGTCCCCCCGCAAATCCCTGATTTCTTTGTCTAGTTACTCGCTCAAATCACTTTTAAAAATCACCCATATCCCATTCATTGTTTCATCTAAAAAAGAAAAAAAAAAAGAAGAGAAACCCTAACTATTCTAGCAAAAAGTGACGGCACACCCTTCTTTTCTCCTACTTCATTCGATTTCAAGGCTGTAACAAGGAGGATAATAAGCTGTTCCAAGGTGACTTTCAGGCGTGGGCTTCTAGGATTCAAAGGTGTGGTTAATAGTTGCTGCTGTCGTGAGGTTTTTAGACCAAAGAGGGCTGTTTTGGGTTGCGTGTTGTAGGTTTTCTGAGCCATTGCTGCTGCTGTCGTGGGTACCATCTAGGTTAAGGGTATGGTATCTTATGTCTCTTTTCTTTCTTTTGTTGTTCTTTGTTTTGATTTGTGTCGTGGGTCTCACCAAGAGCATGCATATACAGTAAAACCTCTATAAATTAATAGTGTTGGGACCAGAATATTATATTAATTTAGCGAGATATTATTATATCGATAAATTAATAATTTATTAATTTAGAGAGATTTTACGTATTGCTTTTCAATTTTCAAGTCTAGTATAATAGCTAGTTACAATATATATTCATCAGAGACGAAAAATAAATCTGAAAGTCAAATTTTAATTAACATTTTATGAATTCACATTTATATGTTATGAAAATAAAATTAACATCTTTTGTTGCAATACGAGAAGACAACGCACCAACTATTTAGTGCAATAAGGAGATTTCAAGATAAACTCAATATAGATTTGAAGTTCAACAAAAAACAAGTGACTATGGATTATTTTTTTACTAAACAATCTTAGGATTTTGAAGTGTATCTCTCTCACACACATATATACATATATATGTTATTTTTAGTAGTTATAAATTTATAGTTTGGGACTAATATATATACATTGGAGTTTCAAAAAAATTATTATCTTATTATTTTATCGATTGGTATCCAAATTTGTATTGGTCCCAAGTTGGGACTGGACAAATTATTAATTTTATCGAGATTATTAATTTATCGAGTATTAATTTATAGAGGTTTTACTGTAGCCTACAACTGTCGCATAAAAAGATAGGGGTAAAAGACTTGTGGACCTTTTTTCTGTTACCATAAAATCTTATAAATCACGTGAATCTAGCCTACCTTTATGCATGAAATTCTAAACCTATTAGACCATGCACATGCCTCTATAGAATCTGTTCTTTTGTTGACCTCTATTGATTCAACCAAGTTCCTGTTTTGCCGGATGGTTATGTCGTGGGTTTTGGAACATCATGCGCATGGTTTATTCTTAATACATGTCTCATTAAAGGGTTAAATGTAAGCTATGGAATGGCTAGTATTTAATCACATAAAATCATGAATCCAATACTTATTATGTGTCGATCTAGAGGCTTAAAATCTGGTCCATGAAGCTGTTTTGTAAACACCCTCACGACATGAGTAATACATGTTTATTGTCACGGTTAACGGGATTGAAACTTGTGTATTTGATTAGTGTTAAACTTGTGTCATATGAAGATAGGTCTAGGGTTTGTTTGATGATACAAGGGCGTACATATTTCTGGTTCAGGTAGGCGATGTCTCGACCTCATAAGGGTCACATAAAGGGGTGGTTACAACTTGTATTAAACATGTCTAATGGCTAATCACGAATATGGTAATCGTAATATTGATCTAGAGTCCCGTTTGGTTTATTATCAATCGTATAGTGTTCTTGGGTTATGGGTCTCGACCAAAAGTGAGTAATCACATAGGAATATAGGATCATCTAAACTAGTTAAAATGATATATGACGTGAATTGAATAGGACTTGTTATACATGTACATTTACGAAGTATATAAAATCCGAGGTGAAATTCATAATTATTGAAGCTAAGAGGGTTGACTTGTAAATATAATAACTAAAAGGGGCTAAATGAGAAAAAGGAGTAAAAATGATATCATTACAATTAAGACCCTACACTTTATAATATTTACACTTTAGACCCTAAACTTGTGTAATTTGGCGTAAATGATCCTTAAAGTATAATAATACTCACTTAACTTAATATGCTCTTAAATTCATCATAAATGGCTAACTTGCTAAATACGGAAAGCTGCTAATTATGGAAACCTGCCTAAAATAGAAAGTTACTTAAAATGAAAAGATTACTAAAAGTGGAAACCTGCTAAAAATGAAAAGCCGTCTAGAATGAATAATCTGATTCTTAATAAGCGTTATCGAATGCATATAGGTTCCGGGCGGCGTGATTGAACTCATCTCTTGACTTTACTTTCATAATTGCTTGCTTCGAATAAGGTACAAATATTCTATCCCTTTTCAGTAGGGGTTTCTCATGAACTTTTGACATTTTTGAACCTTATGACATTGAACCTTTGCTTTACTGTTGATCCCTTTGATATTGAACCACTGCTATTGAACCTCTGTTATTGAATCTCTGTTACTGAACCATTGCTATTGAGCCTCTGTTATTGAACCACTGTTAATGAACCTTTGATACTGAACTACTGATATTGATGACTTATATATTGCTACAATTTGGACACCAATGGCATGACTCTAGTGTGGTTGAGTGATGTTCCACACCGTCCCTATACTGATTATGCGCGCTTCACTGTTATTGTTATGGCCACTAATATTTCTGCAGGGGCGTATGGATGCATCCTAGATTTGTACTATACTGTTATTGATATATATACTGTACTGGTGATGCGGTGCGTGTGTGCATTACACCCCCTCACATAATGGGAGCTGATCACTCCACTGGCTACTTGAGGTCTCCCCTCCTATTGGATTGGTATTCGAGGTCACCCTTCCGAATACAATGGTTACTATTGGATAATGAGTGTTATTGCTACTGTTACTATTGATATTAGTGTGTAGTTGGCTCGTGGTGGATTACTGACCCTTTCCCTTTCCTTTACCCTACTCTATATACTGTTACACTTCATATACATTGCCTATTGTTTCTTATCCTGACTTCAGTTCTTTATCATTGCTATTGTACTATTATATCTGTTCACTGGGCTTTTTAAGCTCAGCCGCATTTCTTTTCCTGAGGCACGTACATAAGCTAGGAGCTGGGGATTGTTTGGGTTGAGAGATGAGCTGATATATAGACCATGCCTAGTCATCTTAGACTTCAGTTTATTATGTTCTGATATTATTAGACTTGGTTATCATATTTCTATTTTGGAGTTTTCTTTTTTTGAAATTATGTATTGTTAAGTCATGTTGACTCGAATTTTCCTTGATTTATTTATTTAAGACTTCCGGTGTTTAGTTTATGTTCATTGTGTATGCTTTGATATGACGCCATACTGTGATACTTCTACCCTTATCGGGTTGGGGTGTTACAATTATGGTATCAAAGCCCAGGTTTACGACTTGTAGTCAGGACCTGTGACATATGGACCCTAAGCTTTGACCCGTAGAGCTTAAGTTTAGACTTGTGAGGTTTGGGTAGACTTTAGGTTTCATTCTCGTCATTTCGTTCATGCTTTTCATCTTATTTTCTGATTCGTGCTAATCGTTTATTAATCGTTCAGATGGTGAATACCCGCAGAAACGGTGATGCTAATGGGGACCACCCCAACTTTGAAGCCATGATTGCCAGTGCTATGGCTAGTGCTATCCCTGAGATTGTCACTACCATCACCAACAATATCCGTAATGGGGCGAGCTCTTCAATCCAGGCGGAGGTGGAGATGCAAACCCACCTACTCCAATCCATGTCTGGATTGAGCGTTTCAACAAGCTCAAGCCTATGCCTTTCAAATCTGCTACTACACCAAATGAGGCTGAGGATTGGGTGACACACATGGAAAAGTTGTTTAACGTTTTGGGCTGTGCTGAAAAGTTCAAGACCAGACTTGCTACTTTTAAGCTGAAGGGCGACGCTCTCGACTGGTGGAAGGCTTACCTCCTATCTAAGAAGGAAAATTTTACTGATACATGCACTTGGAACACCTTTTGGGAGATTTTCTACAAGCAGTACTTTCTAGAGTCCGAGCAGCAGTGTTATGAGCGGGACTATAAAGCTATCTATCAGTATGACCGGGAGAACTCCCATGAGTATATGCAGAGGTTCATGAGACTAGCAGGTTTTGTTGGGACTATTGCAAGGGACGCGAGGAGACAAGCCCGACATTTCAAGTAGGGCTTAAAGAGATGGGTTTTGGACAGGTTGATCAACAACGAATACGCTGAGGTAGTTGCGGTAGCGGACGCGGCTCGCAATATAGAGATGCTCCATGTTGATCAGGGTTTTAACAAAAGAGGTAGGGAAGGCGATATGAGTAACCATCGAGGTCGCCATGACGAGGGGCAGGAGTTCAGAGGTCGCCAAGACCAAGTGCAGGGGTATAGAGGTCGTCAGGACCGAGAGTATGACTCGAGACGTCAGGAATCTCGGGATCATACTCTCGGTCCTGACGACCTCTATACCTCTGCACTTGGTCTTGGCGACCTCTGAACTCCTGCCGCTGGTCATGGCGACCTCGATGGTTACTCCTATCCCCTTCCCTACCTCTTTTGTTAAAACCCTGATCAACATGGAGCATCTCTATATTGCGGGCCGCGTCCGCTACCGCAACTAACTCAGCGTACTCATTGTTGATCAACCTGTCCAAAACCCATCTCTTTAAGCCCCACTTGAAATGCCGGGCTTATCTCGTCGCGTCCCCTGCAAATGTCCCAACAAAACTTGCTAGTCTCATGAACCTCTGCATATACTCATGGGAGTTCTCCCGGTCATACTGATAGATAGTGTTATAGTCCCGCTCATAACGTTGCTGCTCGGACTCCGGAAAGTACTGCTTGTAGAAAATCTCCCGAAAGGTGTTCCATGTGCAGATATCAATAAAATTTTCCTCTTTAGATAGCAGGTAAGCCTTCCACCAGTTGAGAGCGTCGCCCTCCAGCTTAAAAGTAGCAAGTCTGGTCTTGAACTCATCTGCACAGCCCAAAACGTTAAACAACTTTTCCATGTGTGTCACCCAATCCTCAGCCTCATTTGGTGTAGCAGCAGATTTGAAAGGCATAGGCTTGAGCTTGTTGAAACGCTCAATCCAGACATGGATTGGAGTAGGTGGATTTACATCTCCACCGCCGCCTCCGCCTGAAGAGCTCGCCCCGTTACGGATATTGTTGGTGATGGTAGTGACAATCTCAGGGATAGCAGTAGCCAGAGCACTGGCAATCATGGCTTCAAAGTTGGGGTTACCGTCCCCATTAGCATCACCGTTTCTGCGGGTATTCACCATCTGAACGATATTCAAAGGATTAGCACGAATCAGAAAATAAGATGAAAAGCATGAACGAAATGACGAGAATGAAACCTAAAGTCTACCCAAACCTCACAAGTCAAAACTTAAGCTCTACGGGTCAAAGCTTAGGGTCCATATGTCACAGGTCCTGACTACAAGTCGTAAACCTGGTTGCTAATAATTATCATATAAAAGATGTAGTGCAAATATATGTGGCAGGGAAAGAGTAATAACTAATAATGTATCTTTTTTTTTGTAGGTTATTTTGCATCTCATATACTTTTAGTTAGGCATAATAATTGTTTCTTTTTATATAACTTTCTAAATATGAAAGTACTCGATAGAAATCTATAGTACTTTTATTATATAAAAATTAAAAAGGAAATATGAATCATGCTCCTTGGCTTGCTAAAACATAGATGGTGTGGCTAATGTATAATCTTTCTATTGTTGGGAAGTTTTAGTAGGGAGATTACATGCCATCTCGCGTTCTATCAATCGTAAGCTACATATTTTCGAATTTCACAACTAATTCAATGATGGTCATTTTGACTACATTGATAATGGATCCTACCATCTAAAGTGTTTGTTTGAAGTCTTGAGAGATAGCGGTTGCTATATGAAGTAAGGATATTGGGTTTTTGGTATTTTGTTGGTTATATGTGTTATTGTAATTGTTTATAGTAAAAATGAATCTGTTAAAAGTTAACAATATGTATCAAGTGGGTGTTTCGCTAAGATTACCTTTGCTTATAAGCTTCTTTAATGTGTATGTTTTAGGTTTTTGTTGGTGAGCTTTTGACTATTTGGGGTGAAATAAGCTATTAATGTGAAGCTTACTAGAACAACCCTTAAATATCATAAGTTTGACTCATGTTTTTTTTTTATTGTTGGTGAGTATATTATATGTGTGTTTTAATGTAGATATTTACCAATATATAATAAATGTTTGTTTCAACGCAAAACTTAGGACCTTGGAGGGTGTTTGGATTGCTTATCAAAACTTATGATATGCTTATTGTTTTATAAAATTTCCTTATGACTTTTGTTTATGTTGGATTCTTATACATTAGCTATAAAAGTTTGAACTTATTATATCTTTGTCCTTTAAGTTCATATTTGTGTTTCAATCTATTTGTTGTTTCACAAAATATGTCGCGTTATGATGACCGCCATGGTTGTAGAAGTCTTAGTGTTGGCGATTTGGCTTGACTTACTAGATCATGTGATTAATTTAGAAAACTTAGCAAATTGGAAGGTTAGTAGCTCGACCCACTATTATTTTATATAGGTTATCTATGTTTAGTCAATGTGCTGTGAGAAAATGACTCCTGCATTTCCTCATAAGTTAGTCTTGCTATTCTTATAAGTTAGTAGTCCACGAGACTTCACACAGAACCTTATGTCACTTTGCTAATGAAGAATTCTATATTAATTGCACCGAGGCGAAAACTATGAACAATAACTGTAGCAATGTTACTCTGCTAAACGGGCTTTGAAATACACTTCAACTGTCGATATATTTTCTGACTTATAAGTCCCTTCATTACTGGTGGCTTACCTGATTTAAATGATAAACTTGATCCTTACCTACAGGATAACTGAATGTGATTCATGTCAAATGTCTTTCATAAATATAGGCAATAGAATGTTAACTGAATGCTCAAATAGTAGATAGGACTTCCACTTGAGCTATATGAGTGGTACCAATATTAAGAATTTATCTCTTTTCGAAGGTACCCACGAAGAGCATATCTCTGAAGGAACATAAATACAAACTGTAAGAGAGTTGAGTTCATCATCGAGAATTCTGGACATGTGACAAGATGTTCAGTGGGTAGTCATTTCTTTGATGTTTTGGCTACATTTAATTGATGAAAGCAAAAAAAACTTCATTAATTAAATTATATCTATTAGAGGAAACCTGAGCTACATTTAGAGAGGGTGCAAGTAAAGATTTCATACAAACATTAAAATTACTATAGTGCTAATAAAGGCTTCAACGGGTGATTATTTCTATAGGTTTTGGTGGTCGTGTTTTATGTCTGGTAGTAGTGCTAAAAGATGATTATATGTCCATTTCCTTTACTGGGTATTTGAAATATTATCCTTAGCATTTTGTCCTTTGTATGTACGTTAGTAACCATATGTGGAACTATTAATTTGTTGTTTGATTTTCATGCAATTGTAATTATTTATAAAGGGTGTTTAGCATTGTTTTTCGAAAGGAACATGTCAAATGCTTCGAGTCCCAGCAACAACAAATGTTTCAAGATGAAAAGAAAGACGAGCATTCTATGATATCAAGAAATTCGTTTAGTTCCGAATAACAAATGTATCAATATTACTTTATTTCATATTTTAATATATTTGATGGTGTGCATACTCAAATCAATTTTTTTGTATGGTTTAATAAGTTTAGTGCATATATACATCCTATATAGTACACTTTTATAAAATAAGTATATAAAAATAAAACAAAAGTTAAAAATCCCTGTATCAATTAAAATTCACAACATCTCAAAAATCGTATATAATAACCTAACTAAAACTTCATTTATGTTTTTATTTTAGTTGTTTATCATTATTCTTGCTTGGATTTTCTTGATGCATGATAATAAGAAACTGCTACGTGCATATAGTGTTTCTATGTTCATCTACGTATATATATTGTGGACTTATGATTTCTTTAACAATGACCTTTTAGTTCTTATCACTCGTCATGACAATCTTTATGTTAAAAAAAAAAAAAAAAGAAAAAAGATTAACATCATCTGAAATGTAGCATATAATTTTGGATCTTCAACCATAGGATGCATTACCATGTCTAAAACATAAGAAATCTTTCAATCGTTTTATTAAATTTAGCGTCGCTTTTTATTTTTAAAGAGCAAGATCTTTTGTGTCGATGGATCTCAATACGCAGACCATGTACCAAACGTAAGCGTTGTGGTGACTTCATCTCAAACTGAACCATAAATATGATTATAGACGCCCAAATGCTTTCTTCGTTCTCTCATTAGTCATATATCAACAGAATATACACCTAAGACTCGATCATAAAGCCCACAAGGGCACAACTTTTGGCTACAGGCCTTTAAAAAAAAAAAAAAAAAAACTTTATATAGAGAAATGTAATTGTGACATGGTGTGTGCAATATATGATGTGTATAAATGTGCTAATAAAAGATAAGAGTTTGATATTTTTTTTTAGGTCTTGCTAAATCCTGTGAACGAAATAAAAAAAAAAAAAAAAAATTAATCCATAATAATACATAATTAAAACTTGAGTGAAAACCTCGTGCGTGCACGAGTATTATTATAACTAGTATTATTTTACAGCATATTGAAATCGTATTTCAAAATCTATATATACATGAATACCACTATACGTTTGGTTTGATAAATATTACATCACAAAATTCTTCAAATTAGTTCAACTCAAATCTGCGCAGTTAACACAATTTTAAATCTGATAATAAACAAGTAGACATGCAATAATGTTACGTAACAACTGATAAATCTTAGCAAGAAACTTAAATCAGACATGCAATAGTGATGTAAGTGTTCGAACATGACATCGATCAACAACATAAATCTTTATTTTCGGCACAAGATGATTCACAGACATCCTTTTTTGTCTTGCAGTAGTAAAAGGAATTTTTACCACAACAACACCAGAGCTCTTCTCCTTCCTTTTTCTTACATGACCGAGCGCAATCCGTTAGTATTGTGTCTTTTTTAATGTCATTGATTTCACTTTTCCGACCTGTAAATTTAGAAATAACGATATTGGTTATGATATACATGCAAAATGATGCAACGCGCGCGGAAAAGAAATAGATTATGACACAAACTTACACTCATGACAAGAGAGCAATACGAAAAAGCTTATACATAAGACAATCATATGTATTTTTAGGAGCTTGGCCATTGTACACCTAGAAAAGAAATACACATGAACTTGTAGTTATATATGAACAATAGGTTAGACAATACTTATCTTTATATGAGCATTTAGGAGAGTGACGTTAATGTGTATCTAACTACTTTTTATTTAGAGTTATCTATACTACTTATAATGCACGGAGACACCTTACTCTTAATTTTAAGACGTACAAGAAATTAAGCATGATTTACAACACTTTAATGCACCAAATTTTCAGAATTACAACAAAGTAAGCATATTGTACAACAAAATAAAGTGTGGTGTCATTTTAAGACCAAAATTCTATCAAACAACATTAATACTATTAAAAACACCCCTTCACCAAAAATTCAACCATTTAAGCACAATGTACAATAGCTGCAACCAATTTTCTGATTTACAACAAAATAAACATAGTTTACAAAAAAATAAGTATGGTGTAATTTTTAGACTTATTTTCAGACTTACAACATTAATGATATTAAAGTGGTTAATGTTATTAATGAGAATAATGATTACTACTTACAAGAAAAGAAACATAGTGTACAACACTTTAATGCACATAATTTTCAGACGTACAAGACAAGAAGCATAGTGTACAACAAAACACCACATTAATGCTATTTAATGTAGGTCAATTATTTAACTGGTTAATAAATACAATTAATACAGTTATTAAAACACCCTTTATATAAGAAATACAAATTATCAAACATATTATACAACCAAATTAAACACAATTCCTGCATTAAATTTCACTACTACAAATAATAAAGCACATTATACAAATATTAAAGCCCGAACGGGCAACGGGCCAAATGGGCTTGAGCCCGAACGGCCGCGGACCAAACGGGCTCGAGCCCGAGCAGACACGGGCCAACAGGTTCGAGCCCGAACGGGCACGGGCTATACGAAATTCTTGATATCCGTAAATTTATTGTTAAAAAGAACATAATAAACTAAAATATATTATTAATCGAAAAAATTTATTTCAGGGTACCCGCCGCTGCAACGCGCGGGTACCCTGCTAGTTTTAATAAAGTATAAAAAATAGGTATTAATTCTGATATTTGGTGTGTGTACGAGCACGGAACAAACCCATATGGGAGTTAAGTGTGGCACGGGTCATGTTGGATTTTTTGTCACGCAGTGTAAATTTTATATAAAATATGTCTGTTCTGGTCACGTGCAACCTTTAATTTTAATTAAGATTTAAGAAATTCTTTATAAAGTAACTTTACTACTCATAATCACAAAACAAAATATTGTGCAATACTCTCTAAAAAAATCATAGATCCGTCTCTGGATAGGAGTGTTCAGTCACAAAAAACCAAGATAGTGAAAACTCTACGAAAATGTCTTGATTCACACGGAAGCTAGTTAATTATCACAAAGATCTTCAAACGCATCATTTTCATGATATAGAAGTAAAGATTAACATGAAAGCGAGTTAGTAGTCACACAATTTGCATGTAGATTGATCACAAGTGTTCAAGAGAAATGTTAGTTGGACATATAATCAGGGTTATAAATAGCGCGAGGCCTGGCATGGTGACATGGCCAAGCCTCACGCTTTTACGGCTAAGACAAAGCTTTTGCGTTTATAAGGGGTGACATAAGGCGACACAAAATATAAAAATATTTATATATTTATATCATATTTCATATATATCATGTTAACAAAAAGACGTGACATGAGGCGGCGTGACGACATGATCAAGTCTCTCGCTTTTGCAGGGACTTTGCGAGCCTTTTAGAACCATGCATATAATCAAACCCTTTGTTGTGTGGTATTCCCATAAAAATTATCTTATTATTTTTTTTTGAAGTTGCAAGTTGGGTGACGCAATGAGCTAAGGATGAGGAAGACTGGTGTAATTTTTTTTTTAAAATTTTAACTCTCTTGTTATAGAAGTTTACATTATTTGTCCTAATTAGTGTTATTCTTGCACAGTTAGTCCCTATTTTTTTACGCCTTTCTTATTTAATTTGTATTGTCATTTTTTTTTTTTTTTTTTTTTTTTTTTTTTTTAAATTATGTAATGTGTTTTATATTAATGAAATTAAATTTTAATTATATATATTGTTTATTTAAAAATGAAAAAAGTATAACAACACCATAAAAACTGGTGTTATACAAAAGATGAGGGTTTTGGTGCTATAAGGAAAAGTGTTGTCATGAGAAAAAGGTGCTGAGGGAACATCATTTTTCCTATGACATCACCCCTGACATCAAACGATAACTAGAGCTCTTATAAGGGCAGGGGAAACACGTTTTTTATGACATTGCAATAAAGACCAATACCTTTCATATTTATGACCTTCTTTTCCTTTGTTTGGAGTTTATAAAATAAGAAACTGTCGTAAAAAGAATTTTTATTAAGTTTTGCTAAATCTTTTTAAATTATATGTCTAATTATCATACTACACACACAAGAATATTAGTATATTCTCTTAAAAAGATCGAGACTAGTATATCAAATGAATATGATTATTGAAATACATTTGCGTGTTTTGGTATTTTAAACCATTCTTTCTTGGTGAAACAAAAACATCTTAACATGTTTGTCGTTACAGGTCGAAAAGATGATCATGATATTTGCATAACACGAAAGAAAACACAAATTAGCTCAATATTCAAGAAGTATTTCGATACCACTCTTTCTCTTTGTTTTAACAAATTTATAGCTTCTTAATTGTTTGGTTTTGTTTCTTTTTCTTTCAAACATTTGTTTGAAAATTATATTGATTTTCACATTAGTCTAACAATTCAGTTGAGTTCAGCTCGATACCGTTTATCACCTAAGGTTTTTCCCTATAATATTTCCACAACACAAAAGCAAAAGAATACCTTTTTTAGTATATCCTAAGTTATAGGTCCACGGGATCACAATATTTATTTTAGACTAAAATACACGGTTGGTCCCTAAACTTGTCCATCCGCTTCTCGTTGGGACAAAGCTAGCCATTATCATAGCCACACGTCCAAAACATGACCTTTAAATGCCAAACTCGTCCCTTGACCAATAATGCCTTGGTCAACGTTATTTTGGTGAGGGCAAAACCATCTTTCACTGTAGCGTACTTAATAGAAACCGTTGTACAGTGTTTGCAGCTAGTATATGTATGTGTAACACAGTTTGGTCGACATTTATCATCCATCCATAAACTATCCTACAAAAACAGTCTTCTACAAATTGATAATCGTTTCAAGATGGTACGTTGCTGGTGTGGTAAGCAAGCTATTATTCGCACTTCGTGGACCTCTGCCAACCCAGGGCGTCGATTCTTTGGTTGTCTTGTTGAAGTAAGTGCGTCTTAATATTTATTGTGTTAGTTTTTGTTCGCAAGCAGCAAAGTACATTGTAACAATTGTGGTTGTTTAATGACTTGTCATAATCATGAATAGGGGTCTTCTTGTTGGTGGATAAGATGGTATGATCCTGAAATCTGTGCTCGTTCAAGAATGATCATACCAGGCCTTTTGAGGGGGAGAAATGAGATTGAGGCAAGATTAGTAGCTGCTGAAGGTGATGTGTGGAAGTGGAAGATTTACATGGTTCTAAGTTGGATGTTGTTCTTGATTGTTTATGCATTGGGATAACTTTTTTAGCTTTTATGTAATGAGGCGAGATGGTTAATGTTCAGCATCTTGAATTGTATTAACGTTGTTATGAAGTATTCACTTTGGTATGTTTTTGATTTTCAATGCCTTATGGGTATGCAGTTGGTTAGCAATTTCTTTAGGGTTAACTTTTAAATCTCAACAATGTTATGAGGTTCTGTTTAGCTTTGGTTACTTTTGATGCAAATTATTCACACATCAAGCATAGTCAATCTATAAAAATACACAATAATGATATGGTTCCATAGTTAATGCAAATGGATATAATTCCAAATGTATAAAATTGCATACTTTTCAAAGCATGATAACTACAGTTAGACACACACACACATATGTTTTTAGAGTACATAACTTGTTCATAGGAAATAAACTAGATGAAACATTGTCTAGATAATTAGCATAACAAAATTGATCTATGGTGAGGCCATCATTCTTTCCAGTGCAGCCTGCTGCCTAGTCATTCTTCGTGTAGCAGGCTGGGTTGAAGCAGAAACTACTTGAACATCACTTGACTGCAGCTGAGAATCAGACTGGGGTTGATCATGTTGCTGGGCTTGACAATGGGCTTGCTCATGCATGCTGGGATCGGCAATTGGTTCATCTTGATGTTGCTGGGATTGTAACAGGGATGCATCCGGTATGAGGGGATCTTCAGTTGCTGGATCTTGATTTTCAAATTGAACACCACTTCCTTGAACTGCACTAACTTGACTTTCAACAACACCTGTACCTTCAGCTTCTTTATCCGCTGCTACTTTGTTATCTTTAGGATGTGTCTTTTTTGCTGCAGCTTTAGTACGCACCTGTTTGACATTTCCCTTATTAGCAGTTCCTCTACTTTCAGCTCCACCATACCCTAGGCATGTTTTCCGGTTGTGTCCAGCAATGCCACAAATACTACACTTAACACTCTTCCAAGCCCTTGACAGCTTACCATCCTTCACAATCTGTTCACTTTCAGGAGCTATCCTAACTCTTTTTCTACCTCTTGCACTAGGCGTGTTTGTTTAGGATTTCGGTGAAACAATTGTTGTTGGCACAATTGATTTTTCCCAATGTTCGCTGCTAGTTATAGGCTGGACATGGTGACGGTAGGTTGAATCCTAAGTGAGAAGATAGTAACAACGATTAGCCCATGTTTCTACACCTCCTACTTGTTGCCCATTTAAAGCCATATTCCAATTTGTAGCAATAGCATGTTTACATGGTAAACCTGTTATCTCCCATCTTCTGCAAGTACAAGACTTGTGTACAACATTAACTACACATTGGTCACCCCATAGTCCACTAACCTGAAACTTAGTTCCCTCATTCCATAAAACATTGTACTTAACAGCCTCTTTCTTAATACCCTCTAGCATGTGTTGTGCAGTTAGTGTTAGTGGCCCATAACTCTTCTCAATCACCATAATAACATGCATTATCCTCTTCATACAGTATTCCCTGATGTATTCTAAGGCTGTAATAGTTGGTTTGTTTAAATCCTCAATTATTTTGTCATGAAACACTTGACACATGTTATTAAGTAACACATCAGAATGAGCTCTCCCTAAAGATTACAAATAAACCTGTATTAATTATAACTATTTATACTGCAGTAAGAAATACAATTTAACAGAAATAGGTAGATGACTTACATGAAAAATGTGACATTGACCAATGGATTGTTGGTATCTTACTTAACCAATCATGGGCTGGTTGATTAAGTTTCTTGAAATTATCAATAGCTTTCTGAAACTGTACAACAGTTGAGGCTGTTGCACATTTCCACAGATGCTCTTTGTAGGCCCTACCTTTCCATTGCAGTTTCATTTTCTCATGAATGCTTCTAATACAAAATCTGTGTTATGCATCTGGAAAAACATCTCCTAAAGCTCTACTTATATCCTGCACAAAATCAAATATGTTTACTGTCTGTTTCAAAACAAACTAGTTTTGTCTAACGATCAATGGTTTGTGAGATATTTAGTTTTTAAAAATGAAGGTAAAAGTTTATTTTATTATTTTGATGAAAAAATAAATGGTTGAAAATATTTTATTTGATCTTTAGTTTTTCTTTGATCTTTATTGAACCAAACTCTAGCTACACTTTCATGAGTTCATCTCTTCTCTAACACTCACTCCCACACATTCTACCACAGCCACTGGTCATCATACCAACACCATAAACTTGTGCCACTGCCCATCACTCTTGTTTATTGAAGTATTTATATCAAAGGTGCATAAAACTTGAAGTAAATCTGTAATTTATTGTAATTATATATTTTATTTTAAAATTTGATTTGTCTGTTTTTTACTTCCTGCTTAATATTCATTTATTGATTTATTGAATTTGGGATTATAGAGGTAGAAGTTAACTTACTTACTTAGTGTTTGTTTCATAAGAAATAGAGGTTATGTCAGCTAATTAGAGTTAGTTAGAAAGGGTGGTTTAAGCTTGATAAGAAGGTATTTGATAAAATGCTTTAGTTCGTTTTTATGGTTCTTTTTCTTTTTCTTTACATGAGCTGAGATGGTTCGGTAATGAGATAGATTGACACAACGGTTGTTGATAACTTGTTTACTGAGGTAGTGATCTAGGAGAATTTTATGATGATACTACTAGAACTTTGTATGTACAGGGTATTTGAGGGATTAGGCTACACATTGAAACTAGGGCGGTTTTTAACAATAGAGGCTTGAATGTTATTTTGGTTTTATGACATCAATATTATCATATACTCTGTCATATCATATATGATTCATGGAGAGTTCAAAACTATGTAGACAATCTTTGCGTCAGATGTTTATTCATATTGGGCAAACGTATAAACTGTTGTCAATAAAAATAAATGTGGTAAGCTCTTGAGAACATGTTAATATGCTATTTCTTGTATGTATTATGCATAGATATATATGAAGTTAAGGTATCTATAGTGTAACAAGTAGTGCAAATGGAAAGCATGTGATGATGAATAGATGTTTTCTCTCCTATTGTTAGTTCTCACTCGCATATGTAATCTGCATATGTTGCTTATTAGTTTCTTTTCAGTTTAGTTTATTCACTTTTCACATCTCGCATGATTTTTCAAGTTTCACTTTGAAGGTGGTTATGATCTACCAACTGTGATATAATGTTGGACCAGTAACCTGTAAGAGAACATTATCACGTCGGGTTCATTCTCGTCATACTCATCATCAAGTTCAGGTTCTACTGCAAGGTCTATATCATTAAGCATTGCTCCGCCAGTTAGTTTAAGTCCAAGAACTTCAGGAATAAAGTGAAGAGATTTAAAGCTATTCTTGATGTACCTTTTACGTTTAAACAGGTAATAGTTTTGTGGAGCTGGGGGATACTTTTGTATGAACTTGTCGTATTAGGAATTGGGATTGCATACTCAATTGTTTATCTACTTATTGTTTTCGTACGAGACATGTAAACATTCGTTCTTTAGCTTCAAGTTGAGTGTTTATGTATTGCTTTGTTTATTGAAGATGATTACGGAGCTGTTTGGAATTGCTTATGTTAATTGCTAATAAAAGGGAATCTTTTGGGATCGCTTGCAGAAACTTGAGCTCATAAAGGGAGTGTTTGAGATTCCTTATTAAAGTTCCCTATAAGTCATGTTTGGGATTGCCGATAAACAATCCCAAATAGCCTTTATTAGACACTTCAATAAGCAATACCAAATAATCTCTACGTGGGCTGCATTTTCTGTAAACAATCTCATATCAGCCCCTTTGTAGCAGTTACAATATACAATTCCAAACAACGTCAATTTTTTTTAATTTCTAAAGATAATATTGAGACCGGTTTTAGGAGGGAAAACCGGTCTCTGTAGAGTAAAAAGACGTATTTCCAGCTTAAGAACCGGCCTCTATTTGATTTTTTTAGTTTTTAATTTTATATCAAGACCGGTGTTAAGCTAAACCGGTCTATATTCGTCATATCAAGACCTGTTTTTAAACCTGTCTTTATTTGAGTTTCACATGGAGAGCCCCCCACTTAGAGACCCCATAAAAAACCGGTCTTGAGGAGTATGTGAACCGGCCTTAAAAGGCTTTTATGTAGTAGTGATAATGCATGTTTTACAAATTATTATAATTTCAATTCATATTTGGTACTTAAACACTACATCTGATCATATTCATTGTGTGCCTTTAGTTCGCATCTTCAGCAAATTCTTAACATGTCTTTTTACGTGTGAACGGTTTAAAAAGCTACTTAAACGCAAAATAATAATAACAAGGTTTTTGCGCCCGCCGCGTTGCCGCGGGTATTTTTGGAATGTATTTTGGTTAGGTGTTTCCGTGTATTTACGTTTAGTAATTAACGTTTTCATATGGTTTGCGTCGAGCATTATGGAAGTTTTTAAAGTTATCTGATACGTTAAGGGTGCATTATAAAAGTTCTTTTATTACAAATATATCAAAATTCACATTTTTTTTATAAAATTGTGCGTACGTTAAAAGTTTATCAATATTGGGCTCGTTTTGTTCGTAAACGAAAGATCTTTTCGGCGATATTTTTTTTTATTCATGAAATCACGAGATATCTGTTATTATTTGATAAATAAAGTTTTTTATATAAAAAAATTGTAAATAGTTAAAAGTTTAGGGTGTTTTTTTGCAAGTTACTGTATAATTTAAAGTGAATTTTATAAATTCTTTATTTTTCAATTCTTTTCAAAAGGTTTACTACTATTTTAATCGTTATATAGTTATTCATCGCCGAATCATGACGCACTGTGCGTTTGTATTGTTGAATTTGACCGGATAAATGTTACAACACTCTTTTTAATAGACAGGTTATGGGTAGCTTGAATGGGCCTAAATTAGCCCAGCACCATCCGCTACATTTTCTGAATATTTAATGCACGCCTAGGGGTGTTCACGGATCGGGTAATATCCACAGTAACCGAAAACCGAAACCGAACCGAACCGAAAATAACTGAACCGAATTCGTAACCGAACCGAATTGGTCAAAACCGAACCGAACCGAACTAAATATTTGGTTATCGGTTTGGATATGGTTTTGACAATGAAAACCGAAAACCGAACCGAAAACCGAATTCATATAAAATATATATTTTTTCTATATATATATATGAAAATGAAAAAAAAAATCACTAAAACTCATTTTTAGTATAAATATAACATGATTTACTCTTGAAAAAAAATATTTTGTGCTAAAAATATATATAATTAAATAGAAAAATAGATAAAATTATGTAATTCGGGTTATTCGGTTCGGTTTTCGGTTATAGGGGTTCGGTTTTCGGTTTTCGGTTCGGTTGAAACAAATTTAAATTTGGTTCGGTTCGGTTTTCGGTTATTCCCAGAAAAAAAATTAACCGAACTATCCGAACCGAATAAACCGAATAACCCGATAACCGAACCGATGAACACCCCTATGCACGCCATTTAGTATATATATATAAATGGGCCTTCGTTCATGGACTAAAAAGAGGCCGAAAAATTTAGTAATAAAATATTAGAGCCATTTGAAGCCGGGAATATTTAATGTTGAGCCGTTTGCACGCCCCTTAAGATATATAGAAATAATAATAATAATAAATAAATAAATAAATAACAAAATTACATGTCTTTTTACGCTATATTGATTAGGGCTGAGCATATTGGACCGAAAACGAGCCGAACCAGACCGAACCCAACCTAACATACTAGGTTCGGTTTTGGTTCTATATAATAATAGTTTTCAGTTTCGGTTCGACCCGAAACCGAAAAAAACACACTTAAACCATATAAACTAAACTGAACTGACATAAAACTGAACTGAACTGATCATACTCGGTTCAGTTTCGTTTCTATATACTAATAGTTTTCAGTTTCGGTTTAGTTCAGTTTTTGTCAGTTCAGTTCGATTTTAGACCGATGATCAGCCCTAGATTGATGTTCGAGATGGCATGTCGAAACGACATAAATGGATTACGATAAAAAAAACTTGTAGCCTTCAATGGGAAATAAAATGTCTCATGCTTGATTGGTGGGTAAACACTCTACGGTTGAAAACTTAAATAGTAAAATAATACAATGATGTAAGGCTGTGAAAATCGTGAATCGGTAGTTGGACGGTCGATAAATTTTAAGTATTTTCGACGAGTTTTTAGTATTTCTGACAAGATTTAATTTTCCTTAACAAACAACTTTTAATTTACATAAACAATTAACATAAGTGATTAAATCAAATTTACGGTGAGTTTTAGGTATCTCCGGCAAAATTTGCAGGTTTCCGGCAAGTTTGACCACTATTGAACGTCGTTGACCATGGTTGACTAATTTACACAAATCAAAAAGGTTGATTGCTCAATAGCGTACGTCTAAGCGGCGATTTATCGGCCTTACAAGTCTTTTTTTGCATCATTTAAATATTTGGATTTAAGATTATTTGAGGACAAAACATTATTTACATATCAAAGAATCAATTTCCACATCCATTTTTATTTGATCTAATGGATGAGATTAATTACAACAATTTAAAAAACCCACTTTCATCATCTTTTTTTAAATATTAATAACTTTCAAACCGTTAATCGTTAAGCGAAAAAAAAATATCATTGCGACGCGCATTTAATTATCTTTCTATAGATATGCACTTTGATATACTTTCGACAAAAATTCTTTTTTCGTATTTTTCACGTTTTTCTTTTTTAATTATTTTCTTTTTTTTACGGAACTGAAATTTGCATTAAAAAATCATATATGATTAAACAATAATTTGTATATCACATGTGATGTTAGTGTTATATCATATATGATATTAGTGTTATATCATATATGATATGTAATATCACATGTGATATTAGTGTAAAATCACATATGATATACATATCATCTCACATGTGATATCACATTTCATATATGATTTAACACTAATATTACATGTGATATCACATATCATATATGATTTAACACTAATATCACATGTGATATTCAAATTAGTGTTCAATCATATATGATTTTTTTCATGCAAATTTCAAATAACGTAAAAAAAGATGAAAAAACGAATTTTTTTTCTTTTTTCGAAAATATATCAAAATGCCCATCTATAGAAAGATAATTAAATTCTCTTCGCGGCGGTATAAATATTTTCACTTAACGATTAACGGTTTAAGAGATATTTAAATTATAAAAAATAAGTGAAGTAACAAAATGCTTTTAATCTCAGACATTGATTTTTTTAGATGGACGGTAGAGATGAATCACTTTAAAAAAAGTTTGGTATGTAAAATAATTCACCACAAATATTTGAATATTTAAAATTTATATATTTAAATACTTTCTTAAAACACACTTAAACACCATTCGTATATTGTGTATAAAAAAAAAAATTATTTTTTAAAAATATACACGTCTACATGTTTTATTGGTTATATATTAAATTCTTCCTGTATCGTGCACCTATTAACACATTTTTTCTTTTTTTATTGGAACTGGCATTCTCATTTTCTCGTCTACTTACTTGACCTTTTAGACGTAAAAGGCAAGAAAAATCGACTAATCTGTCTGTATTCTGGCAATGAAATGAATTGGCACATTTACTCCAAAACAAAAATGTCCATTTCAATAGAACATATTTGCAATAAATAATTGAATTTACATTTACCTAAAAGTAAATAAATTTGGTTAAAGACGACAAACAACAAAAATGTTCATGTTTTGGTTTTAGGCTCCTTGAATTTGAGACTAGTGACTCGACCATGACCAATATGCCCCTAATCTTGTCCAAGTAAATAATGCAACATGCTAACTACTTTTTTTTATTGGTGATTTGAATAGATGATCATATTTACTTACTAGTGTATTTTCTTAAAAGCTTGTATTTAAACAATATTTGAGTTTTTGGTCATTTTGATGTGTACACACCACTATTTGCGCACCAAACTTTAGAAAAAAATTATGTATCATTTGAGAGCATCACAAATAATACGAGATTGTTGTTTAATTATGACAAATGTGAGAGATTTGTAACATTCATTGTTAATGGATATTAAAGGATCTATCTGCCAAACTCACATGTTATACACATGCTATGGATATTGGATTTCCCTAAACTTACAGCATTTCACTTTATGAATCAGAGTCATTGGGTGAATCTTGCAAGTGGCTATGTTATGTCATCAGACTTGAGATGTAAGTAGGTCTTGCATGTGTGGATATTGTTTTTGTTGGGTTCAGTCCCAGATAGATCTTATGAGCCTAGAAAGATTATAGCTCTCCTGTGTAATCACAAAACAACTAAGGAGAACCTTTGCAAGAATTGTATTCACGCGGAAAATAAATACAAGACTAAAGAAGACGATAAACACAATAACTTGATCCTCTATGGATCTATATTAATTCACTATTAATGTTTTTCAAAACGTACATAAAACCCTAGCCACATGTTTCTTTTATAGCACAAAAAACCCTAATGCAGCTTGCTCAACACTCAAAAGATATGCTCTATCTATTCCTATTTTAACTCAAGCATATCACAACTAATAAACTAAGAAAACGGAAACTACATATCCGTAGAAACATATTAACTATCATAGAAAACTGCATACTATCAGCAGAAACCTTTCTATCAGCGGAAATAAAATAACTATTAGCGGTAACCCTAACAGCGGGAACCAACTGTTTACATAATTCCTAACAATCCTCCCCTAAACTTGAATTTGACTTCGTTAACTTCAAGTTTCCAGATAGATCTTTAGCAAACAAGAGGATTGAACAAAACCAACAACTGAAATAATAGTACACCCCAGCAGAACACCTAGAACCACCAGAGCAACAATGAAGTCCAAGAGTCCATTAGCAACCTCTAAAACAACAGCATCAAGAACCTCCACAGCATCAGTAACCTGAGTAGATTTGATGAGCTTTTACCAAGTAGCTACTCACTCTTGGGCTAGCTAGTTCTTGAGTGGAATCATGACATCACCCTGGTGAACTAGTAACCAGTCCAACACTTAGAACGTGAATCAATGGTGTGTTAGAATACCCTAATAGTTTTTGGCAAACCATCACAGCCATCAACGGATTTAAGTTGTCTTTACCTGGAGCCGTTTAACTCAGGACTAGTCATGGTGTTCCACAGCCTTTACCACAAGCCATGAACTTGTGGGCTAGCCAACTCTTCATCTATGTGGACATGGTGAGTTGAACACCATACAACTTATTGGTAAGTTGTCAACCCTCCAACATATTTGACATCTCTTTACCAGAGCCGTTTGCTCATGGAGTAGCCAATGTTTGGTGTGTAAGACCAGGGTACATTGATAACCCTCTGATTTTGAGCAAATCAGCAGCTATCAACAAATTTGAGAATACTTACCAGAGCTGTACCCCCATAGTAAGTTAACCCTTTGTCCCATAAGACATGGTGATTTAAAACCATATGTAACCAAAATATACAACAAGATCCTAAAAAAAAATGAAAGGTTAGAAAACAAACAATATATGTTCAAAGATTTTTTTTTTCTTTTTTTTTAAACACAAACATAAACACTCATGAATAAAAACAAAAGACAGAAATATACAAATAACATCATACCACTCATGAATGTAAAGACTCAACAGAAACAGCAAGAAACTTATTCTTTAACCTGGTAATCAGCTGTTCTGCATGAGTCTGATCATTTGCAACTGGAGCAGTATAGAATGTCAACTTTGTCCTCAACATTTGTTCCAACAAAGATGCAGATAATGGATAATCATGATCCGAAAACATATAAAGATAGACCCCAGACCAAGTCTGCACCACATGAACACTGGAAAGTGGATAAAACATCCAACTAAAAACCTTCCACTCAGATTGACCTTCCCAAACCTTAAAACCAGCACCATCTTGAGTGTTAGAAGCAAATAACATTTGAAGATCACCTAACAAAACCAACCCAGCCCCTTGAGCAGGATGAGTTTCAAAGTGTTTTGTTACCATACCATAAAGAGTAACCAAATCCCGTCTATCTAGAAAATCAAGAACCTCAGATAGAAAAGAAAAATGTCTAACAGTCTCATCTTTGCGATAAACAGAATTGCAATCTCTTAATCCACCAAGACCTGTAGGAGTGAGTGTCCAATTCACCAATGGAGACCATGCAACCAACTCCTCATCTGAATCATTTTCCTCAAAATCCTTTATAAAAGAACTCTCAGAAGCATGAAGATCAATATGTACATGCTCAGATGATGTATCACTGGAAATAGGTACAATCTTTGTAGCAGAAAGAGTCTCCTCCTCATGAGGTGTATCTGAACGAGTCTCAGAAGGAACACGTGTGTCTTCAAAGGTATCAGTAATCTTTAATCTCTTAGGAGATGGTCCTTCCAAAAGAGAGTGAAAGTGTTTATTCCTAGTATAAAGATTAAGACCATCCTTTTCTAATCTTGAGTAGATGATATTATACTCTTTGATTAGTCTATCATCAGAGAAAGATCGCACATACCCCATAGACCAACCAGTAGAGTAAACAGCTGAACTCATGTTCTTGACAAATTCTCTCATATGTCTCCTTTGTTTAGCTTGAGACAAAGGTTTTTCCCTTCTCGCTTGAGCCTTTCGTTCAGCCTCTTCCTTTTTCTTTTGAGTCACCAATGCCCGTATATCATTAACATAATTTTCAGATGTAAAAGCACCTCCTAAGATAGTTTGAGCAAGACCTGGATTTCCAGAAATATCATCACCAAGCTGATTCCACGTCTCATCGGTGAATCCCAAAGCCAAAACATTCAATTCCTGCATCCTTTCAGGTGTAATCTCAGTACCTTGGTCAGCCAAAAACTCTGCATTGAAGGTAGCCTGAGCTTGTTCAGCAACTACTCTATCCTGTATGGAGATCTCATGTAGTCTAAACAATCTTTCCTGCTCAGCCTTATCGACACCCAAATCCACTGCTTCTTCTGTAACCATCTTCCCTTTTCCTCTATCCTCAGAAGAAGTAGGAACAAACCTCATCTACAAGCTTATTTGTAGCACTAGCAACTGTATCACTATCCTTAGGAACAATCTTAGAAGCATCAGAAGCAACTGTATCCAAGGGAACAGACTCCTCAGCAGCAATAGATGCATGTTCAGCAAGAACTGAAGGCTTATCAGCAGAAAAAGCAGGTTCCTTATTCATCAATTTTGTTGCAGTAACTATCACATCAGAAGCAACAACCTCCTCATCAGAAGCAACAACCTCCTTATCATCTGTATTAGATCCCTCACCAGCAGCACCTAACCCAGACTTAAGAGTCATCTTACTCAAATAATGTCTCTTCCTCTTTCGTCTCCTCTGAAATACTTTGACCGCCTTATCTGGTGAGGACTTCTCTTAATGAGACTGAGGCTAGTACATTAAGAGCATCAAGATTGAGATGAACACTTGCTTGACCTTGTTCCTCCTCATCATCAACCAACCTTGTCCTCCTTTTACTCAATCTTTCCTCCAAATCAGTCACCCTTTTTAACAATTTTACCAAAACACCACCCATAGTATGCTTACTTTCCTTGAGCTCTTCCTTAGTATCCTTCAGCTGGAGCTCCAAATCATCAACTTTCTGCACATACCTGTTAAGCAAACTAGACAAATTCATCAGCATATTAGGATCCTCAGCTCCACCAGCAGGAATACCTGTGGTTTGAGGAGCTTCATTGGACCTAGAAAGAGACACAATAAAATCATCACCAAAAGTAGTGTCATCCTCAAAAGGTTGTCTAGGTGGACTATGTGGCTTATCACTTACAGGAGTAGGATTAATCTCAGTCTCAACAGGAGTTTGGTCCTGTGAGATAGAGACAATAACTAGCTCCTCAAGACCAACAAGCCTTGGTGAAGGTGGATGTTGTGGGTCATCAGGGGCAACTGATGTAGAGGCATCAGTAGCAACATTGACACTAGGCAACATGGTTGGTAGTAAAGGTCTATGTTCTCCAGTAAAACCAGTTTTCATTGTTGCAAATAACTTGGCTGTTAGCTTAGTAATGGTCCTAGGAGATTTATTAGAGGTTTCAATGCTCAGTATCATTTGTAAAAACCTAGGATACATCAAAAATTTATGTTTGGTATCCTTTACATTCTTAAGCATTTCCTCAAAAATATATTTTGAAAAATTATATTGTCTCCCATGAGCCAAACAAATAATGGCATTTGCAATAGAACTAGAGAACTGATCCCATCCACCTGATTTGGGACTGAAACACTGAAGCAGGGTATGAATCAAAAACCTCCACTTAGGGCAGAACTTATTTTTAAACCAAACTATTTTCCCATCACAGGGATACCCTAAGCTGGTTAAACCAGAGATGAGCTCCTTTTTATCATTCTCAAAGAGACCATCTGCATCATCAAGCTGTAACTGAGTCCTAATTAGAGACTCAGTTATCACATATTATCTACCATCAATGGTGGCCACAATCTCCTTGACAGAGTCAGAAAGAGATCGCTCCTTAGCAGTGGCCCAAAATTGTTTGACAAGAGAGTCATAAACAACAGATGGAGAGTGTGTAAGTGCATACCTGATTTTAGACCTTAAGAGAAAATCAATCATCTCATCATAAAGAGTGCTTCCTTTTGTATGTTCCAGAAATGCAGCCTTGTTGTGATCCACTTTGTATTCGAGCGATGCCATAGAGATTGATTGAGAAGATTGAAGATGAGCGAGATTCAAATTCAGAGGGAATTGGGGTAAGGGTTTCTTCTGATTGACTATTTAAAAAAGCTTCCCAAAATAGTCGTTTAAATTGAAACTAAATCTTTGACCAATTTTGACTTAAAATAACCCCGAATATAAATCCCCAAATTATATCAAAATCAGCAGCAATGAAAAGTCAAACAGTGGAAACCAAGCAGTCAATCAGAGGAAACCAATTAACTTTTGTCCGTAGTAACAAATCAAAGCTATCCGCAGAATCCACAGCATATCAGAGGAATCCAGAACAATATCAGTGGCAATAAAAAGAGAATCAAATCAAATCTTTGACCTATAACAGTGCCGAAACTGTCTCCATACAGAAATTTTAGCAATCCAAATTCCAACCATCAATATTTACCATATCTTTTACTAACCAAAGATTCCAAAACCTCCTATATAACCAACACCTTAAACCATAACCATATACACACAACTCATAACTCTAAACACAAGAACCAAAACATGAGCACTTCTCCCAATCACCCAATTGAACTCTCTTCATCAGAAAGTGAGCCAAACTGGTTGAACTACTTTCCTCCTGGAGCTTCCAACAGCATTACCTACATCTCAAGACCATCTCCTTACCAATCCCCCTTTTCCCATACTTCTTCAAAGGAAGAAGTTCCACACCCTCCTCAGAATGAGGTTGAGGTGTCAAGTGTTGAGCTCAGAGATATGCATGAAGACTCTGATGATGAAGTGAATGATCCAACTTACAGACCTCGCAATCTCAGATCCATGACAGTTGCTTCTCTTGCTGTGCTACCACCAAGTGCACCAATTCCTGACCCCAACCCTCCACATCCAATCCCACCAGAAGAACCACAGTCATGGGTCTTGCTGCACGCCCAGTGTGGGAATGGATGGATAGGAGGGGAAGAGAGCATCACAGGATGCCACAGTGGGGACACAAAAAGCCAGTGAGAAGGCCTTGAAGAGAGAAGCCTTGATCTGAAGAAGATGAAGGGATGTAGAGTCATAGTCTTGTTAGTCATGTTCAGTGTCTGTAATGATGTCCCTGCATCTAAGAATGCAGTTTGTTTAAATGAATAAAAGCTTGTTCCTCCTGACTTAGACATCTGATTCCCATGATTGTGTGTTTGAAACAAGATCTGCAAAAAGGTTAGTAGAACACAAAGTATGCAGAACAAAAAATACAGAGATATACACAAAATCCAGAAAAATATATACATCAAAACAAACATTATATACAGATATATACAAAAAGAGACCTCCCCTCAAACCATAATCCTCCCCTTAGGCCACAATCCTCCCCTCAAACATAACAATCAGGGGTTGATCATGCCTATATTGACAATCAAATATTGAAATCTGGGTCCTTCAAAAGCTTTTTTTAATAAATCAGCAACATTTTCATCTGTATGAATTTTAACCACTTGAATAAGGTGTTTTTCATTAGCATCTCTGATAAAGTGGTGTCGAATTTCTATGTGCTTAGTTATTTGATGAAAAATAGGATTTTCGACAATACAAATAGTACTTTGATTATCTATAAAGATTTTAGTGTTCATGAAATTGAACCCATAATCCAATAATTGGTTTTGAATCCAAAGTACCTGACCACAAAAACTAGCAGCAACAACATATTCAGCTTCAGTAGAAGATGTAGCCACAATGGTCTGCTTCTTACATTGCCAAGAAATCAATCTTCTTCCCAAGAACTGACAACCCACAGTGGTAGACTTGCGATCAAAATTAGCACCAGCATAGTCACTATCACTATAAGCTTCCAAATCAAAATGAGATTCTCTAGGATACCAAAGACCCAATTTTGGTTGGCCCTTTAGATACTTGAAAATCTTCTTGACTGCAGTCAAATGGGAAGTCAAAGGTGTGACTTGATGACTAGAACAAGCACTGACTGCAAACATGATGTCAGGCCTAGAGGCAGTCAAATACATGAGAGACCCAATCATGGATCTATAGAGATGCACAATAATAGCAGGATCTGGGTCATTGTTTGACTTAGCCTTAGGAGCCTCATATGGTGTAGTAGCAGTCCTAACAAGTTCCATATCAAATTTCTTGAGGATATCATGCACATACTTCTCTTGATGAATAAAGATGCCCTCAGATTTCTTGATAGAAACTAAGAACGTGATGAAGATAGTTTCTTGATCGTTTATGAGCCTTAGGGTTTAACAATAAAATGACAATACGCAGCGGATAAATCAAAACATAATTGTTATTGACACAAGGTTTTCAATCACTAACACTAACTAATCTTAGACTTTTATAGGAACACGTCTACTAACTAAACTAATAACCTAGGCATTTTGATAAGGTTTTAAAAGGTACCATTTTGAGGGGTCGTTTTAGTCCTTATTTGATCACTTTTGTATCCGTTATTGCTTAATATCGTTCCTTTTCACTTTTTAGGTCTCTTGAAGGCAAAATGCTGGAATGGCACTTATTTGGACGAAAAGGCGTGAATATATGAAGAAAATGGCCAAAGTCAAAATCGAGACACTCACAGTTGCTGAAATTAGAAGGCGACGACGTCAGGTGCTAATTGCGACGCCGTCCCAGGATTTTTGTGACGATACAGAACCCAAAACTCGTATTTTCAAGTGACGACGTCTAGTGTAAAAGAGTAGGCCATCGCTACTCAAACGGCCTAGATGCAATCCAGACGACGTCAGAAGCTGAAGAGGACGGCGTCACGGACATAAGGTGACGCCGTCGCAAGGTTAACGTGGCCAAGACGAAACCCTAATGACGGCGACACGACGGCGTCACTAAACATAAGGTGACGCCGTCGCATATGTAATCTTATATATAGAATCCGAATTTTTCAGTTTTGTAGAGAGTCTTTTGGAGTGAAAACTTAAAAACGAACCTAAGGTGTCTTGTACAGTATTTTAGGGTTTTAAACCCTATCTTACATCAAGATAAGTATTTACTTCATTAATTCAATTATGTCTTTGATTATTTGTGTGTATGCTTGCATGTTCTCCATGTCCGGCTAATTTATTTGTGTGTTTGCTTAGGAAGTATGAAACTTAATTATTGAATATTGATTGGTTGTTTCTTATCTTAGTTGATTAATGATCTAGTAATGCGATAGGTCATTCGTTGTGTACTTAATGCTTGATTCATCTTTGTGAACCTTAGAATATAATTACCTGAGTAGTTGTAGGCTAAACCATCCAAAGAGTGCCTTAGAGTAAGAGTTTATCATCCCTAGTGGGTTTGTAGACGAGACCCTTTGGTAAGTTCAAAGAGTTAGGGAGAAACTCATACCCTACAACTTTAGACACACAACGCAACTAAGAATAAGGACGTGACAACTCAACCATCAATAGGAGATAATTAAGGAGTAGTACAATCTAAGTAAACACATCTTTAAACTATCATACGAGCACACATTAATTAGACATAGACTCCCACAACCTTAGTTTAGATAATTAGATAATAGTAGAGTAATCGGTAGAAATACCAAAACCCCCCAATCCAATACCCGAGATTCGTACCTTTTCCATTTCATAAAATATAAAAATACAAAAATAATCTTCCTCAACCTTAACCTTAGCGTAGTAACTCCTTACTAGCATTCCTATTCCCCTAGAGAACGATATCAATACCCGTGGCTTACCCTAATTTACTACACTACAACGATTAGGTTCACTACCTAGGGTGTTATAAAACTTGCTCGAAGAAAAGGAAGTTTCCTTGACCCCGAACGACGCGTGTAGCGTTATCACGTTTACAAGACAATACGCCTAGGACACACACACCCCTATCAAGTAAACTTTTTTCTCAATTTTTAGCTTTCTCTTAGTCTATCCCCCTTCTTCGTGTCCTTTGTTCGTAATTCCATCACTTTTCATCATGGAAGGTGATAACCCACTACCATTCATCAACCCACCACCAAATGACCCGCCAAGAGCCCGTACTCTTGGTGAATACTCGAGACCAAGCCACCTAGGCTATAGGAACACCATTGAGCTTCCCGACCAAGCCCAAACTATGGCCCTGCGATCCGACACCATCCGGTTGGTGCAAAACGGATGTGCATTCCATGGACTTCGTTCCGAAGATCCAAATCAGCATCTGAGGGATTTCCTCAAAATTGTCGATTCCATCGACCTTGATGCTACTACTCGGGAGACCACGCGCCTGAGTCTCTTCAAATTCTCTCTACGGGACCAAGCTAGTAATTGGCTTGAGCGACTTCCCGCCGGCTCCATCTCAAGTTGGGATGATCTTACCTCTCGCTTCCTTGCTCAATTTTTCCCACCGGGGAGAACCACTAAGCTTAGGAATGACATCTTGATGTTCCAACAACGTCAAGGTGAATCTCTCTACGAAGCATGGACCCGATTCAAGGACTTACTTCATAAAGTCCCTCATCACGGCATTGATCTTTGGCTCCTAGTCCAAATTTTCTATGATCATGTCAGTCTCTCTCTCCAACAAACCATTGATTATGCCTCCGGTGGAAGGCTAAGTAACCTCGATGCTGAGGCATGCTGGGAGGTTATTGAGGACCTTGCTCAATATGAAGAGGAAGGTTGGGAAACTCCAGTTGTTCAAGAAAACGGGTCAACTTTCCGAGCACAAGCAATTATGAGTATGAAGGCCCAAGTGAAAGCATTAATGGGAGTAACCACGCGTGCTGATGAACATATGAATGCTGTCAAGGAATTTTTGATCCCAAGAAAATCCCGGCAGGATGAATTCGAGGACATTATGTTGACATTTGTCTACAAGCAAGAAGAGGAAATAAAACGCCTCGAAGCTCAAATGCGAACAACTCATGACACTTTCTTGGGCCTAGCTAACAACTTCATGTTGAGCATCCGTGGTGAAATCGAAAAAAACAATATACCTAAAAAGCTAGAAAAGGTGTATGCAATACCAGGACATACCGGGATGATTCCCGAACCTTCTCCCTAAGTAAACCTCGATGAATCATATTCTTGCTTAAACCCCTGTCTCAACATTTCCCACTTAATCCCTAGAAACACATTCATTGGAATGGTGCACGTATCACTTCCCGATTTTCCCACTGCAAGGAAAAGTTCTTTCGGGTTTAAACCTGGAAAAAAAGAACCTCACCCTCAAGACTTCGGAACTTCTGAGATCACGATTGAAAGACAATTTGACATATGCATTGCTTACCATAGTGGAAATTACTGGTGGAATAACCAAATTGATTTTAAAATAAAAACCAAGTTTTTTGTCAAAAATAGCAACCAGATTTTTGATCCGGGCGGAAAAAAAAAAAAAAAAAAAAAACTGTTTTCTTTTACGAAAATTTGTGCGTGACGCCGTCACACTTTAACGAGTGACGCCGTCGCTAAGCCAGATCAGACGTATTAATACAGCACCCATCTCTTTCATTCTTTACCCTACACATTTTTTATCCGCCCCACACCACACAAAAACGTATTCCCCACATCGAATCCACCATTTTTCCACAACAATCTCCACGAGGTAAGTAATCTACATTGATCTTTGTCCATTCAATTGTTCTAATTCATGTTCAATTTTGTTTTCCCCTCTTTTCTCAAATCCGAAAACCCCAACTAATTTGATCTATTTCGCCCTTGAAATCTTGTTAAGGCTTAAGATTAGGCGAAGTAGTAGTGTTACCATATGGGGGTTAACTTTGCGAGAAGCCTTGACGGCTTAGGAGTCAAAACCACCTGGCCGTTATGCCATTGTTGCTGCAACAAGGGTGTTTGGGTCAAGGGTTATGGTTAGAAACTTGGACTTTTCCCTCGCAAATGTCGGATTCAAAAAAATTGGTCGAGCTGACGGCGTCAGGTGTATTCTGTGACGCCGTCAGTACCTGCTTGTGTCGTCCTTTGCATCGCAAATGATACTCATTTGCTCTCCACTTATTTGATTTCTTGTTTCAGATGAGCAGAAGAGTAAAAAGGACTAGGGGACAATCTTCTAATACTCAAGAAAACATTGCGGACACAATCATTGGGTGGGGGGTATTTACTGAAGAAAGTTGTCAAGCCAGTTACAACGATTTACTCCATCAGACTATTGATTCAGGGGCTGTGTTGGACTGGGCATTTCTGCAGGAGAATGATTTGGCTAGGGAATTTTCGAATAGTTTTAGAAGGGATAAGTTCACTGATCCCCAATGGGAAAGATTGTTTCGAATGGGAGAGTCCGTGTATGGCGAGTTGGTACGTGAGTTTCACGCATCATATCTGCCAAATATCAATGCATGTCAGGATAATATTGATTTCCAAGGGATCCGATTTAGGTTAGGAGGGGACTGGAGGCAAATGTCGACGCTTGAGTTTGGATGGAGGTTGGGACTGTATACATCTGAGGATGCTGAGAGTGATGTTTTTAGGACTCGATTTGCAACTGGAATTACCCATAAGGACGAGATGTTGGGTATTCAGTTCTGGAACACGATTGCTGATGGGGAGTACATTACTGGGGGTACCCTCGCTTCACAAATCTGGGATCCACGGGTTAGGCTCATACATCGCTGCCTCACCTTCTCTATCACAGGGAGACATGCCATGAGCCATCGTGTCACCTTACCGGACCTATTCTATCTCTACTGCATATTGGCCGAGGGAGTGCACTGAAACATCCCTTTCTGGTTGGCCGATTACTTGAGAATTGCAAGTGGGATTAGATTGGAGGATAGGGTGTATGGGGGCATGCTTATTACCCGGTTAGCTCGATCCTTAGGTGTATTGGCAGGGGAGGTACCTTCATACCTGAATACGATGGCAGCACCTAGGGTCGTCAAGGCTAAATCTCTGAAAGCTATGAATGTCCTGATGGATTATGGTAGAGGTTATACTTGGTTCCGTTCTCAGCCCGCCATTCAAGGTGGTGATCACGATAATGATGAGGAGCCACAGGTACCGGCACACCAGCAGGGAGGTGAAGCAGGAAGCTCCACTGACGCCTACAGGCACATGTCTAGTGGAGATTGGCAGGCCTACCAGGGAGCATGGATGGGGCGCATGGATACATGGATGGCGCAACAGGACCAGAGGGCTAGCTGGACCTACGACCATACTGTCAGACAGATGCATCATCTATCCATGCGTGATCAGCTTGACCCACATCTCCAGATTGATCCTTTCCCAGGGCGGGAGGAGGACTATCCACCCTACGGGTATTTAGGCCATCTCCCCCTGGTTATGACTATCGTTATGGACCCCCTCCCCATTGATTGATGTAGTAGTTTATGGATTGAGTATGGTTGGTTATTGAAACAATTTTTATTTTGGCATGTAATAATCTTGGACATCTAATTTAGTAGTGACCTTTGAACTATGTGGTGTTTATTTACATGTGTTGTAATTTATCTTGCTTGTATGTTTATCTTTGTTTGTGATTTATCTTTCTTCTTTTTATTAATTGTTTATCCTCATGTTTAAATTTGTAAAAATGCTTTATTTTGTTTTTAACTTCGCCTTAATTGCATATAAAGGTATTTTACATAAGGGATAAGTGTAGGGAGGATTACACACGTTTTCAAAAGAAACGTAAACATGAGAATAACAATTAACTAAAAGATATTTATGTTTGTTTGTTCGAGTCAAATGCTTGTATCGAGTCATAATGGATGTTTTGCAGAAATTTTTTTGAAAATTTTCCAGAATTTTTTTTCAGAAATCGCAGACCAGTTTTTGTCAGGATAACCTGACGGCGTCAGGATTGCAACCTGACGGCGTCAGGAAGGAGTAAAAACATCAGATTACTTTTTTTTCTCGTTTTCTGAACTACTTATAAATTTTTGGAATTTTCCAGGTCTTAATTTTCTTAGAAATTCTGTAAACATCCATTCCACAAGCATTATATCCTAGTTTAAATCGAGTCTTATATATATTATTACCGCCGATTTTACGCGAAGGTTTCGTTTGTTTTCTTCAAGTGTGCAGGTTTAGTTTGTCAAGAAGAAGTTACATAAGATTGGAAGGAGCTTTTCACGCAATAATTCTTCTTGAAAAGGATTTAACCACCACTTTACACGAATCCTACCGAGCTAATCAGGGGAGTATTAGTTTCTTTCGTTTTTAATTACCTTCTTTTATCATAACTTTGATACTTTCGGGGAACATTGGGGAACAATGTTCAGTTTAAGTGTAGGGAGGGAAAATAAAACGGGAACTTTGAAACTATGCTTATCCTTGACTATTTGCTTTGTCCAATTGTGATTGTGTAATAAACCATGTGAAAATGTCAGTTAGGGTAATTTTGGCACCAAATTTAAAATTTTTCATGACATATAGGAGTGGGCCATTAGTCTTAACAAAAGCGTCTCATGGATAGGAAGTTGCATGACTAGCACAAAAACCCTTTACCACCCAAATTCCACCAAAATGTGAGGATCGCCCTTAGATTAGTAGGAATTAAAGCATTCTTCTTCAATGCTTAGAGTGTGAACCGGTAGTATATTAGATTCTAGAACTTGTTTTGTGATGCATTCCGAGATCGCAAGTGAGGCTACACTTGTGTAGTTAGGAATAACTAAATGATAAGAGGCATTAGGATAACCCTTGTTTGATACCCGTAATATAATTACTTCTTCCATATCGGTTGAGTAATTCCCCCACACCCTTTGCGTTGTACTCATCTTTAGTACACGATACCCCTAGTTAACCCCTCAGAGCCTATCCTTTTCGCGGTTCTCGTGATGTTTCGGTTTTTCCGGAATATCAATGAAGAGCATTGTTTACACCCCACCCCCAAATATACACCCAAATCGCCTTAGCCTACCCCTTATGCACTCACTTTTAGTGCAAATTTTTGTTATCACCCTAAACCCTTAGTTCAATTATCTAGTTGCTTGCATAAGTTGCTAAGTCGAGTCATATCCTTTGTATACAGTTTTGGGACGATTGGGATTCATGGGAAAATTTAAAGTTTATAAAATGACGGGAAAGGAACGTTAAAAATTCAAATTCCCTTTGTTTGCATAATAATGTACCCCAAGTGTTTTGATCTTTTCAATTCGGGTCAAATTAGTGTTAGAGTAATAAAAACTCAAGTGTAGGGATATGCCTATAAATCCCTAGTATTTTGATATTATCGTAGAGGATGGTAGAGTAAAAGTGTATGAAAAAAAAAAAAAAATACGGGCTACCATCCTACATCTATCTTTGAATTTATGTTTATTTATTTCAGTTATCTAGAGTTTAGAGTGTCGAGTCTTGGCTTAGCAACGCCATTCTTCGTATGCATTTAACATAGAGATTTTTGACTTGCCACCACTAAATAGCCTATCCCACCAAACCCTTGTTTCCCTACCGTAAGCCTAACATTACAACCCTTTAAAAGACCTCTTTGATAGTCTTTCCTAGGTGCTTACGCCAAAGCGATGGAGGTTTGATCTATTCTCAAGCCTATGGTAATCTATGTACTAGGACCGGTTAATGAGTGTTTATCTTCCATTTCCTATTTGTTATATTTCATATATACACCCGAGAGAGATGTGAGTATCCAAACACCCCATGTGAGGTGCTAGTATGTAATTTCCGTTCTTGTTATGACTTTTTCGGGGCTTATATGTGTTGTGGACCGTTTTGAATTAATGCTTCATGACCCCTAACTTATAAATTAATTGGCTAAAAGCACATTTGCTTGAGGACAAGCAAATAACAAGTGTAGGGATATTTGATAAGGTTTTAAAAGGTACCATTTTGAGGGGTCGTTTTAGTCCTTATTTGATCACTTTTGTATTCGTTATTGCTTAATATCGTTCCTTTTCACTTTTTAGGTCTCTTGAAGGCAAAATGCTGGAATGGCACTTATTTGGACGAAAAGGCGTGAATATATGAAGAAAATGGCCAAAGTCAAAATCGAGACACTCACAGTTGCTGAAATTAGAAGGCGACGACGTCAGGTGCTAATTGCGACGCCGTCCCAGGATTTTTGTGACGATACAGAACCCAAAACTCGTATTTTCAAGTGACGACGTCTAGTGTAAAAGAGTAGGCCGTCGCTACTCAGACGGCCTAGATGCAATCCAGACGACGTCAGAAGCTGAAGAGGACGGCGTCACGAACATAAGGTGACGCCGTCGCAAGGTTAACGTGGCCAAGACGAAACCCTAATGACGGCGACACGACGGCGTCACTAAACATAAGGTGACGCCGTCGCATATGTAATCTTATATATAGAATCCGAATTTTTCAGTTTTGTAGAGAGTCTTTTGGAGTGAAAACCTAAAACCGAACCTGAGGTGTCTTGTACAGTATTTTAGGGTTTTAAACCCTATCCTACATCAAGATAAGTATTTACTTCATTAATTCAATTATGTCTTTGATTATTTGTGTGTATGCTTGCATGTTCTCCATGTCCGGCTAATTTATTTGTGTGTTTGCTTAGGAAGTATGAAACTTAATTATTGAATATTGATTGGTTGTTTCTTATCTTAGTTGATTAATGATCTAGTAATGCGATAGGTCATTCGTTGTGTACTTAATGCTTGATTCATCTTTGTGAACCTTAGAATATAATTACCTGAGTAGTTGTAGGCTAAACCATCCAAAGAGCGCCTTAGAGTAAGAGTTTATCATCCCTAGTGGGTTTGTAGACGAGACCCTTTGGTAAGTTCAAAGAGTTAGGGAGAAACGCATACCCTACAACTTTAGACACACAACGCAACTAAGAATAAGGACGTGACAACTCAACCATCAATAGGAGATAATTAAGGAGTAGTACAATCTAAGTAAACACATCTTTAAACTATCATACGAGCACACATTAATTAGACATAGACTCCCACAACCTTAGTTTAGATAATTAGATAATAGTAGAGTAATCGGTAGAAATACCAAAACCCCCCAATCCAATACCCGAGATTCGTACCTTTTCCATTTCATAAAATATAAAAATACAAAAATAATCTTCCTCAACCTTAACCTTAGCGTAGTAACTCCTTACTAGCATTCCTATTCCCCTAGAGAACGATATCAATACCCGTGGCTTACCCTAATTTACTACACTACAACGATTAGGTTCACTGCCTAGGGTGTTATAAAACTTGCTCGAAGAAAAGGAAGTTTCCTTGACCCCGAACGACGAGTGTAGCGTTATCACGTTTACAAGACAATACGCCTAGGACACACACACCCCTTTAAGTCGACTACATCTTGGAAGACATAATTAAAACCTACACCCCATGTCCTCTTTATATACTAGAGGATAAGGGTTTACAAATCTCTACTAAGGACTAAATAATAAATCTTCTTTTGCAAGCAAGTCCTTCCATCTTTTTGTAGGTTTCCTTCTTGTCGTATTAAGTCCCTCTTGTTTCATTCTTTTTGTCTTATCAACTCAAACGTATAATTCCCAACAGTCTTCCCCTAGTTGATAATGACAAAACCATTCTTGAACGAACTTCCCTAGACGAGAAATTGAGATCAGGGATCTCACCATGAATGAAACAAGTATGTCTTCCTTTGTCTTCCCCTTAATCCATGCCATTCCACTTCAACATCTCTTCCCCTTTTTGTTATTATCCAAATAGGGAACGTATGCAAATAATGATCTTGACCACCATGAACCAATATCATACTTCCAATCTAAGCCGTCCAATGCTTCAAATCGCCCACCATTACGAATCATAAGAAAAATGGATCCAAAACAGTAGAAAACTCCAACTAGCAGTAGTAATAATGATCAACAGTAGTAAAAATCAAACACTTCCCCTTGAGTGATGCATGTAGATGGTTAAACATTTGACAATAAGCTTCCCCTGAAACCCATATGTTAACCATCTTCTTGATTCTTCAAATCTGTAGACTCCATGTAATGATCACTTGTGAAGAAAACCAAATATAACGAATTTGATGAAGAAGTAGAATTTCCCAAACTTGTGTCTTAAATCTTGTACTATCCACGGAACTCCATACTTATACGAATCACCAAATATAAGTAGACCGCAATCCCTTGACAAAATCCTCAACTAATATGAGACACTAAGCACTACAATGTAACTCCTTTAAGTGATAGCCAATGTGTGCATAGAGCATCATAAGAAAAATCACACATTGCTAGATTCATCAAGCTATATGATAAGAACACAAACCTGTGAAACTCAACTACAACATTAAATAAATGATATTCAACCTTCTGCGTAATCAATTAATCCATAAGAATCAAATACGAGCCTTTTTGAATCCTTTTAAGAACAAATCACCAAACTCCTTGTGTGTGTGAACAATAACCTGTGTGTGTGTCGTCCAATTCTACTTCCCCTTAATTCCAAATCTCCTCGTAATAAACCATTATACTGCCAATCCAAATGAAATTTCGCTATTGAAAAACCTTGAGCAGTACTTTGAGAAGAATCAGTACCTTGAGCAGTACTTTCAGAAGAACCAGTACCTTGAGCAGTACTTTCGTCAAACAACAATACTTTAAAAACAAGCAGTACTTTGAACAGTACGTTGCAGCAGTACTTTCATGTCCAAGCAGTACTTTCATAAGGAGATCAGCAGTACTTTCAAACTTGGAGCAGTACTTTAAGCAGTACTTTCACATAATAGCTCAGATCAAAGATCCCTTCTGTGGAAAGCTAGATGAGTATATAGAGAACATCCACCAAAAATTTCGTAACGATCCAATGGTTAACGAAAAAGTTATGATCGTTTCAAAACAGTGCTGTATCTTTCACATAAAAGCTCAAATCGACAATCCCTTTGGTGAAACTTTAGATGGATATACTGAGATGCACCAGCAAAATTTTTAGCTCGATCCAACGGTTCAATAAAAAGTTATGCCCTCTTGAAAACAGCCCTGCAGAAAGTTGCGAATTTTGTAAAAAATCAATTTTTTCCTTCTTTTTCGTCAAGAAACCTTGTGAATCCCTAGGTAAAGAGCTCTCCAAGCTCTGATACCAATTAATAGAAACTAAGAACGTGATGAAGATAGTTTCTTGATCGTTTATGAGCCTTAGGGTTTAACAATAAAATGACAATACGCAGCGGATAAATCAAAACATAATTGTTATTGACACAAGGTTTTCAATCACTAACACTAACTAATCTTAGACTTTTATAGGAACACGTCTACTAACTAAACTAATAACCTAGGCGTTTACAAGACAATACGCCTAGGACACACACACACCCCTTTAAGTCGACTACGTCTTGGAAGACATAATTAAAACCTACACCCCATGTCCTCTTTATATACTAGAGGATAAGGGTTTACAAGTCTCTACTAAGGACTAAATAATAAATCTTCTTTTGCAAGCAAGTCCTTCCATCTTTTTGTAGGTTTCCTTCTTGTCGTATTAAGTCCCTATTGTTTCATTCTTTTTGTCTTATCAACTCAAACGTATAATTCCCAACATTTCTGTTGCACTTGTAAGCCCAAAAAGAAAGTAAGTTCACCCATGGCACTCATCTCAAACTCACTTTTCATCAGATCTTCAAATTCTCTGCACCAGGTTTCTTTGGTAGAACCAAAGATAATATCATCCACATATACTTACACAAGAATGATATCCTTGGTACTCTTTTTGAGAAAGAGAGTCTTATCAGTAGCACCTCTTCTATAACCATGTTTCAGTAGGAATGAAGAAAGCCTAGCATACCAAGCCCTAGGTGCCTGATGTAAACCATATAGTGCCTTAACCACCTTGTAGACCATATCTGGATGATGAGGGTCCACAAATCCTTTAGGCTGAGTGACATACACTTCTTCCTCAATCTCACCATACAAAAATGCACTCTTCACATCCATCTGATAGACCATAAAACCCATGTAGGAGGCAAAGGCCAAGAAAAGTCTTATTGCTTCTACGCGAGCAACAGGAGCAAAAACCTCATCATAATCAATACCCTCCTCTTGTTTGTGACCCTGAGCAACTAACCTAGCCTTGTTCCTAACCACAATACCCCTAGCATCCCTTTTACATTTAAGAATCCACTTAGTTCCAATAGCATATTTACCAGGAGGCAAATCAACAAGTTCCCATACATTTTGATTAAAAAATTGTTGCATTTCCTCCTGCATAGCAGCTACCCAATCCTCATCACCTAATGCCTGTGAAATACTAGAAGGTTCGATCTGAGATAAGAAACAAGCAAATAGACAATGTTGGTAGTCTATATGATTGGTCCTATGTTGAACCCTTATGTAACTGAGAAAAGCAGATTCACCATCTGATGTCTTCTTAACCCTGCTTCTAGTTTGAACAGTGGAAGTAGGATCACCAATAATAAGGGATTGAGGATGTACTGTATTAATCCTTTTTGTGACATGAGGACTAACATCTACAGTTGTGTCCAGATTATTAAGTGTTGCTCCAAAGTCATCATCATAAGAGGAAGAGTAAAAAATGCCAGTTCTTGACTCATGATGAATGCCATCCAATTCAGAGGTAGAGTGATATGAATTGGCTAAATCAGATGGAGTGGCAAATCTGGTGGGAGTCTCAGCGAGAGCTGCATCAGCAGCATCATGTCCATTATCAGTGGGAGCAGTTGCAATACCAGAGGAAACAGATACATTGCCAGCGGCATCAAAGTTCCTGCGAGCCTAATCAGTTGCCTGTTTTAAAAGTTCCACTGTTTCCTTGGAGAACTCATAACCAAACTTTTCAGCATCTTCTGTAGCTGCATGTTCTTGGCGTTGGAGCTTCACAAGTTCCTCTGCATACCCCATATCACTAGAGGACACATCATGAGCAGCTGAGTTCTGAGTACCTGAAAAGTGGTTAGAGGGAAAAGAGGGAACAAGTATGACTTGTTCATCTGTTTCTGAATCTGACTCATCATCTGAAGAACCTGCAATGTTTGTGGAAACTTCTGGTAGTTCTACAGAAATGTTCGATTTATAACGAGTATAAACCAAATGATCAATTAGATAATCCAAATCAAAGTACCATTCTTGACCTGCACCTTGAACATTGAGCTTGTCCTCCATAAATCTGAGATTCAGAGTCTCTTCAACCCTTTTTGTGGAGAGATTATAGACTCTGTAAGCTCTACTATGAGCTAAATAGCCTACTACATATCCTTCATCAGCTTTCCCATCAAACTTGCCCAACTGATCACTAGTATTGAGGATGGTAACATGACAACCAAAAGGCTTAAAATGACTAATGGTAGGAATCTTGCCAGACAGAAGTTCATAAGGTGTCCGTTTGTGAGGATTTGTTATGGAGCCCTGTTCAAGACATAACAAGCAGTGCTAACTGCTTCAGTCCAAAGCATGGTAGGCAATTTTGAATCAGCAAGCATGGATCTTGCTGCTTCAATTAGGGTTCTGTTTTTCCGTTCAGCAACTCCATTTTGTTGTGGAGTCCTGGCAGTGCTATAGTACCTTTTAATCCCATTTTTAGCACAGAGATCAATTAATTTAGCGTTCTTGAACTCTGTCCCATTATCACACCTAATTACTTTAACCTTCTTGTTCAACTGATTCTCCACCAGGGCAATAAAGTCTTGAAGAAGCAGGAACGTTTCATCTTTAGTTCCCAAGAAGAATGCCCAACAATATCGACTATAATCATCAGTCACCACCAAACAATAGTATTTGTAATCAATGCTTCTGATAGATGTAGGACCAAAAAGATCCATGTGTAGAAGCTGCAAAGGCTCAGAGATAGTGTTGACTGCAGTGATGTGTTGCTTTCCCTTGTTGCAGGCCACACAGTTATGCTCATTAGTAAAGACTTTGGAAGGTAGTCCATTAACTAACCCAAATTTTGCAAGCTTGTTGATAGTTTGAAGTTTACATGAGCCATCCTTCTATGCCATTTATTAGATTCATTCAAGGATGCTTTTGCTACCAAACAAGCTAAATCACCAGCAGGCTGGACATCATTGAGATTGAATGTGTAGAGATTGTTTTTCCTAGGTACCTTCAGAACAACTTGGTTGTCTGGAGGTGGTTGGAAATCTTTAGAGAGAACTAGACATTCATTATCAGTGAAGAGCACAAAGTTTTTCTTGTCACAAATTTGAGACACAGAAAATAAGTTGAAGTTTCTCAATGCCTCCACAAAATATACATTCTCAAAGTCCAATTAAGCAGTTCTAATAGTACCATTCCCTGTGATTTTGCCATCTCCTCCTCCAAAGGTAACAGTACCTCCTTGAATACCTACAAAATCATGAAGCCTGTCTCTGTTTCCTGTCATAATCCTAGAACAACCACTATCAACAATACCTAAATCTTTATTGGAAAGAGGATCATCCTACACAAAAAGAAATATACAACAACATTAGTATACATGGAGATCCAAGTCATTACTGACTTGGACCTGCCTTGTGGATCTTATTTGATAAACCTGTAGATTGATGAGATCCACTATTGTTCTTGGACCTTTGCATATTAAATGGTCTTATTGGTCTTTAAGAACAACCTGCTGAGGGCTTAACAACAGTGTCCCTCCATGCCCCCTTTTGATGTAAAAAGTCAGGTTTAACAAACCTAGAATCATTTTGAAAATAAGTGCTTGTAGGTCTGTTCATAGGTCTATTAACATTTCTTCTCCAATGAAAAGAAGATGGCCTGTCAGCAGCAACTGGGTTACCAGCAGCAACTAATCTACCAGCAAAATTGATTCTATTGGTCCTCATATATGTTCCAGTGGGAACAAATGAAGGTATGTTAGCCACATCAGTCCAAACATGTTTATATCTCTGTTGATTAGTGCACAAATTCATCTTTTTCTCATAATAATCACAATATTTGATAAGATGAAAAACACTCCCACAAACAAAACATTATTTCTTCTTAAATTGCTTGTTCAAAACAGGAATAGTCTTATCACAAACAAAATTATTCAAACCACAACCAAAATCAGAATTGTTTTTAACAAAATCAACAGAACAAGAAATGTTTCTAGAAAAAGCTGTCTTTGAAAAAGATTCTTTAACAGCAACTCTTGGGGCTTGAGGAACTTGTAAAGGCTTAGGAGAGGCAGACTTTAAGGACTCTTCATTTGAATCACATCTGGCATGTTCTTTAGTTTGAGTCTCTGCAGTCCTGGAAGAACAAGAGACAAATGTGTTAGACTCACTGCCAGTGTCTGATAAGTCATTAGACTTTTGACCATAAGACATATATGATTCATCTGAGTCAGAGTCTGGATTGGGTGGCTTAACAATACCATTAATAGAAGAAGGAACATTATGCATTTCACCTTGTTTTAAAAATGTAACAGGTCTTCTATATTTTTCTTCTTCTTCATATGTGACAGGATTAAAAACACTATATGCATTGGGGTCATACACCTCATCAGGAATGATATAGTCCTTGAAGCCTAACCCTATTTTAGTTTTAACAGACATAGAGCTATTCCACAGTTTATCTAAGTTTTTAGCCTGTTCTTGCCATTGTTTATGCCTAGCCACCTCTGTATCTAGATCATTTTTAAGACCTTCTTTTTCAGCAACAACCTTTACATATTCTTTCTTATTAAATTTTAATTTATTTGATGTGTTATCTAAATCTCTTTGCAAACCATTTATTTTCTCCTTAAGAGCCATTTGGTTTTGATCATACCAGGCCTTTTGTTTTTCTAATGCTTTAACTGTTTTCTTATAGGCCCGGACTTGTATAAAAAGCTCTTTATATTTATCATTAACATCATCAAACTCACACTTAAGAGCATCATATTGTGTACTGCAACCAAATATACAACTGTGTACCTGAGAAGTGATGCCCATCATAGCAATTTCTCCAGCAGTGTCTGCAACCAGTCCAACTTGAGGCTCTTCATCCTCACCATCTTTCACATGATCATCCCAGTCAACTCTGTTCTTCAATGATAGCATGGTTGTAGGCTTCACCTCCTCAGCTTCCTTGAGCTTATATGCATTATATTTTCTTCTATCACCTCCCTTCCTGTTAGGACATTCTCTGGCAAAGTGACCAATTTGATTGCATTCAAAGCATCTGACCTTCTTCCTGTCAAACCTAGCTGATTATCTTCCTTTGTAGCCAAACTTCCTCCCAGAGCCCTCTTCAAACCTTTTGACTTTCACAGCAAGCATGGCCATCTGCCACTTAAGATCCATTTCTTCCATATCCCATTTATCCACTTGTTCAAAGTCATCATAGGTGAACTGCTGTTGATCTTCAGATTCAGCAACAAATGAGTAGAGCACATCTTCTATCATAGAATTAGACTTTGACTTTCTTGAAGAATATTTGTAGTCAAGACCCCCTTTAGCCTTGAGAGTAAGGGACACCTGATTCCAAGAAGGAGGTAGAGCACGAAGGAACTTGAGATTACATTCCTCAGTATCAGGTTTAGATTTTAACTGATTTAGCTGGCTGAGGATCTTTTGAAACCTGTCATAGCCCTTATGGACACCCTCTTCTTCAGAGATAGAGAACTCCTGAAAGCTTTGTTTGAGCATGGACTTCCTCATTTTCTTGGATTCATCGTTTCCACCAAGCCTTGCTTTTATACCTCTCCAAATCTGTTTTGCATCATCCAGATGATAGAAATCACTCATGTGTTCATCTGGAAGAGCTTGTAGCAAAGTAGTTCTTGCCTTGGTTTCCCTTTCGACTGCAATCTGTTCAGCAGTTGTTGTGGGTGGAAGAATGATAAGATTGCCTTCAGTATCTCTTCCAGTAGCCTTCTTACTGTTACCTTTAAGGATGATTTGCTAGAGATTGACATCCATGTTTGAGATATAGTTTTCCATCTTCATGGCCCATATCTCATATTCATCCTTTTTAAGGTAAGGGAATTTCGCATTATTGTTGGACATGGTGACCACTTGCTGAATGGAAGACTGGGTGTTAGACTGCTTGTTTGATGACTCAGACTGATCATCATTCTCAGCATCAGAATGTTTTGGTGATGTCATGATATGGTTTTTGAGAAGAAAAAGGCTGTCTTCTTAGAAAGATTCTCACAAGGCTCTGATACCACTTGTTGGGTTCAGTCCCAGATAGATCTTATGAGCCTAGAAAGATTATAGCTGTCCTGTGTAATCACAAAACAACTAAGGAGAACCTTTGCAAGAATTGTATTCACGCGGAAAATAAATACAAGACTAAAGAAGACGATAAACACAATAACTTGATCCTCTATGGATCTATATTAATTCACTATTAATGTTTTTCAAAACGTACATAAAACCCTAGCCACATGTTTCTTTTATAGCACAAGAAACCCTAATGCAGGTTGCTCAGCACTCAAAAGATATGCTCTATCTATTCCTATTTTAACTCAAGCATATCACAACTAATAAACAAAGAAAACGGAAACTACATATCCGTAGAAACATATTAACTATCATAGGAAACTGCATACTATCAGCAGAAACCTTTCTATCAGCGGAAATAAAATAACTATCAGCGGTAACCCTAACAGCGGGAACCAACTGTTTACATAATTCCTAACAGTTTTCTTGATTATAGTTAAACGTTGTCCTAAATAAGCTAGTTATAAATACTATTTTCAGAAATGATGTGAAGCACATGAATGACAAGTGCAGTCAAAATAGGATTTGTTCTTCCACGTCTTTTCTAAAGTTAGATACTATTGCGCACCTCGTTGACTTGATCAGATATCTACATGCCCATGCACAAAGTAAGTCAAGATGATTCTTCTATAATAACAAACATAATTAGTTAAACATTATGGAATGACTTTGATCTATATCCATAGTTTGACAAGTATCTGAAACAAAAGGATGTTTAATTGTAAACCATTTAAACTGAGATGTTTTACAAAATCACACTCATGCATTCCCGGGAGCAATGACTTATTGCTAGATGCTTACCATTGTTTGTATGAGTTATCATGATTATGACATTTCATTAGTGGGAGCTATTCGTAATGCTCAATTCTAATCGTTGAATTGACCGATATTAGTAAATGATATGGATTTACTATCACAAACACAAACAAAGATCTTTCGTCGGCAACAATCAGTGTTTGAAATCTACATTCAAGATCAAGTTCATCAAGAGTTATTTTATCTTCACGACGTTAAATATAAAGACTCCATACATGATTTTAAAAATAAAAGTTGCAAACGATCAAAGTTTACCAATTGTCTTCGAGAATACTGATTGTGAGTTAAAGAATCAAAGATCAAATTCGATTTGATACCATCAAAGATAAGATTGCGCTACAAGGTCGTCTTCAACTTTCATGCGGAATTCTCAGCATTTTCGAGCTTTAAAGACAACGAAGATCCAAATCTAGACTATCATTACATAAGGGGAGACTGTTGGAAATTGATATAAATCCCATATATCTAATATATGTGTAGGGATGGAAATGGGCGAGAAAAACCCATAACCCATGGGTACCCGCACGTAAATGGGTGGGTAACCCCGTCAATCTTTACCTACGGGTGGGTTGAGGGTGAACATTTGTACCCATCGATGGGTGGCGGGTGGGTGACGTGCAAACGTGTAAACCCATGACACCCATAAAAAATACCCACACGTGTACTTGTCAATATACATATGGGTGTACCCATGAACCCATTTACGTTAAACTAAAATTTATTATAATACTTAAATATTTGTAAGCTTGTTGATATACATTTAATAATACCCGACTCTCTAGAAAACACAATAAATAATTGTAAGGTTTTTGTAAGTTTTTGAAGAAGTAGGATATTAAGAGGGTCAAGTGACTCGATTTTTATGTTTTTTAAACAAAACTTTAAACTATTTTACTTTATCTCTTGAAATGAAATAATATGACTAAGATTTGGTGTAATTATGTTTAATTTACTAGTTTGAGACATATGTTTAAGTATTTTGTAAACTGGGTTGTGATGCCTTGCAAAGGGGATCCAAAATAAAAAGCCTAAAAAGTAATTTCAGCCATTAGATTTATATCATTTACATCTAAAACTAATCCTACGGTAGGGATATAAACTGCAACATAACCACCCCATATTAACCAAAAATAAGGGTAAGAAAGTAAATTCAAAAACAAAAAACGGCCTTAACCCACTTCATCTCGCTTAATCATTCATTCATTTCATTCACTCTAACAAAATTAACTCAAAATTCTCTCTCTAAACCGACCAAAAATCGGGGATTTCTAGGTTTTGTATTTCCGATCAAAATTTAGGGATTCTCTCTCTAAACCGATTAGAAATTTTTGCTCGAAAAGATGAAACAAGTTGGTAAGTTCATCATTTTTGTTTTAAATTTGTTTTAATTTAGATCTGAATTTATATTTTTTAGAAGGAAGACGAATTAATAGACTCAAAGTTCAACAAACAAATGAAAATGATGAAAAAAATAGAAGATTTGACAAATTTTTTGGATTATGAGTGATTTTAATTTAATTTTTAGATTAGGATTATGTTAATCAGTTTAATTTTTAGTTTATTTTTTATAATATTATTTTTTTTTATTAATTTTAATTTAATTTAATTTTATTTAATTTTTAATTTTTTTAGAATCTGGAAGCACATATGAAGAATCAGACAATGAAACTTTGGGAGAAAAGAGATCGAAAAGATTGCAAGACCGACCATTAAAGGTATAAAATAATGATTTGTTCATCAGTTATATAAAAAAGTATGTTCATCAGTTACTGTCGATTATTGCTCATCTTGTTTTGGATAAATGTCCGCTGTTATGTTTATTTGTTCATCAGTTTAGGTTTATCAGCCGTTGTTAATCATAATCATTTGTTATATCAGTTAGTAAATTAGAATAAGTAGCGTGGTATCTGTTAAAAGTGCCTCAGTTTGGGTTCATCAGTTGTTGTTAATCATAATCATTTGCTAATCATGTTTTGGTTCATCAGTTGTTATTACTTACTACTCAGTATAGGTGTTTGTTTCAGCTTATATAGCCAGCGTTGGTGTTATCAATTAGTTAGTGCGTTGGTGTTTGTTTCAGCTTATATAGCCTGCGTTGTGGCTTATTTTAAAAATCAATGGTTTATAACCAACGGTAAAATCCGGTTATATAAACTGAAACAAACACCATCTTTTATAAACTGTTTTTAGTTTTTATATGACAAAAAAGTGTTTACAGTTACTGTCGATTATTGTTCATCATTTTTTTGTTTTATTTTTACATCAATTATTGTTCATCATTGTTTTGGTTAAAATGTCCGCTGTCATGCTTTTTTGATCAACACTTTTGGGTATGTTCATCAGTTTTTTTTGTTCATCAGTTATTGAAAATCAATTTTTTTAATAAGTATTTGTTTTTCATTAGTATTTTGTTTTTATTGTATAGGGAAAGAATCTAAAAAAGCAAAGAAACGAATGGCTATAAAGTATTCACCAAGTGACGATGATTTTGTCAAAGATGCATTTACACAAAAAGGAACTGAAGATTCATCAAAAGCTCACAACCCGGCTGGTCAAACGTATCCTGAAAATGGTTATCTAAAAGGACACGTAGAAACACTCAGGAAATACAAAGTATGTAATGTGAAAATGTCGTGGCAAACCAAAGACAATGTCAATGATTGTGGAATTTTCACTATGAGGCACATGGAAACGTATCCAGGAAAAATGTTTTTTGATGTTGGATTTGTAAGAGAAGGAAAAGACCAGGATACACAATTGACTGATTTGAGAAAGAAGTACCTAGCAAAGATTTTGTTGTCCGACTGCAATGAAAAAATAAAAGAAGTGGAGAGTGAGGTTCATGAATATCATCGATTAGGTTTGAAGACAAAGAGAATGCTCCAAAACAACTCAGAAGCCGCAATTGCAGAACGTGCAACCACATATTTCGAGAAAGAAGCTAGTGCTCTTCTTCGAAAGTGAAAACACTGTTTAATAGTCAACTAGTTTGGAATATTTTGTTTGTTTTGTTAAACAGTTTGAAACATTTGGTTGGTATGGTAAACTAGTTTGGAATATTTACTTGCTTGGTATGGTTAAATAGTTTGCAGTAGTTACAGTTTTGGTTGGTTGGTACAAATAACTGATGAACAAATGATAAGTGATGAACCAGTGATAACTGATGAACCAATGATAACTGATGAACCTATGATGACATAGGAATATAACTGATGAACCAATAACTGGTGAACCTATGATGACATAGGACAATAACTGATGAACTTATGATAACATATGTTCATCAACTTTAAAAATTTAACAAAAAAGCATAAACTGAATAATTGATGAACCTTTGATGAACAAAAACTGATGATATTACCTTGTTTCAACATCAAATCAAAATTTATATTGATCTTTATCTTAAAAAAAAAAGCATTCTTATCAGAAAAATTTCACATTTATTTTATGAACATAATTTCCTTGTTTTTATCCATTTCAATGTTTTTGCATGATTAGATTTATGCTTTTTTTATAAACTGATGAACCTATGATGACATAGGACAATAACTGATGAACCTATGATAACTGATGAACCTCAGATAACATATGTTCATCAAGTTTAAAAATTTAACAAAAAAAACATAAACTGATGAACACCTGAAAAATTAGTTCAAGCAGTTTGATACAAACTCATCAAATCAAAGTCTACATTGATCTTTATCTTTAAAAAAAAAGGGGAAAAAAAGCATTCTTATCATACAAATTTCACATTTATTTATCTAACACAAAAAAAGAAAAAAAAAATGAAATAGTAACTAACTAACTACACAAGCATTCTTTTCAGACAATTTAGCTTTTTTAGCGGCCAACTTTGCCTTCTGCTTGCTCTCCTTTATAACAGCCTTATCACTAGCCTTCTTAGCAGCAATTTGACCTCTGATAACATTGCACTTCACCTGATCATGAACCTTCGTACTACATTTACAGAATCTACAGTTCTTCCTACGCTTCCCACTTGGATTAACTGAACGCTTAACACTACTCTTAATCCTTTTTTGTGAACCATTAGTACTAACCTGTTTTGGACCAAAAAAACAGGACACATTACAATTAGATGATCAACATGATGAAGAAAAAAAACATTAATGTTCATCAACTAAAAAAAGCATAAACTAACTCAACCCTATGATAAACCTATGATAACTGATTAATCTATGATGACATAGGACAATAACTGATGAACCTATGAACCTATAATAACACAGGACAATAACTGATTAACATATGATAACTGATGAACATATCATAGCACAGGACAAAAACACAATGAACCTATGGTAACACAAACAAACACAAATAAAACTAACTGATGAACCTATTGTTATGTTAACATATGTTCATCAACTTAAAAAATATAAACAAAAAAGCATAAACTGATGAACATCTGAAAAATTCAGTACTAATCTGTTTTTGCACATTTACAATGGTCTCTTCCGGTTGTGTGACGCCTAGAATAGAAGTAAACCTATCTCGTTTATTAGTCTTTTTAGGTATAGGAACATCAGCATCTGCCTTCGCCATTAACTCAACCAGTTGATCTCTAAACTTTTGCAGTAGGTCGGGATCATTTGCATAACAATTCACACAATACTCAACTGATCTGAATATCTCACGCAGAATAATATCAGGACTCTCACCAGTGGCTTGAATAACTGATGCAGGTGGTAATGAATCCTTTGACCAACGCCTAAGCACATACTTCTTTGGAAACTTTTTAACCTTTGACAACCGAAGCATATAAAAGATATGACGACATAACAGTCCATATGACTCAAAACGTTTGCACGTACATTGATAAAAATCTTCAGCTGGTTTACACAAGACCTGGAAAAAAGGAAAATAATACATACAGTGGTTGATTACAAACAACTAACTAACAAAAACTAATGAAAAAAGTGATTGCCAAAAACTAATGAACAAAAACTAATTATATATATAAAAAAGTTGATTTGAAAGTAATTTTATAAGGAAAAAAGATGATGAAAAAACACTAATAAAAAAACCGATGAACATATTAAAAAAGGTGCTACCTCATAGAAAACTTCATTCACAACGCCTTCTATTTGACGGTGTCGTCTAGAAATCTGCTCATCTTCACCAGTATCTTGTATAACATACTTTTTTCCAGAATCAACATCCGCAACACTAACCAACATACATGAAATCACAGAAGCATAAATCTTAGTTTGAACATCAAAGAAAATCGAACGAGTGTATAATTCTGATGCCTCATGTTCTAACTCAAGTTCAGTGCGCATATCGGGAATAGTATACTGGCTGTCATGATCATTTTTATGTTGACCAAATCTTTGGCAACCCACCACACTATCAAAATGATTATAGAACTCCCATAAAGTCAAATCAATACTTGTCAATCGACCGTAAGCATTGTTTCACTCTCTGACCTAGAAGAAGTTCTTATCAATCCCGACATAGGCTCATCCAAATATACTGTTGACCTAAACGGACCTCAAAACCAACTCTTTTTGCATACTCTTTATAATACTCGCAAGCCTGCTCAAGGGAGTGATACATCATACCATAAGCCGACTTTTCACCAATAGGAATATCAGGAACTCAAATCTTATAACCCTTGTTAGGATTTAGTAAATCCGTAAGTTAAAGACTCGGTCACCTCAAGTATGTGTAAGCATTCGAAAGATCGTAGTCTTAGTCGTTTAGTTATGTTAAGTAGTTAGTTAAGTAACACCGTAGAGGACGGACGTGTCTTTACCCACTGTACCCGTAGGTGGCGTTCGTTGTAAGAACTATAAATAACCTTTGCCTCCCAAGGCAAAGGGTGGAGCTACTCATAATAACACATTACTTTCTCTCACTAGAAGTTCCCATTCTCTCCATCTTTCTCTCTCTAAAACTCATTTAGGTCGAATATTGTTAAGTGCATTTGTGTGTTTATGATAACCAATATGTTACAATTGGTCTCAGAGCCATGGTTTGATCATCTACTTTGTGTGTTATTGGATTCTTGATTGGTTATTCATAAGTTTTGGTTTGAATAAGTTTTGAGACTTTTTCACTCTTTTGATCTTATTTAGTGGTAAAGTTTGGATTTTGATTGTACTTTTGTGTTTAGAATCATCATATTAGTTTAGTTTTCGGTTTAGAAGGATTGATTTATCTTGGTTGTGGTGTTTTTGATTGAAAAAAGTAAGGTTTTTCGTTTAGTTCTTGGAAGCGTTTTGTGTCTCGGATCCTAGTTCTTGACTGCGACTTGATAGTTATTTGTTGTGATTTGATCATAATTGGATGCGTTTTGAGCTAATACTCGCTGCGATTTGGTGTTTCTGAATGCGATTTGATAGGATCTGACTGCTACTTGATTAATTTAATATTATTTGAGTTGCGTTTTGTGTTGGAAAGGACAAAAGGACAAGTAGTGGTTGTACTATTAAAAGTGACTTGTGCACTGCGTTTTGGTCTTATGCGTTTTGACAGGTTACATTTTGGTTAATTTTGCGTTTTGATCATGCGTTTTGTCTAAGGCTGCGTTTTGTTCCGGCGTTTTGTTAAACTGCGTTTTGACAGGGTGCGTTTTGAGTTGACTACGACTTGTGTCTCTGCGTTTTGTTAAGCTGCGTTTTGACTTGGTACGTTTTGAGTTGACTGCGACTTGTGTCACTGCATTTTGACCTAGTGTGTTTTGACACTGCGTTTTGACCTAGTGCGTTTTGACAAACTGCGTTTTGTCTCTTGAGATTTGACACTTGTGATTTGAGTTCTACGGTTTCCTCTTGATTTAGTAAAATCCTGCGAAAGAATTATATTTCTCGGTTAAATCAAAGAGTAGTAAAATCCCGTATACTTAGTAATCATGTTTACCATTTCTGATAACGTTCAAGCGGCTAGGTCCGATACTCACCCTCCTATGCTGGACAACACTGATTATGACTCTTAGGCACAGAGAATGGTCTCAAGATTCTTCAATCTATTGATGAAGGACCATTCCAAATGGGAACAACTAGAGATCAACTTGAAGCTGGTGCTGATGGAACTGTCACTTTGGGTTTGGATAGACCAAGGACTTATGATGATCTCAATTACAAGGAGAAGAAAATATACGATGCTGACATTAGAGCTTCAAACATCGTACTTCAAGGTCTACCAAAGGACATTTACAAGCTAATTAATCATAATACCGAGGCAAAAGTTGTGTGGGACAATGTCAAGATGCTTTTCTCTGGCTCAGAACTGACTAAGGAAGAACGAGAGTCACAGCTTTATGATGACTTTGAGAACTTCAAGATGAACCCAGGGGAAAGCATCACAGAGTATCATGTGAGGTTTCACAAACTTGTGAATGATATGAGAAATATTAATATGACTATGCCAAACATCCAACTCAATTCCAAGTTCGTAAACAACATGAACCCTGAACATCACAGATTTGTTACTGCAGTCAAGTTGAACAAAGGATTGAGAAACACTAACTATGAGCAGTTGTATGCCTACTTACTTCAACATGAGAAGCATGCTACATTTGAGTGTTTGATCTTGGAGAAATTCCACTCTAATACTGCCGCTGTAAACCCTTCAAATGACTCAACTGCATTTATTTCAAATGTGAGGTTAGGAATTCGAGCATCACAAGTCATACCATCCTTTCAGAATCAGAATCAAATTACCATACCAGACTTAGGATTTACCCCACCTGACATGTTGATTGAAAAACTTGCTAACCAAGTTGCTTTATTGGTTCAACAGTCCAGAAACTCACTTCCCCAAACCAACAACCAACTAAGGACCTCATCTAACCTACACAATCAAGCTACAATAGAAGATGGAAGAGTTGTGGTTCAGAATGTGCAAGGAAGGCAGAATGTGAATCCACGGAATGTTGCACGAGGGAATGTTGGAGCTGGAGCATGTTATATTGGTGCTGGAGCTGGTTATGTGGGTGCTCAGAACAGAGGAAGGATTGGAGTCCAGGGTCAAGGCAAACCAATTAAGTGTTACAATTGTGGAGGAGAGGGTTATATTGCTAGGAACTGCACTCAACCTAGACGTCCACAAAATGTTGAGTACTTCAGGGATACGATGCTGCTGATGCAAGCTCAAGACAGTGGAGTAGTGTTGGATGAGGAAAAGTTGCTGTTTCTTGCTGATGGGAATGCCAAAACATATGATGCCGATGTAGATGAACAACCGGTATATGATTTGGCACAGAACAATCCCAATGTCTTCCAGGTTGCTGAATTTGATGCTTTTGACTCTGATGTTGATGATGAACCAACGGCACAGACCATTTTCATGGCTAATATCTCTCCAATAGTTTCATCGCCTCAACAAGCCATTCCAACCAATGCTTCTATCATATCAGAGGTACTAAAACTATATGATGTGGTTGATGTGCAAAATATTCCCAACGAAGTACAACCAACAGAAACCATTGAGTCAGATATTGAAAATATGAGAAATAGCAATGTTGTCCCATATGAGCAATATGTGAAACACAATGAAAGTCTTGTTGTACCAAGTGGTGCATCTTCTACAATTAATGATGAATATGAGTTTGATGAGTACACTGAATATATGCCTGATGATTCCATGACCACTAAACTTAATATAAATAAGGATCAAGTTGTCATCTGTGAACAGCGTGCTAAATATGAGCTGACCACCCGTGAGCAGGAAATGGATAACCAAATGCGTACATTGATCACTAAAAGTAATTTAATGGAAGAAACATGAAAACAAGAGTTAAATTCCTTACAAGAGAAACTTAATAAAACTGTTAAGCGAAAACAAGAACTTCAAGAAAATGTGAAAACGCTAATAACGTCTAAAATGAACATGTTTTTAGTAGCGTTATTGTCAGTTTTGTGCATGATATTCGGCTATATTTACTCATAACTGTTGCAAAAGTGCAAAGATGCGTATTGTGTATGTATATGTAGCCAGGTATCGCGAATAATGAAGAAATGAAGTTTTTATGCACATTTGGAAGATTCTAAATGAAGGAAGTTGAGATTGGAAGCTTGTGGACTCAATGATATGGAAGCGTAGTGATTTCTAAGCATCTACAGCAAGGAAAGATCAAGTTTGGCTTTGGAAATCATCAACGTAAGCAAAGAATGAAGTGTAAAGGAGAAAGTCAACAAAAAAGTCAAAATAGCAAAAACCAGCCGATCGGTCGCAACCCGCAACCGGATCCGGCTGGGCAGTTGGTCAAAACAATAACCTATTCGGTCGGCCAAGAAATCGATCCGGTTTCTGGCACTGCAGTTACACAAATCGCATTTATTGTTGCCTTAACTCCCCATAATCATTGGAGTCCGATCATTTCTTGATATTAACTTGGAGAGAACGTTTTTTGGGCAGTTAAGCAAGAGCTTTGGCTATATAATGGACCTAATACTTGTATACTAAGTGTGACACAACCAAAGAGTGTTAGTTTACACCAAAACTAATACTACCCTTATTATTTCAACCCCAAAAGCTTAGTATTTACTGGAAAACGCCCAGGAGCAAGGAGGGAACCATTCTTGTCCATTGTTTCGGTAATTTGAAGTTGTGCGGTGATCCTAGGTGATTGGAGGCGCGTGGTTGCTACAATCCACGATTTCTAATTCTTGTAATCACAAAAGTTTAGGTATTCTATGAACTTTGTTATGGAAATCTATTCTCTTGAATTGTTTGAATTACCTTGTTATGACTTGTGTTTAGATATGATTGTTTTCATGGAGTAGTTTGTGATATACTTGTGTGTTGGAATGTGATTAATCATAATAGTGTTCTCAAAATATGATGCATGTATATATGATCTTGTTTAAATGAGTTTGTTGGAAAAATACTAGTCTTGGATTGATTTGTCAATAAAACATGTTTTATGAAAAAGGATCGAAAGGATTTCTCTTGTGTTTTATTCCAAAAAGTGAAGTGACAAACTAGTATGGGGATATGGTGATTGACAACCATCATGTTTTGCTTATTAAAACAAGACTAGGAACATTTTCATCACGAAGGGTCGAAAGATTCGTAAGAACAAATTTAATGAGAACATGTTGCAAACAAATGGAACTTTTTATAGGATAATCATTGGGATAAGGACCGAAAGGATTACCTAAATGTTTTTGTTCTTAGAATGATTTTTACAAACAAATACCATGGTTGGGGAATCATTTGCTTATGATTTGTGCATCATACTAAGAGTATACACCAAACCTTTATGAACACTATCTATGGTTGATTATAAGACTACACACAAGTATATATTTATATTATTGATTCGTATTTTCACTAGAACACTTATTTGAGGAAGCCTTGACAAGCTTTCTTGTTAGAAACTTTTTAATCAAATCTATTTCAAACAAAAAATCCCTTGGGACGATCTCGACTTACCAAACTTTGCTATTGCGGACGAGTATACTTGCTCGTATGTGTTAATAGGTTATTCGGTTAATTCGTGATTATAAATTTTTAAAACTTTCACCAACCGAGCACATTAAGTTTTTGGCGCCGCTGCCGGGGATTTTTCTTTAATTTTCTTTGAAATTAGTAGTTTTGAAATATCTAAAAAAAAAAAAAAAGTTTTTGTTACAAACTAACCGATTCGGTTGGTTAGCCAACCGAATCCGGTTAGACATTCTGTGGAAATTTTTTGGTTCGAATATTAGTTGTCTATCTTTTTAGTTTATTGTGTTTTGATTTTTAGAGTAATTCTTGTGGTTTAATCATTTCCTAGATTTATTTTTATTTTTATTATTTTATTTTCTTTACATTTGTCATTTATTAGTTAATCAAGTTTTAATTAATTTTAATATTAATAGTTAATGGTAATGGTTAGGTAGTAATTTTATTTTATTTTCAGTTATAGTTTATTTAATGATAGAATTTATTGGTAGTTTATTTAGTTTTAGTTTTGGTTTTAATGAGATTTAATATGTTATTTTAATTATTAGTTTATGAAGAGTTTTATTTAATTAACTGGAGTTAGTACACCTTAATGTCACTTATTTTGCATTAATTAATTTTTTTTTATATATAAAAAAAAAAAATATATATATATATATAATTTTTTCGATCAAGCCGATCGGTCGCAATCCGCAACCTGATCCGGTTCGTATTCCTGTCTAACATTTTCAACCAACCGATTCGGTTGGTGATCCAACCGAATCCGGTTGGAGTTTCTGAGTTGATTTTTATCATTTTTAGGTTTTGAGTTTTTATTTGATTTTTAATTTTGTTAGATGTCTTAGTTTGTTTTATTATATGTTTTTATAGTTTGTTCTTGTTTTACTAACTTTAACGTTAATCATTCGGGATTTGTTTTGTTTTGCTTTGTTAAGTTGTCTAGTACCATGGATAGTTTGAGCGGAATCTCGGAATACCTTCGTACTTTGGATGAAATGTTCAAGGATACCGGAAGTTCATTAGAAAAGATTGGAGGAATTTTGGAGGAAAGCAAGAAAGGATTGGGAATTGACACGGGTGATATGGAAGAAGTATGTGAAAACAAGGTTCAACTACCCAAAAACAAAAGAGTCGTAGTGTTCACACAAGCACCGTCAACGGTGTATGATTCACCGCTAATGAGATTTGGAACGCCTTGTAGCGTGGAAGGAGTAAGTGCTTGGGATGCACAGCTTAATATGGCTTATAGAGAGAATTATATCTTGGAAAAGGTTCTTGACGAAATCGGTCATGTTCGTATGGACTATGAAGCATATGGAAGGAAGATGGTCAAAAATCTGAAGGTCAATATTCATGGACATATTTTTGAAACTGATTTTGTTGTTTTAGAAGAAGGAAATGCGGATGAACCTAATGTGTGTTTTGGTCGAGATTTTCTTGTCACGACCAAGTGTCAAGTAGATTTTGGTATGGGAGAAATGCGGATTAATATAACTGAGTTGGAAGAAGGAAAATGAGTCAAAGAGATGCTAGTGGAAGTTTGTGCAAACATGGAAGAGAAAGAAGTGGAAGTGGTTAAAATGGGAAAAGCAAACCGAAAGAAACCATCATCAAATAAATTAACCCCAACAACAACCTCCACCACCAAAAATGATTACACACCATCGTCACCTACCACTACTATCAAACCTTTAACCGACAACCAAAAAGAAGCTATTTTAGAAAATCTAGAACAAAAATTTCTAGAGCTCAATGAAAAGAAGCCGGTTATAGAAGTTCTCCAAGATTATGTGCTTTACCGTAAGAAGTTGGATGCATTGATGCTAGCGAGGGCTAGGTTGGAAGATAAGAATCTCACGGATGAGGATCGAGATCGAATTTTGTTTAAAGGCATGCCAAGGAAAGAAAAGGATCCGGGTAATTTTGTGTTGCCGATCAAAGTAAATGGAACTACATCAGTTTATGCTTTAGCTGATACGGGGTCGAGTGTTAATGTGATGCCGTATCCATTGTTCAAAACTCTGGGACTAAGTAATCCGCAACCTAATCATTCTAAGCTTACTATGGCGGATAACACTCAAGCAAAGGCAATGGGAGAAGTTAAGAATGTAAGAGTATAAATTGGCTATCAACCGTATTTGGCAGATTTCCTTGTCCTGGATATTCCGGTGGACAAGAGTTTACCGCTATTGTTGGGGAGGCCATTTTTACGAACTTGTGGAGCAATTATAGACATGGGAAGAGGCACCATGACTATTGACGATGGGATTTCGAGGCAAACATACTATGAGGACCAATTTTAGAATGTATGGAAGATTTGGAATGGATGGATGCAAATGATGATTTAACTTGTTTTGAAGTGGGACGCGATGTCCACGGTAATCCAATGTACGGACCTTTAACTCCACCTTATTTCGATATAGAGGACGAAATGGAACGTGCATTTGCGATAGAAGCTTTCTATAACCCATTCAAAAACATATTAGTTTACAAGAAGTTGACCGACTTTTTAGGATCTTTACCGGTGCAACTTAAGAATTTGGAGTGGAAACCCGAAGGGTCGGGGACTTACAAGAGACAAACCGGAGATGGAGCATGGCATGTTAAGTTTGATATATTATGCCCGGACGGACGAAGATTTATGAGAAAATTCAAAACTTTTGAAACGTTCCGTGAGTTGACCGGAAAATTTCAAAGCGAGGATATTCTTAGGCAAGAGTATTTTGAGGAATTTTGAGGAGAAGGCAAAGACCGTAATAACAAGCAATCATTTGCTTGAATGTCATAAACTATTTCTTTTGATTTGATGCATTAGGATTTTTGTTTCTTATTTATTTTTCATTTTATGATTGAGGTAATTTGGTTTAATGCATTATGACTATGAGTTTTGAGTTGAAGTTTGGATTAGTTCATTAGTATGATGAGTTGAGTTTTTTTTCTTGATTGGATGATTGTTCAAAATTTCATATGGTGAATGAATGTTGTGTGAATCTTTAGCAGGAATTTTTGAGTAAAAATGTTGCTTGGAGGGTAAATGCCTAAGTAACATGTTAAACAAATAAAAAAGCAAAATTTGGCAAAAAGCATACCGAAACGGTTGTGTCCTTGACTGAACCGGTTGCACCAAAGTATAAAAATTTCATTTTTCCAAAAACACACACACACACTAATTTTCCAGGTGGTTTTGCAAAAATTCATCCAAGAGAGCAGATTGAAAGTTGTTTAAGTTGTAGGAAAACATCATGGCACCCAAACAAGTAAGCATTTACATTCAATTAACCCAATTAAGGTTTTATTAGAACATTTGATTCGAATTGAATATTAGGTCACCAATTTGGGGGTTTTTGTTATAATTCGAATTAAGTGGTAATAATTTAGGATTGAGTGGGTAATTGATATAGGAGTGCATTACAACAAGAGATTGATTGATTGATTCACCATGGAATGGATTTTAGAAGATAAGATTTTTTGGAATTAGTTGGGTTGTGCTTATGAAGCAAGATAAGTTGCAATTGGTGATTCATTTTGATGGATGATATGGTTTTAAGAGTGATGGATGCCACATTATGAGAACTAATGATTTTAAAAATAGGATAAGTTCTAAGATGCTAGATGTTTGATGATTTGAAAGCGAGAGTAGAGTAATTCTAGGATGTGGGAATCATTGAGGATGATAGAATGCGATCTAAGAGTGGTTTGAGCGTTAGGAATTCGAGATTATGAGGATTTGAAGGCGAATGCCTTATGCAGTCTGCACAACCGATTCGGTTGCGCATTGTAACCGAACGGTTGGTGTCTGACATATTGGAAACCGATTCGGTTGGTGATCCAACCGAATCCAGTTGAGGTTTCTGTGTGGATTTTTTGTGAAATTTTGAAATGTATCTTAGAGGGTTCTCTAACCTTCCTGTTTGTTCTAACACTCTCATATGGTCTTATTTTTGTGATTTCTACAGAGAATTATTGTAGGGAGCTCGAGTGGGGAGGAAATTCCAATTAACCCGCTTGTTACGAAGTTTTGTGAAAGGAATGAGAAGAAGAAGGTTAAGTATAGTGTGAAGACGGAAGCAAATGTTAATTTAAAATTCAAAAATCTCACCGACGGGGAGAAACATGCTTTTCGGGAACGATTGTCGAAGTTACAACATAGAACATGTTTGGTTCCCAGGGTGATTGATTGGGATTTATTTGCGGAATGTGATTGTGCAGATGAGTTAAGAGAGATGATGCAAACGTCTTATGTATATCCAGGAGATGGAGATTCGTTCAATGATTTGTCATGGGAAAAAGCATTCAGTGTCAATGAAGAGGTTTATCGAGAATGGTGTATGGAATTCTTTTCAACCATGTATTTTGAAAGAAATGTGGATGTTCGGAGTTTGATGACGGAGATTTGTATTTGGTTTAGGCTTTGTGGAAGGGATCATGCTTACACGTTTCCAGCTTTTGGTGTAGCTCTTGGTTTGTATGAGCCACATGAGGTTAATCATCGATTATTTGAAACTCACTTTTCTAGACTTCGTAGGTTTGAAAAGGATTATCCTAGTATTCCCGCTTATTGGAATCAAGTGGGAGATCCTACTTGTGCTAGGATGAATGCTTCAACCATCAGGAATCCGTTGATGAGGATACTTCACAAGTTGATTGTGACCGGGCCATTTAATAGATTTGGAAGCAGAGACAAATGTCAGAAACCGGACTTATGGATTATGAAGTTGCTGGAAGAAACTAAGGACGGTAATGCCATTTGGCAGATAGCAGAATATTTGTCTAGGAGAGCCCCGGGAATCAAGAGTAACAGTAACATTTGTGGAGGACATTTTGTGACAAGATTGGCGAAGAATCTTGGGTATTATGTTGATGAGGAATTGGCTAAGTGTGGAGAGCCAAAGTATAGTGAAACGTGGACTGCGAAAGGTTTTGGTAATGCTTTGAACAGGAGACTAGGAACCGTAGGGTTATGGATTGAACCAAGACCACAACAGCAACCACCACGACAGCAAGGTAACATACCAATGGAGAACGTGCAAATGGGTACGTCCAGTAGTTTTGATTCAGGATGGGGAGAGTGGAACCAACATCTAGATGAGATTCAATGTAGGGATGTGTGGAGAGATTCAATGATGTTAAGAAACAACTACATCAATGATTATTCGATGCCTATCTTTCAACACATGGCTCGAGAAGCCAATTATGAGTTGCCACCCTACAATCCACCAAATGTTCCACCATATCCTTTTCCTTACACTTCTTATCCTGGACCCTATCCATATCCATATCCTGGGTACGCACCGTTTCCTGATCCAGTACCCCCATATGGTCGATTACCCGAAGTTGGAGGATCATCATCAGGAGTTGGAGGTAAGAAGAAAAAGAGGAGAGTTCGTTCAGAAATCATAGACGAAAACTACGTAACCGAAAGTGATGATGATGAGTATGATGATGAAGAAGGAGAAGACATGAGCGAGGATGACGAGTGATTATGGATCATTCGTGAATTATGGTTTCAAAAACAATGGTCATGATGTGTTTTTAAACAATTTCTATCTTTTGATTCATTTCTTTAGGATGTTTGGCGTACTTTGTTTGGTTTTATCTAGTTTTTAGTAGTTTTGTTTTGTTTTGTGCATTGCATGTTGCAGTTTTTGTTTGCAGGATGGATGTGTGGGAAGCTTATTGATGGTCAAATGTTTCGAGTTGGATAACTCACAGGCTTGCTAATGACCCAATGTGCATATTGCATATTCTATTCCGTGGTATCTTTTAACTATTTCTTTTTCCCATTTTCTTTACTTTGAAGTTCATTTTTCATTACATTGAGGACAATGCAAAACTTAAGTATGGGGGAGGGAAGAAAATAGGAAAAATGATACGCATTTTTATTTTTTTTTAGATAACTTTTGGATGCAAGTGATTAGAAGAAATTCGCCCTTGATGGTTTAATGGTTTTCGCGCGTTATTGATAATTAAAATACATAATTTGGGATTTCCATGGTAAAATGAGGTTTTTGAATTTTTTTTTGGATTTGAACCAAATTACTGAAGTAATTCATTTTGGATTCGATAGCATTTTCTAGCATGCATAATAGTTTTTTTTCCCACATTTTTGTGAGATTTCTTTTTGTATAAAACACATCTTTTGTTTTATATTTGCTATGAGTGTGCCGGTGATTGTGTCGATTCTAGAACTTGTACTAGTTATGCATTACGGTTAAAATCATTTTCGAGTGATCTAAATATTTTCAAGTGATAAGAGGCACCTTAGGTATAACCCAAATGGCCTTCCATTTTTACATCTAATGATATATTAGCTAACCACATTGGTTAGTTAACCACCCACATGGACCCATTTTGTTAGTGCTTATTTTTAGCACTAGATACCCCTAGTTACACCTGCTGAGCCATCCTTTTCGTTTTTGTTACATCCAGAAAAATACAAAAATATTTTACATTTTTTTTAGCTTTAGCCAACCCTTATCAAGTCTATTGGTTTGTTGCTAGTTGTTTGGAATGATTGGATTGTTTTTAATGATTATGAGTTAGCCGCACTTTGCCATTCGTGTGTGCCATTCCGACAAAGACGAAGGATGCATACTTCTTATTTGTATTTTTGTGGTGATGCTTATACGAAGTGTGGGGGAGTTGTGAGGATTAAAAAAAAAAAAAAAAAAAAAAAAAAAAAAAATTATTATTTCATATAGCCAGCGAGCTATATGATGGATATTGATTAGCCAATGAGCTAAATTGAGTTATACATATTTTGCGGAGAATCGATATGTGAAGAGGAGTAATAATCATTTTTCGGGATCGTGGTTTGTATGATGACTAGCAACATGGAGGTTTGGACTTGATTTTATTTTTTTTATTTTAAAACCAATTTCATAAACTATCCCATGCCTTAACCATACCTATTATGAACCCTTAAGCCTTTACGTTATAACCCGAATAAAAGACCTCTTTGATGAATTTATTTTCTTTGTTTTGATACTTGTACAAGCTTATGGTAAAAAGCATTGATCATGACTAGGCATTGAGTGATTTACATATACCCACCAATATATGAGTGTTGAGTGAAATCTTAAAGCCATTCGTGAGGTATCCTAGTTATGTTATCTAAAGTGTTTGGTTCATTTTTAGAAGATTTTCACATATTATAAGCAAAATAATAATTATCTTTATTGATAATTGTTACATTTTTCTGGAACCATGGTGTTATGGACCATTGAAATCAATCTTTGCAAATGTTAGACCTACTCGAGGGCGAGTAGAGCTTAAGTGTGGGGGAATTTGATAACGTCTAAAATGAACATGTTTTTAGTAGCGTTATTGTCAGTTTTGTGCATGATATTCGTCTATATTTACTCATAACTGTTGCAAAAGTGCAAAGATGCGTATTCTGTATGTATATGTAGCCAGGTATCACGAATAATGAAGAAATGAAGTTTTTATGCACATTTGGAAGATTATAAATGAAGGAAGTTGAGATTGGAAGCTTGTGGACTCAATGATATGGAAGCGTAGTGATTTCTAAGCATCTACAGCAAGGAAAGATCAAGTTTGGCTTTGGAAATCATCAACGTAAGCAAAGAATGAAGTATAAAGGAGAAAGTCAACAAAAAAGTCAAAATAGCAAAACCCAGCCGATCGGTCGCAACCCGCAACCGGATCCGGCTGGGCAGTTGGTCAAAACAATAACCGATTCGGTCGGCCAAGAAACCGATCCGGTTTCTGGCACTGCAGTTACACAAATCGCATTTATTGTTGCCTTAACTCCCCATAATCATTGGAGTCCGATCATTTCTTGATATTAACTTGGAGAAAACGTTTTTTGGGCAGTTAAGCAAGAGCTTTGGCTATATAATGGACCTAATACTTGTATACTAAGTGTGACACAACCAAAGAGTGTTAGTTTACACCAAAACTAATACTACCCTTATTATTTCAACCCCAAAAGCTTAGTATTTACTGGAAAACGCCCAGGAGCAAGGAGGGAACCATTCTTGTCCATTGTTTCGGTAATTTGAAGTTGTGCGGTGATCCTAGGTGATTGGAGGCGCATGGTTGCTACAATCCACGATTTCTAATTCTTGTAATCACAAAAGTTTAGGTATTCTATGAACTTTGTTATGGAAATCTATTCTCTTGAATTGTTTGAATTACCTTGTTATGACTTGTGTTTAGATATGATTGTTTTCATGGAGTAGTTTATGATATACTTGTGTGTTGGAATGTGATTAATCATAATAGTGTTCTCAAAATGTGATGCATGTATATATGATCTTGTTTAAATGAGTTTGTTGGAAAAATACTAGTCTTGGATTGATTTGTCAATAAAACATGTTTTAAGAAAAAGGACCGAAAGGATTTCTCTTGTGTTTTATTCCAAAAAGTGAAGTGACAAACTAGTATGGGGATATGGTGATTGACAACCACCATGTTTTGCTTATTAAAACAAGACTAGGAACATTTTCATCACGAAGGGTCGAAAGATTCGTAAGAACAAATTTAATGAGAACATGTTGTAAACAAATGGAACTTTTTATAGGATAATCATTGGGATAAGGACCGAAAGGATTACCTAAATGTTTTTGTTCTTAGAATGATTTTTACAAACAAATACCATGGTTGGGGAATCATTTGCTTATGATTTGTGCATCATACTAAGAGTATACACCAAACCTTTATGAACACTATCTATGGTTGATTATAAGACTACATACAAGTATATATTTATATTCTTGATTCGTATTTTCACTAGAACACTTATTTGAGGAAGCCTTGACAAGCTTTCTTGTTAGAAACTTTTTAATCAAATCTATTTCAAACAAAAAATCCCTTGGGACGATCTCGACTTACCAAACTTTGCTATTGCGGACGAGTATACTTGCTCGTATGTGTTAATAGGTTATTCGGTTAATTCGTGATTATAAATTTTTAAAACTTGCACCAACCGAGCACATCAAACGCTTAAACATGAATTCAAAGAAAAGGAATCAAAACTTATAAATGATTTTTCCAACCTCAAGACTTTGAAGAACAAGCTTGAAAACAAGTTGTACGTACAAGGAAACACCATTCAGATTGCTCACATGATTTCAAAGCACAGATTTTTAAGTGATAAACACAGTATAGGCCTTGTAGAAGATCCAAACCCTGTGTTCCTTAAGAAAGCCAAAAGGGCTCATGATGTGATTTATGATGGTAGTGAGATTCTTAAGCCCAAACAAAAGCCAACTTGTGTAGAGAACACTGAAGAGGACATTGAGTTAGAAAATGTCTCTAGAGAGAAAATAAAAAAGAAATTGAAGGAACCTATATGTGTAAATCATAACTTAAATTTCAAAACTCCCAATTACACCAAGGAAAAATTCTTAGCCACGTTTAAAACTCAGACTCAATTAACCCCTGAACAAGTCTTTTGGAAGTTAGATATGGATAAGAGAAAGGCAGAAGAACTTGTTGAAATGAATCATCTCCTTAGGAAATTGCCTGCATCTACAGTGTATCCTCCCAATACACTGATGCTTTTAGTGCCTAGAACTCTTCCCACTCAAAGCAAAACCTTAATTAGCATATACGTAGTTTACCAACTATTTGTTGATTTCGAGAAAACATGTAAGAAGATAATCACACCAACAAGTATTACTGAAGGGGAAAGGGGTTTTGAGCAAACAAAAGAGTGTTATCTTACTGAGGTCATTACATTCTTTAAACAACTAAAAGAACAATTCGAGGGTATTCAAAAGGCCTTAGATACCGAAGTTAAAGAAATGAAAAAAATGTTTAATGAAATGGAAAACGAGGTTAGAATTAATACATGTGAGCTTAAAAGCAATGAGATTGAGAGGAAGAATATTCACATCCTTAATGAGAATTTGATTTCCAGATGCATTGCCCAGTATGTATTTTATACTGTCACTAATTATGCCATTACTGCTTATCAATTTCATAATTTATCAATTGCATCCAAGTTTTCCAAGATCGTGTCAATGAGCTTGAGACCGAGAATTCAAAATTGCATGACAAAATCAAAAAGGATGATCATGATAACATGGTCAGGAATTTTTCTAAATTAGAAGTTGAATATCTTGATTTACAATTAAAATATCAACATCTTGAAGAAAGAATCAAAACCTCACATGCCAAGACATCTTCGGATGCTCCTGAGTTTGATGCATATTTTGAATTAACTCACGTGATGAACGGATTCAAGCTCACCGCAACACGATCCGAAAGTTGAAAGCTCAAATTTCCCAATTGAAGGGAAGTAAGAGTGAAGTGGTTGGCACTCAGATACCTCCGCCTTTAGATTCTCAGAATTTCCAACTTCAAAACATCATTAACAAATTCAAAAAGGAAAATGAATGTTTTCAAGCTAAAATTTCAAAGGTTAAAATACAAAACAAAGAGTTATGTGAATTAGTCAAGGTTAATCATGATAAACACATTGAAAAGGTAACTTCTTTGCTTAACGAAATTGAGAGTCTGAAGCGTATGGTAAAAGGGAAATTGCCGATTCTCATTTGAAAATATTCTGTTCCAAAGGTTTCTGCTTGTAATAATTATGCTATTGATGTGTTATATATTCCCACTCCCGTTAGGAATAATGAACTTGCATATCAAGCATATCTTTCGTACCTTAAGGATAGTTTATAGGGTCACCGTGAGATTGTAGAAGATGATAGAATAGAGAAACCACTTGATAGTGCGATCACTTATGCCTGCATATATGCCAGACGATCCCAGGAACTGATAGAATATGTTATTGCGACATGTCCTAAATTTGGTACTAGGAGAGATAGAATAGTTGCACCCACTTCTATACCTAAACTCAAACATGTTACCTTTGATGTGCCTCTTAAAGTATCAGATTCCAACACTTCTAGACCAGAAAAGCAAAAGGTAGTGAAACCAACTAATATTCTCGTCATTCCTTCTACAGGACTAAGCAGTGACACTAAGGTTAGGGGGTCAAAGCCTTCAGGAAATACAAAGCAAGATAGGACCACGTGAGCTAAAAGTGATCAAGAGAAGAAATTAGAAGACCACCTTAGGAATAATAAGTTTGAGTTGAATAAAATGAATCGTGTTGATTCTAGTATTAGCTATAAGCGTACTGTAATCAATTCGAATTCTGCTACTGCTTGCAAAACATGTAATGAATGTTTAGTTTCTGGTAATCATGATGAATGGTTGTGTCTTATTTGAGACAGTCTGTTAAATCCCCAGTGGATAATGCTAAACTAGTTAACCAATCTTGGAAACCTACAGGGAAAAGGTTCATTAATGTAGGTTATCACTGGAAGCCTACATGCCATAAATTCAAAATTCTTGAACCTTGCCCTACACTGTCTAGAACACTGCCCATTAGGAAATGGAAGCCCACTAGTAGAATCATACCTTTAGGAAGTCAACACACTTCGACTAGGTCCATTGCATCCACTAGCGTAGCTCCCACTAATAATGTCATGCATTCTAGAAATGTTGTTGGTTTACAGATTGCTTGTACTAACAAATCGAAACCCATATTCTCATGGAGATCCAATGTTTCCAGTTATCCACTCTTGTCTATATTCAAATGCAGGTCGTACAAATCGTCCTTTGGTATTTAGATTCAGACTGCTCAAAACATATGACTGGGGATCGCTCACAGCTCAAGAATTTTATGAATAAGTTCATCGGGACTGTTAGATTTGGCAATGATCATTTAGGGGAAATTATGGGTTATAGAGGTTATGTTTTTGGTGATAGTGTTATCTCCCGGGTATATTATGTAGAAGGACTTGGACACAATTTGTTCTCTGTGGGTCAATTTTGTGATTCTGATCTCGAAGTAGCCTTCAGAAAACACACATGATTCATTAGAGAATTAGATAGTGTTGAACTTCTAAAAGGATCTCGTGGCACTAATTTGTACACCATCTCTATCGAAGACATGATGAAGGCTTCTCCTATTTGTTTGTTGTCAAAGGCATCTAAGAACAAATCATAGTTATGGCACCATCGACTCAATCACTTGAACTTCTGTACCATCAATGATCTTTCTTTAAAGGACCTTGTAAGAGGCTTACCCTGGTTGAAATATGAAAAAGATCATCTTTGTTCAGCATGCCAATTAGGCAAAAGCAAGAAGTATGCCCACAAACCCAAACCTGCCAATACCATTATGGAAGTTCTTCATACCCTTCACATGGATCTATGCGGACCCATGAGAGTACAAAGTATAAATGGGAAGAAGTATGTGCTAGTTGTTGTTGACGACTACTCTCGGTTTACTTGGGTAAAGTTTTTGAGAACTAAGGATGAAACTCCCGAAGTTGTCATTAAATTTATTAAACAATTGCAGGTTAGGCTTAACAAAACTATTAGAATCATCCGAACAGACAATGGAACTGAATTTATGAACATGGAGCTCAGTCAGTTTTATAGAAAGCATAGGAATCAGTCATCAAAAAAGTGTTCCACGCACTCCTCAACAAAATGGTGTAGTTGAAAGGCGAAATTGGACTCTTGTAGAAGCTGCTAGGACTATGCTAATATTTTCAAAGGCTCCAATGTTTCTCTGGGCGGAAGCCATTTCCACTGCTTGTTACACTCAAAACCGTTCCCTAATACATACTCTCCATGGAAAAACACCATATGAATTAGTTCACAACAGAAAACCGGATCTCTCTTTTCTTCGTGTGTTTGGAGCTTTGTGCTATCCAACCAATGATGGTCAAGATTTGGGAAAGTTGAAAGCTAAGGCTGATATTAGATTTTTCATTGGTTATGCACTAGATCGGAAAGGTTACCGAATCTACAATAGAAAAACCCGAAATATCATTAAAACTATTCATGTTACGTTCGATGAGCTGGCTGAGCAAATGGCTCCTGGACACTCCAGTTCTGGACCCGCACCTCAACTTTTGACACATGGACCCATCAGTTTAGGTTTTGTACAGAATCTCACTCTTGCAGCTCCTTATGTACCTCCTTTAGAAGAAGATTTGAAGAAACTGTTTGATCCAATGTATGATGAATACTATGAGCCTACAGCTGATGATACTCCTGCACCACCAGCTGCTGATGCTCCTACACCAACCAACACGAACGGTCCATCGGTCTCAGTATCTTTATCTCAAGAAGTGACATTTGCTGATCATTCATCATCATCTTCGAATTCTCAATCATCTTCTGTGCATCAAGGAAATGCAGTTGATAATTCTTTTGGAGATAATCCCTTTGCTACTCCCGAAGATGCTCCATTTGAAAATATATTTGCCCCTGAACCCACACCTAAGACATCTTCTCCAGGGGATCCTATTTCTGCTACTTTAGTACCTTAGCAACAACCACATGAACATCTCAAATAATGGACACATGATCATCCATTGGATAATATCATTGGTAATCCTTCTCGTCCGGTATCTACTAGAAAGTAACTTGCCACAGATGCCTTATGGTGCTTCTTCAACTTTGTACTATTAAAGATCGAACCAAAAGATGTCAAATCAGCAATGTCTGAGGACAGCTGGTTTAGTGCTATGCAAGATGAAATCCATGAGTTTGATCGACTTGATGTATGGGAATTAGTACCACCTCTAGATTGTGCTATGATTATCGCTCTCAAGTAGATCTTCAAGGTGAAACTTGATGAGCATGGTGACGTTCTAGAGTATAAGGCGAGACTAGTTGCTAAAGGATATTGACAAGAAGAGGGTATTGACTTTGAGGAATCATTTGCTTCGGTTGCATGAATTGATGCTATCAGAATCTTCCTTGCTAATGCTGCCAGCAAGAACATGATAGTCTACCAAATGGATGTAAAGACTGCATTTCTTAATGGTGATCTCAAAGAAGTGGTCTACGTTAGTCAACTGGAAGGCTTTGTGGATCCAGAGCGTCTTAACTATGTTTACCGTCTTGAAAAGGCTCTCTATGGCTTGAAGCAGGCTCCAAGGGCATGGTATGATACTTTGTCAAAGTTTTTTCTGGCTAAAGGATTCTACAAAGGCGCTGTTGATCCCACACTGTTCACTCGAAAGTCAGGCAAACATTTAATTCATGTTCAAATATATGTTAATGATATTAGTTTTGCCTCAACCGACCCAAATGAATGTGACCGTTTTTCAAAAGAGATGGACTCTAAATTTCAAATGTCAATGATGGGACAAATGCTGGTTTTCTTAGGATTACAAATTTATCAAAATCCCAGAGGCATTTTTATTAATCAATCTAAATATGCTACTAAAATATTAAATAAATTTGGTTTTGATTCTTGTGACCCTATTGACACTCCCATGGTGGAACGAACAAAACTGGATGAGGACCACTCGAGGATCCCAGTTGATCAAACTAAATATCGTAGTATGATTGGATCCTTGATGTATCTCACTGCCAGTAGACCTGACCTTCTGTTTGTTGTATGCATGTGTACTCGCTACCAGGCTAAGCCTACTAAAAAGCACCTTGAAGCGGTTAAATGAGTCTTTCGGTATCTCCAAGGAACCATTAACATGGGACTTTGGTATCCGAAGGATACCGCCATGTCACTAACAGCCTATGCACATGCTGACCATGCAGGGTGTCAAGATACTCGTCAAAGTACGTCAGGAGGTGCTCAGTATTTGGGTGATAAATTAGTGAGCTGGTCGTCAAAGAAGCAAATGAGTACTTCTATATCTTCTACAGAGGCTGAATACATTGCCATGTCATTATGTTGTGCTCAAATCTTATGGATGAGATCCCAACTATTTGACTATGGCTTTGTATTCAACGAAATTCCTCTATACTGTGATAACAAAAGTGCCATCGCTCTCTGCTGCAACAATGTCCAACACTCAAGATCAAAGCACACTGACATTCGATATCATTTCATCAAGGAACAAGTAGAGAAAGGTATGGTTGAGCTCTACTTTGTAAGGACTGAGTATCAGTTGGCAGACATCTTCACGAAAGCTCTTCCAAGAGTCCGTTTTGAGTTTACCCTCCCACGACTCGGCATGAAGAGTCTGCAGCCGGAAACGCTCAAACGTCTTCAGGGGGAGGATAAGGAGTAAAGGAATTTCTTCACCTATTCTTTGAAGAAACTAGAAAAATATAAAATCAACAAAAACCCATAAAAATCAGAAAATTTGAAAATTTGAAAATTCCAATATATATATATATATATATATATATATATATATATATATATATATATATATATATATATATATATATATATATATATATATATATCAATTTTTTCAAGGCATGTCTTCTGGTATCGATAACATCTACGGTCTTAGAAATGTCATTCAGTAATGGCACGAGACTTTAGATGAAGTTCAAACAGGAGGTGTAAATATATTTTTTAAAACATGTCTTAAAATTATGGTTTACAATTACCTCAGATTGTAATCCGTGCTTAAGCACATGGCTAACTGTCATTTCAGGCAGTAACCCGGGCTTAAAATAATGGCTTGCAGTTACTTCAGACTGTAACCCGTTTTTAAAGATAGGAAAGTGCTGCGCTAAATCGATTTCTTTAAATTTCTAGCACTTATCCTAAAAATAATTAATAAGGAACATTCGGCTTTTACAAATCGGTTCCTTACAAATGTTTTTGATTCTAAAAGATTCTTCTGAAAAATATTTGTTTTCACATGGTGATAACGTTGTTTGAAAATAACTCTGGCTTAATTTTTGAAAATCAACTGAACTTCATTTTATCAAAATCATTGTCACTCAATCAACAACTATGGTCATTGATTGAGGGGGAGAGTGATTTCAAACATTTCACAAAGGATATTTTCAAACAATTGGTATCAAAAAGAGCATGTTATAAACAACTGGTACAAGAGCATGATACTTTATCAAAATATTTTATAAACAACTGGTACAAGAGCATGTTCTTTGTCAAAAATTTTACTTTATAAAGTGGTGAATAAAGGTTTGGTATTATGTGTCATAGTACTATCATAAAATGGAGTTACGATTCAAAAGTTATGATTTTTTTTTCAAACAATCTTAAAAATCCAAAATCTTTTGATACCTGACACCAACAATATTTAAAATCTGGTCTTTATCAGTTAAGTTTAAACAACCTCAAAAAGTTTATTTTAAAGATTTAAATCACTTGGGATCCCAAATCTCAAAGGGTTTGAAATTTTTTATCGGGGGAGAGTTTGTGATTTAAATCTGAAATAATAATTGGTGAGTGGTTTAGTAAATTAATAAAAGGCACTCCTTCCTCCATTTGTCAAAAAAATTCAAATGTTCTATGCACATGTTGAGGGGGAGCATTTATATAAAACCAAAGATGATTTAAATGTGACCGCTTTGATAATTTTGGTCGTTCAGATCTAAACGCATTCGGTTTTCTAACAAACGATTTCAAAACCAATGATGAAGAATTAAGTTTATCACCTGTACTCGTTGTGCGTCTAGATAAAAAGTGATCGTTTTGACTCAAAGTGCAGGTTCTCTCTAGTCTGTGCTAAACTCTTTCGAAAATCGATGCACATATTGAGGGGGAGCATTTATGAAAAAATAAAAAACAATTGAGGTACAAAATGCTTTGATATTATATCACAAGTACCTTGATTAATTTTCAAAATGATTTTGATAACATCAAATAGTCCTGAATATTAAGTGTCAATTTCCCCCGATAATGCTCGTTATTTATATCATTTATATGGATTTACGCTTGTTTTCTATTGTTTTCTACTTTCAGGTAAATTACGAGCGTTGGAGCTAAAGAGACGCGGAAATGGAAACATATCTAAAGATTTATCACAGTATGCTATTTTGAAGAAGTTACGGCGTAACTCATCTCTCACATTACGCCGTAACTATTGCGTGACTCAGTATGCCAACTTATTAGAAGGTTACGGCGTAACTCCTCCCAAAGGTTACGACGTAACTACATTAGGTCAAAAGAGGTTCCACGCAGCTGATACTTACGCCGTAACTACTGCATCACTTACGATGTAAAGGAGTTTATTGAAGACTATGGCGTAACCACTAATAAGGTTACGCCGTAACCAGCAGATCTAGTGCATTTTACGAAGAAATAGAAGGTTACGGCGTAACTCTTATATTGGTTACGCCGTAACCCAGATCTGGCCTATAAATACCCCACGAATTCCAGCATTTCTAATCATCCCATTCCACACACAACACTCTGAGAACGTGGGAAAAAGCTCAAGGCAGGTCTAGGGGAGCATACGGAGCTGTTTCCAAGGGAGAAGTCACTCTATTACGATAAGCATTAGCGTTTTATATTTCTTTTACTTTCAATTCATGTATTTCGTACCTTTGAATATTGAATTGATTTGCATGATTAATATGAGCGGCTAAGCACCTCTTGGTGCTAGCCTAGTTATAATTCCTTAATTGTTTTGTTTACGTTTACCTTTACCTCCGTACAACTATTTCTAAGTGTATGCATGCATAGTTCATTGGTAGCCATCCTCGGTTCGGTAGTTTTGAATGGCGGTATAGGCCAATTGCCTAGGAGATATGACCAACTGACCCTAGGTGAGTGGACTGAGACGGGAAGGGTAAGATATGACCAACTGACGACCCTTTCTACTTGTGCGATTTGACCAACTAATCACCTATGTTTGGATGAACTTAAGAATTGAGGGGTGTAGTGTCTAAGTTCCTAACGGTCGGGCACTCACTATTTTGAATCTAGCATGTAGCGGTACTTAATGACTTGGCTTAGGGGACCAGGAACAACAGGACTTATGACGGTGCGCCTGATTTCTCCTGTGGTGGCATCTTTGCTGATAGGTTAGGGCGAATTGACCAAATGCTGTCCTCTCGAATTTGACCCCACCTGAAGTAATTGGAAGTAAGTAGACGTAGACATAACTAGCTAGGATGATTAACTAGGTTAGCACCGCTTCTCTCTATTGATTTCTCTTTACCATTTATCTGCTTTATTTTATTATGCATTAGTAGTTTAATTAATTAAATCCCTATCGAAACCATTATTATTCTGTGACACTAGACTTAGTAATAATCCAACACACATAGCTCTTGGGACTAGGGGTGATCGCGGTTCCGGAATCGCACGGAACCAAACCGGAACAGCGAGAACCGAGAACCGAAAAACGGCTGGCCAAGGAACCGAGAACCGGACCGAGTAACATGTCTCGTTTCCGGTTCGGTTCTCGGTTCGGTTCGGTTCCTTACGGGTCTAACCGATTGGAACCGAGTTTTTTTTTAGCCTAACACAAATTAGCCTAACACTACTTTTCTTAGCCTAACACAAATTAGTTATTCGATTTTCATGGAACCGAGTAAAGATACGTGTATGCATGGGTCATCTAGAAGGCACATCTTTCATTTATTTCCATGTTTTCTCTCATTCTCTCCTTTGCTCTCACATACACATATTAGTTACTAGAATTTTTTTTATATACTCCGTAAATAGCAAGTTTATGAGATTCTCCACAAGTTTTTGTATACTTCATGTGTACTAGAAAATACAAGATATATTTTGGAACTGCATGACTATAGTTTCTTATTATATTAGCTGTGTGAACATTTATCGATGATGGTAGCCAATTCAAATTAATTGTAAGTTGCAATGTGGATGCATGGGGATATTAATGAGATGGTGGACTACTAGACATAAGAAAAGTAGTGGCAAATCACTAGTCATCTGGGCTTTGGGGTATAACTGATCGGTCGGTTCTACGGTTCCGGAACCGATACCGGACCGCGGTTCTAAAATGCGGTTCGAGTTGGGTCGGTTCCGGTTCGGTTCTTGGTTCCGGTTCGGTTCTCGGTTTATTTGCTCACCCCTACTTGGGACGACCTCGGCTTTACCGTTTACTACACTACACGCGACTGGGTACACTGCCCGTTAGTGCACTAGGGTAGACCATAGGTATAGCGAGACACTATAAATATTAAGACCTGGTCAGTAAAACCTGCATCAGATTTTTATTTGGTTTCAAGGCGGAAAGAACTGTACCACAAGACCGACCATTTTACTTTATACATTAGAGTTATAAGGATGGTAAGATTAGGTATTAGTTCACACGATCCCGCCAGAGCAGGAGGGATCTACCCAGGGACAATTCACTAGATAGTGTAGAAATCCTTAGGTATGATGAAAAAAGGAGAAAAGTGAGAATAAGGGAAGAGTGCCGACTGAGATAGAGCTAGAACTAGAATAAACCCAACAAGGTTCTAGTAATGAAGTCTCGGCAAGCACTGAAGGAATTGAAGAATGAAAAAGAAATGAAAAGTGAAAAGGGTGAAAAGAAATAGCCCTCCAATAATTCAACCTTAGGGCAGAAACCGGGTTCAATACATATGCTACTGGTGGTTACTAAGGTAGCGCCGGTATTGAAGACAAGATGTCATGGACCCAGTGACGCACTGCACTAAACTTCCCAAGCCACTCAAGTTCTCTTAAAAGGACTTGTTTCATTCTCACGGGGAACCTACATAATCTATCGACTTTCTCTTAAAGATAGTTGATATTGAAGAAGGAGACCTTCTCCCTAGTCTCCGCTCAGGAAACCAAAGTGCACTATTGAGTCTAGAGCCAAGTGATCATCAATTAATCTCATTAGGACACACAATTCATGAAGACTTGCTGTTTCACACAATGTGAAAAGTAAGATTATATATTGAATGTCCTACGCATTATCCTTGTGGTAGTGCCAGAACATCCGAGTGATATGTAAAATATTCACAATGAAGATGGAAATCCTTCTAGAGCCAATATCAAACAAGCTCTTAGTGGGTGACATGTGAGATCTTTCAAAAGGTCAAACTTGTGACAGCTGGATAGAAACGATGGGGCGATTCACTCTTGAATCAACCTTGGTCTAGGAAATGGATTGACGGATACTTTAGAAAAACCTTTCGATGTACTTCACAATTCTTTTCTCTTAGCACATCGACTGCGCGTAATTTCTCAAACAAAAGTATTTATGATTGAAAATTGATCTTTCTCATAAAACTTTCGTCGTATTGCAAAACTTCTCTTAAGCAATACACGATTGTTTTTCAAATCAATTTATCATCAATCAGTGAATCTCAATTCGCTGGTTTACTCACTCCGTGTTCTCTACTTTGGGACGCTCCGGTTTGAGAACGGCTAGATTAGCTGCGAAACCCTGTCAAGGAGATTCTTCAGAACTCTACCTGATCACAGGCAGTATTTATACTGATCAACGAGAAACCGTGGTTCTTGAAACCCTATTCAACGAAAGTGAACAAAGACACTTTCATGCTCATTTTTGCTAACTGTTGTTTGCAGGAACACCTGACGGTTGCAGCTGATCATAATTGAGGAGTCAATCCATAACTGCATGCTCACACCTCACACTCACAACTTAAAGAAATCATGATAATCTAAAGACCTTAAGCAACGCTTCCGCAACTCTGTTGAAAAATATCATGATCCCACAAGTGTGAGCATGTCGGTCGAAAAGTCACAAACATCACATGAAGGCGATACAACAAAGGATGAGTCAGAGATTTACTGTGGCTGATGATCTCAAAAAAAGGCTCAAAGAATCACCAAGTCGTGGATCAGTTAAAGACCTCCACTTAAAGTACAAAGCATGCAGACTTTGAAGAATCAAATATTACGAGCTACAAATCAAAGAATGTGTAATAGAATGCTAGAACTTAAATTGTAATATCCATTGGTAATTGAGTTGACCTCCCTTAGGGGGAGATTATTAGGATTTAGTAAATCTGTAAGTTAAAGACTCGGTCACCTCAAGTATGTTTAAGCATTAGAAAGCTTCGTAGTCTTAGTCGTTTAGTTATGTTAAGTAGTTAGTTAAGTAACACCGTGGAGGACGGACGGGTCTTTACCCACTATATACCTGATCCACAGCCCGTAGGTGGCGTTCATTGTAAGAACTATAAATACCCTTTGCCTCCCAAGGCAAAGGGTGGAGCTTCTCATAAATCATAATAACACATTACTTTCTCTCACTAGAAGTTCCCATTTCTCCATCTTTCTCTCTCTAAAGCTCATTTAGGTCGAATATTGTTAAGTGTGTTTATGTGTTTATGATAACCAATATGTTACAACCCTCCACCTCAGAAACGATACCAATAAAATGTGGAAAAGGTTCATACTCATTATCTATAAAAATAAAAATATATAAGTATTTAAATGATGAACCTATGATAACTAAAATAATAACAAAAAGTATAAACTGATGAACCTAAAACATAAACTTATAACAAAATGTACTAAATGATGAACGTAACATAAACTGATGAACCTAATATAAACTGGTGAATTTAACATAAACTATTCATCAAATTAAAATCAAATCATAACAAAAAGCATAAACTGATGAACCTAAACATAAACTTATAACAAAAAGTATAAAATGATGAACCTAAAACATAAACTTATAACAAAATATACTAAATGATGAACCTAACATAAACTGATGAACCTAACATAAACTATTCATCAAGTTAAAATCAAATCATAACAAAAAGCATAAACTGATGAACCTAAACATAAACTTATAACAAAAAGCATAAACTGATGAACCTAAAACATAAACTTATAACAAAATGTACTAAATGATGAACCTAACATAAACTGATGAATCTAACATAAACTATTCATCAAATTAAAATCAAATTATAACAAAAATCATAAACTGATGAACTTAAACATAAACTTATAACAAAAAGCATAAACTGATGAACCTATAATATAAACTTATAAGAAAATGTACTAAATGATGAACCTAACATAAACTGATGAACCTAACGTAAACTGATGAACCAAACAAACTCACTGACCAATCTCTAACAAATTATTCATAAAGAATAATGATCAAAAATCAAATTACCTTGATTAAACTGATGAGAATCAACAATCACCAATAAACACCAATTTGACCTTGAAAATCCCCTATTTTTACAAACCCTAACTTTTTCAGATTAGCCGATTGATAGTTACAAACCCTAACTTTTTCCGATTAACCGATTGATGGTTACAAATCCTAACTTTTAACCGATTGACGGTTATAAACCCTAACTTTTTCCGATTAAACGATTGACGGTTACAAAGCCTAACTTTTTCCGATTAACCGATTTAACGGTTAAAAACCCTATTTTTTTCCGATTAACCGATTAAACGTTCAATTCGTAACCGACATGAACAATTAACACGATTTGAAGAACAATTAACGATTAAAAAAAAACGAATAAGAAGAGAGCAAAAAAGCCCTAAATTTACAAAATATCAACAAATGAAAGAATGAAAAAAATGTGAAATTGAATGAATGAATGAATTGAATGGAAATCATCGTAACAATTTGGTTTATATATCGCCGGAAAATATGGAAGCCGATCAAAAAATAGAAAGAGGATGAGAACAAAAAGAGGGAAAGAGAAAAGTATTAGGGGGAGGTGAAATTACATAAATATCCTTAAGGAAAAACAAGGGGAACACTTTTTAGCCTTTTTAAATATCAGCCACTTTTTATTAGATCCCACACCTTAGTAAACTTGGTTTTTGACAAATTGATATGGTGTCTTACACTGTTTCATAAATAGTTATCATATCACGCCTTTGTGCTTTTGTTGCATTTTCACTAACTTATGGGCAACAGATATCCACGGACATGAGTATGGGTAGAAAATTGTATCCATTAACGGGCGAAGAGTGAGAAAAAAAACCAAAAGGGTAACGGGTTAAAGATACTTGTACCCATCGCGTCACGAATGTCATCCCTATATATGTGGTATGAAATTCATTTAGTAATTGCTGAAATGGATCATTATTTAAATGCACTATCTTTTTCTGTTATCTTGGTTTTTGCCCTTTCGACTAAAAAAACAAAGTAAACGCCATTAAAATTAAATGCTATTCCATATTTGGTAATTATTCTTTAGGTGTAACTTAAAAAGGAAAATAATTATGTTGTAAATTTCCGTATTTACATAAAGTTGAACAAAAATATCATATCATTCTTTTGATGTTTTGGAGTTGAAAATTATCTTCTATACTATATAAAATGGAAAAATGATCAAAGTGGAAAAAGTGAAAAATGTTTGAAAGTTGAATGTTGAAAACATGGTCAATGGAGAGAGAAATAAATAATATAATTAATACTCTTATTAAAACACCCTATTACTTAAAAGTACAATAATTTATTCGCATTGTACACCCAATTAAAAGCACATCTACCAAATTAAAAAAACCAATTGAAACCGATACCAGGTTGACCCGTTAAAACCGATACCGGGTTGACCTGTTGAAACCGATACCGGGTTGACCCGGGACGCTTCAAACCTGGCGGGCTTACCCGGTTTAATTTTTTCGACCCAGCCTATCGGTTTGACTCGGTTTAAATCGACCTGATTTTTTATCGGAACGGTTCAACCAGTTGAACCACCCGGGTGAAATCGGGTTTCAAATTTGACAAAATTATATGAGAAATGATGAAGTAGTTGTGGAACCCGTGACAATTTTTTTGAAAGGAGAGACCAAGTAATTGTAGTTTTTGGTTTATTTTGCTTTGACACATGTAATTTGTCATTTGTATAATGTTATTTTAAAAAATGTTGCTCTTGGACCATTTAAGGGACTAACATATATGAATCGTCGTTTAAAAGTTAATATATATTGTATAGCCCTTTGTCCAGTGTATCAATAATGTTATGTAACTTTATTAAAATCACTAAAAATAAATAGTATTGTTATCTTTAGCGATAATTATTTGTACCTCAAACAAATAGCTTTGAACAATGCATAAATATCTATACAAATTGATAGTACAAAATAATCTTATATGGTGATATCCAATTTGCAAAGTTACAATTTTAAAAGCCACACACCAAATGATAAACGTTACACATGTAAAAAAAATATTTATCACTGCCTAAATTACTGACAAAACAAGAAAAAGCGGTCACACATGTTGGCTATACCTCTAAACTACAATATAATATTGTCAACTACGTAATACCGTTGCTTTTTCTAATGCTTGAATCTATTATTACTAAAAATCTTAATAACCTAAAACAATTCTATTAGAAAATATACACACACACTTAGATCGACTCCACATAATTTTTTAAAAAACTATATATTTATGCTGCTATGCAACCACGCATCAGAATTGTAGTTATTCGAAAATGATTCTCTAATGCTACAAATACAGTTTGTTGAAAGAAACTTATGGGTCGTCGGAACTTTGCAGAAAACTAGACATCGCTGCCGCTAGGCGCGGGTACTCGTCTAGTATTGAAATATATACGTAATAATATATGTCAAACGGTGGAGTTTTTATTTTATTTTAAATCTCCTAAAATATCGATGATAATTGCATTAAAAATAAATTAAATTAGTTATAATTTAAGAAACGATTTCTATTCATAAGGAATTAAAATCTTTTCATTGCCTCACAATAAAAGCAAAATTATCTTTATAAAATCATTTTACAATCGTGACACAATCATTATTATTCACTTAACATTCTTAAAAACCTTTTGAGTTTTCTTATCATTCACTCATTCATAGGTTTTATCATCATCTCATTTATATTCTTATACAAAATACAAATGGTCATGAAGATGTTACAACCTATGAAAATGGAAGTTCTTCATAGGTTTGTAGTTTTTCTTGTGTTGTTCATGGAATTTGGAACGTTACAAAGTTATGGTAGTGCAAGAAGACAGCAGCAGGCGTTATGGAGAGGCGGTGGGGCGGTGATAACAAAGTATCAAACGATCGTTGTTGATCAATCGGGCAACGGAAACTATACTACCATTCAAGCGGCCATTGATGCTATTCCTACTAATAACATGCAATGGATTTGTGTTTATGTCAAGGAGGGCACTTACAAGTACACTTTTTAACTTTTGTATTACTTTTTATTTATTGTTATTGTAATTACGTATAGTTAGATCTGTACATCATAAAAGTTAGAAAAATGATTGTTATGCTTACTAATCATGACTACAAATGTACCTAATGATATAATTGGTTAATTTAAAAAACGTAAAAGTTAAAGTCACAATAACATTAAATTATGATTATGTTATGCTAGATAAGTATGTGGTGTACAAATTGTTTCTCAGGTAAAAATGTATGAACCATTAGTCAAAACCCTAGGGAAGAGGCGTGGACTAGTTGGTATAAAATTCAAGTTGAGAAACCATCTTTTTAGGGTTTTAGTAACAAACTAATTAGTGATTAATCATTGTTGTCTCAAAAAGTATAAAAAAAAGGCACAATGATAGGGAAATGTTTTTCTAACCTTTTTACAAAGTTTAAGTTTGAAAAATGCTAAATTCGTGCCTAAACTTATGTGACAGTATCTTGTTGGTTGTAGATAAATGATTCACTATTAACATGTATGTCAGTGACACTTTAAGAAATAGTGAGTCATTTAGTTGCAAATAGCAGTTTTAGCTCCAACGAACGGGATGGTGCCAATGAAGTGTTAGGCACGAATTTGAAAACATCTTTAGGTGTCCATATGATTTCTCTTTAATTTATACTTGTGTTTCCTCTAGAAAACAGTCGATTACTTTACTTGAGAACTTGGTAGTAAAAAACTCACTCACTTAGATTTAACAAAATGAAGTTATTTTCAAGTATTTTCAATAACAAAAACACCAAAAAGTACACTATGATATGAAATATGAAATCAAGAAAACCATTGTACGTCTAAACTTGGTTTCTACTGTATCTGTATGGTAAGTGATAACCACTATTTGCTTACAGTAGACTCATATTAGTAATGTGTTTTATGTACAGTGAACAAGTTAAGATCCCTATGGACAAACCCATGATTTATCTAAAAGGAGCGGGTAAAAGAAAAACTAATGTTGTTTGGGATTCACATAAAACCATTGAACACGATGCTACGTTTAATTGTGAAGCTGACGACATTGTGGTCAAGAGCATGACTTTTATCGTACGTACACATCTCGTTATCATTTCTTAGGATTATTCATTTACACATGTTTGTTTGATTATTAACTAATTTTTAACCTTGTTTATTCAGAATTCTTACAACTACCCTTTGCCAAACAACAACCACCGCACGTCTGCCTTGGCGGCAAAGATAACAGGTGACAGGTCAGCATTTTACCGAGTTGGTTTCATGGGTTTTCAAGACACGTTATGGGATTCTAGGGGAAGACATTACTTTAAGTTGTGCTCGATAAGGGGTGCGGTTGATTTCATCATGGGGTCCGGACAATCTATATATGAGGTACATTTGTCTCATTTTAATATGGGTGCTTGAAAGATTTTGTCCAGGATTATTTTGTAAGCTGTAGGCCTGTACATTGGTCAGACATCTTTAATTTCTGCACTTAAAAAAACATATGAAACTTGTTTAAAGTCTTTCTGGTCAAAATACGAGTAACAAACATGACCACAAAGCAATATTTGTTGACTTGGAAACTATATATTCTATACTCTTGATAACATTCCTTATCTCCGAATCGATCTAAAATAGTTTATGATCTTTTGCAGAGGTGTACCGTGTCAGTAATCGCGGGATCCTTAGGTTATGGTCCGGGGTATATCACGGCCCAATCAAGAGACAATGCTAATCACCCCAATGGCTTTGTGTTCAAAGATTGTAATGTTGTTGGAAATGGTACGGCATTTTTAGGAAGACCATGGAGAGGCTTTGCTCGTGTTCTTTTCTACAACTCGACATTAACAAATGTAGTTCTTCCTGAAGGATGGAAACCTGGGAACTTTGAATCCACAATGTATGAACTCATACTCTACTTTGTTCTTGGCCATCTTTATGAGTTTTTTTAATAAATTAATTTTTTTGACTCCACAGGGACGATTTGGTGTTTGCTGAATATGGATGTCGTGGTGAGGGAGCAAAGATATCAGGAAGAGCACATTGGGTAAAGAAGATGAGCAAAGATGAGGTTAGAAGGCTAACGAGCATGTCTTATATCGATGAAGAAGGTTGGATGAAAAATCAAGCTTTTAACATGTTGTCTTCTTGAGTACGTTCGCACTTGTGTAGTACTGATTCCATTTGAATCTTTCTTTCTTTCTGTTGTTGCTTTTGATTTAAAAAGTTATGGAAATTCTTAAGATATGTAGTTTTGTTTTGTAAGTTTGAACAGAGTATCAACTTTTGTATTTTCTCGTAACACTGATTCGGTGTGTAAATGGTAATCCATTAGTCCGTCGCTGGTCAAACCTGAACTTGGAATACCAAGGGATTCGTATTTGCAAATGCTTATAGTTGATGATCAGGTTACTTTGTTACTAAGATTGTTAACTGCTAAATTTGAACTTAAGTAACCAATAAATTTGCAGCAAGTTTTATTGTTGCTGATAACCTAAGATGAAAATTCATCATAATGATCTCTCAATTGCGTGTAATTCATACAAGTTTCTAACTTTTAACTTTTTGTGACTTTGATGTTTTGTGATGTAATTAATACGCTATTTAATTCCTAATTTCATAGTAGTAACATGATGAATTTATTAAAGTTGAAGGTCATAGATATTAAACATTTACGAGCAACACCGATCACATCATTTGATGAAATTGCAACCGAGTGTGAACAAACATTGTAATGAATACGACAAACACGTATATTACTGTGTAGCTTTATTTTGATGTTTTGATACTGAAATTTACCAACATATAGTGTACTCAAATTTACATTTGAAACCCCAACATAGCAATGGTATATGGATACAAGATTCATGATTGGCGAACGGAGGAGCAAACACGGTGTTAATGAAAATGGTGAAATGTCGATTGCTTCTTCGGTTTCGAATATATTTCCCATTTTATTTTTAATAGTAGAGTAAAACACAGATTTATTTAGGGTAAATTTACACAAATCATCAATAACGAGCAATGCAGACTGATTTGCATGTCTTTTCGTAAGTATATTGCGTGGAAGGCAGTGTTTTATTCTTTGGACTAGCTTCACGATTGCTATATTGCATTACCTTTAGTAGTTTAAAGGAAGGAGATATGGAATGCCTATCTTCAACAAGAAACTGATACATATAAGTATACAACTTAGTTTAAGTTTTGAATCCCACATGGGGTAAAGAGAAAAAGTTATGCTTAGTTATATGCATTCATGTACATGTTTTATATAAGTTGAGGTTGGTATAATATTGTTGGTTTCTATTGTTGCATCTTGTTTACGGAAAACAAGAGTCTAGCTAGTAACTCATAATTTATACAAATATCAATCTTTTTCATCTAACGTATTGAAGAGTCTTATCTTTCTTTGTAACTAGTATATATGATTTGTCAAAACGAGTATATTTGATTAGTAACTAGGAATATTGCGGTTCTAAAATGTTACATATTTGTCACAATGCCTCAATGACACTTCGAACATAGGCTTGTTTCTTGTCTTTGTCATGGAGGGCATTGTTGAAAGGTTTTATGGTAGGGCTGAGCATCGGGCCGAATCCCGACCCGGCCCGACCCGAATCCCGACAAGCCCGAATCCCGACAAGCCGGCAAACACAAACCGACTCCCGACCCCGACAAGTTGAGGTTGGTATAATATTGTTGGTTTCTATTGTTGCATCTTGTTTACGGAAAACAAGAGTCTAGCTAGTAACTCATAATTTATACAAATATCAATCTTTTTCATCTAACGTATTGAAGAGTCTTATCTTTCTTTGTAACTAGTATATATGATGAGTATATTTGATTAGTAACTAGGAATATTGCGGTTCTAAAATGTTACATATTTGTCACAATGCCTCAATGAAACTTCGAACATAGGCTTGTTTCTTGTCTTTGTGTTGGAGGGCATTGTTGAAAGGTTTTATGGTAGGGCTGAGCATCGGGCCGATCCCGACCCGGCCCGACCCGAATCCCGACAAGCCGGCAAACAAAAACCGACTCCCGATCCCGACAAGCCCGACTAACATGATTCGGGACTCGGGATCGGGACGGGATTCGGGATTTGATCGGTTTTGTGTGTCGTTTTTTGGTTTTAGGCCCGTCCCGACTCGATCCCGACTAACCGAAAAACAGAAACCGACTCCCGACCCCGACAAGCCCGACTAACATGATTCGGGACTCGGGATTGGGACGGGATTCGGGATTCGGTCGGTTTTGCTCACCCCTATTTTATGGATTTTTAAATATACGTATGTCCGGATTCGAACTCGAGACTCCGGGATTGCACACATTACGTATGAGAATTGATGTAAATAATTAATATATATAAAATGTTATTATTATTAATTATTAGTCATGAAATAAATACTTAACGGTGGTTAATACTTAACGAGGTTTAGCTAACGGTCGTTAAATATGAACTTAAAGGACTAGAGATGAAATTATAAGTCGGGAAAGTTCTAGAACCCCTTTGGGGGCTTTGGCCGATCGGTTGGGGAGTCCTAACCCAACCCATAACATTAACTTGTCCTCCAAGATTGATTAACTATAAATACAATCCTATTGTGTTCATTCTAAACCTAATCTTGGTGACTTGCAAACCTAATTTCTCTCCTTCTCCTTCTTTCTTCTGTGTGGCCGATCGAACACCCAACCCCATAGGGTTTCGATTTGCTTTATTCAAGAATAAGTATTTGGTTTGTTTTGTGATCAAGAACCTAGCTTTTCACTTCAATTCGCTAATAGTACGTGTGTACAAGAACGAAGAACAAGTGCACTTGTGCTTGTAAATTCTTGGTGGTCGAATTTTTTTGGTGGGACGATTTTGGTGAAACCCTAAGTTAGGGTTTTGGGTTTTGTTACTTGATCACATCATCGTTTGATTCTTGTTTTGCTAAAAGGTACGCGTTTCTTATTCGGTTAATTAATATACATATATTATTCTTATTCTTCCGCTGCATGCTTTGATGATGTTTACTTGCTTTTATAATTTGTTATGTTTAGTATATTCCAACAGTGGCATCACGAGCCGTTAATATGATGTAATTAATTACCGAAACACATAAAAATTGGATCTTTATGATTATTGCATGCTTATTTTGGTTTCTAGCGTTTTGAATTCGAAACCCTAATTTTATTTATTATGGGTCGATTACCCTAATTTATATTAATTAGGTTTTAATTTTGTAAAACTTGTAGAAACCCTAGGTTGCATGCTAATTTTATGTGGTTAATTAATGAATAATTGTTATGTGCCATGTAATATGCGTATTTTTGGTGATAATTGTTATGCGGAATCCATGGTGGAACATGTATGTTTTGCCATGGAGTATTGTTTATTATAAATTGTTTAGTGATACACACATGTTTTATTTATTTGATAATTATTGAATTGGGGAAGACCTCAATTATAACTAATAAAAATTCGTTATGTGCTATTTGGTATACTATTGACTTTGGCTTACGCAATCGACTTGTCGATGTATGTGGCTCTTCTACCTTGTAGTTGAAAGCCCTAGTTAATGTATGCATTATTTACGCCTAGAATTGTTTATTAGCATTTATCGAAATAATTATGCATGTGGCTAATTGTTTTTACATATGTTAAATTGTTTAGTTATATGTTTATATCATTTGAGTGTGTTTAATTTTTATTAAAATGCTTTTTTGTTTATATATTGTTTGACATGTTAGTAAGCAAAAAGGGTTTTTATGAATAGAAAATTAAATGGACTAAATAATGGCGAAACTGATTTGTTATCTAAGAATTATTCTTGAACTTTTAATCGATTGATGCGACTGTACTAAATGGTTAGAACGGCTCATCCACTAGAACAAACTATAAAGGGGTTAATTAAGAAGTGCGCACAGTCACACTGAAAGGATGTCTAAGGTTATGCTTTTGCGCTTACCTTGTCCTCTGCCCTCTGTAAGTTCGCTTGGAGCTACCTAGTATAACCATTCAATGTACGAAGCACCTTAGTGCAAAGTTGTAAGTTTCTCAACGCATCGATTAAAACTTTGTAGAACTTAATCTTAGCAATTAAAATCTTATGTAAGTTTTTCTAAAATATTATGATATAAAGTTGTATGCATGCTTCTTTATACATAAGTTTTGATTACACGTCAAAAATTGTACTGATGTGCTACGATGGTGCAAGTTTTAAAAATTTATAAACACGATTTAACCGTCTAACCTATTAACATATACGAGCAAGTATACTCGTCCGTAATAGCAAAGTTTGGTAAGTCGAGATCGTCCCAAGGGATTTTGTGTATGAAATTGATTTGTTTGAAAAGTTTCCAACAAGAAAGCTTGTCAAGGCTTCCTCAAATAATTATGTTCTAGTGAAATTCAATAAGAAATATATATATACTTGTGTGTAGTCTATAATCAATCATAAATAGTATTCATGAAGGTTTGGTGTATACTCTTAATATGATGCACAAATCATAAGAAAATGATTCCCCAACCATGGTATGTGTTTGTAAAAATCATTCTAAGAACAAAAACATTTAGGTAATCCTTTCGGTCCTTATCCCAATGATTATCCTATAGAAATTCCATTTGTTTGCAACATGTTCTTATTAAATTTGTTCTTATAAATTTTTCGACCCTTCGTGATGAAAATGTTCCTAGTCTTGTTTTAATAAGCAAACATGGTGGTTGTCAATCACCATATCCCCATACTAGTTTGTCACTTCACTTTTTGGAATAAAACACAAGAGAAATCCTTTCGGTCCTTTTTGTTAAAACATGTTTTATCAACAAATCAAACCAAGACTAGTATTTTTTTTTATATGTACATGCATCACATTTTGAGAACACTAATATGATTAACTACATCCCAACACACAAGTATATCCCAAAACTACTCCATGATAATAATAATAATAACTAAACACAAATAGTAACAAAGTAATTCCAACAATTCAAGAGAATAGAATTCCATAACAAAGTTCATAGAATACCTAAACTTTTGTGATTACAAGAATTAGAATTCGTGGATTCTAGCAACCACGCGCCTCCAATCACCTAGATTCACCGTACAACTCCAAACTACCAAAACTATGGATGAGAATTGTTCCCTCCTTGCTCCTGGACGTTTTTCAGTAAGTACTAAGCTTTTGGGCTGAATAATCTGGTTGGTATTAGTTTTGGTGTAAACTAATACAATTTTGGTTGTGTCACACCTAGTATACTAGGACTAGGTTCTTTATATAGCCAAATGTGCTTGCTCAACTCTCCAAAAACGTTCCCAATAAGTAAATGTCAAGAAATGATCGGACTCCAATGATTATGGGGAGTTAAGGCAACAATAAATGCAACATTGTGTAACTGCAGCGTGAGAAACCGGATCGGTTTCTACTCCAACCGAATCGGTTGTATTTTGACCATTCGCCCAGCCGGATCCGGTTACGGGTTGTGACCGATCGGCTGGGTTTGTGCTGTTTTGACTTTTTGTTGACTTTTCTCCTATACGCTTCATTCTTTGCTCTTGCTGATGATTTCCAAGGCAAAACTTGATCTTTCCTTGCCGTAGATACTTAGAAATCATTGCGCTTCCCAATCATTGAATCCAAAAGCTTCCTAGCTCGACTTCCTTCCTCGAGAATCTTCCAAATGTGCATAAAAACTTCATTTCTTCATTATTCGTGATACCTGGTTACATATATATACACAATACGCATCTTTGCACTTTTGCAACAGTTATGAGTAAATATAGCCGATTATCATGCACAAAACTAACAATAACGCTACCAAAAACATGTTCATTTTAGGCGTTATCATGTACCCTTTAAATTTAAGTTTATGCCATCTAATGATACGAAACACTTGAAGTTGTAGTTTAGTTATGTGAGACCTTGATCTAGATTACAATAACAAGGTGAATTTTTTTTGTTGTGTGAGACCTCAGCTTAATATTTGCAGTTTCTAAATTAGACAACTTAATTAAGTTAGTTAGTGAGATCAATGACTTAAGGCATAAGATGGGATAAAACATGCTTACGTTTTGCATTAATTGTTTTGGAAAAATTATAAATCCCATAACTTTTGGAATTGAAAACTTGTTTGTCAATTATTGTTTTTCAACAATTACCTATTCTATACTTTCACCACTAGCAGATCAACTGATGTGTTGAAACTATGATAATGAGGATCCAAAATTCAAGGAAAATACTATGGTTAATATGAATATTGACCAAAGGGTATTTTATTTTCTTGAATGTTTTACTTATCGAAAGTACTAACTTTTGAACTTTTATTTTCTGTAGAAATGGCTCAAGCTGAATCTACTGCACTAGCCTCGTCGTTCAAATCTATGTTTGATCGAGAGAAATTGACTGGTAGCGCGAATTTCAATGATTGGTATCGGTAACTCAGAATTGTCTTGAGGGTTGCCAAAACACTAGATTATTTGACTACGCCTTGTCCTCCTGAACCTGCAGCTGATGCTACTGCTGAAGTATGAGTTGCATGGCCATCTGAGTATGACAAGTATAATGAGGTCGCCTGCATTATGCTTGGGAGTATGAACTCAAACTTGCAAAAGCAGTTTGAGAATTACTTCCCTAACCTCATGCTTGAAGAATTGCAAAGGTTGTTTGAAAAGCCTGTGACTGTAGAGCTATATGATCTGATAGATGCTTTTCATAGTTGCAAGCAAGAAGAAGGGAAACCTGTGAGCGCCCACTACCTGGAAATGATGAGTTACATGGACCAGCTAGGGCGACTTAACTATGTCTACCCCAATGACATACACATTGGCCTTATCAACAGATCCCTTAACAAGGAGTTTGATGGTTTCGTGCGCAATTACAATATGCATTGCACGAGGAAGACAGTCAGTGAAGTACATGCAATGCTCATTGATTACGAGAAAGGTTTGCCCAAGAAGGCCCCTACACCTGCGGTTCTGACCATCCAGAAGGGTTGGATTTCTAATCCTAATAAGCCGCTAGCGAACAAGAAAGGGAAAGGTAAGGGTAAAGTTGATAAGGGAAAACAAGTTATGGCTTATCAACAAGAACCCAAGAAGTACCCTCCCAAAAAGCGTGAGAATCCGAAGAAGGATCAGGCTTGTCATCACTGCACCGAGGTAGGACACTAGAAGAGGAATTGTCCACTTTACCTTGATGAGTTGCGCAATAAGAGGTATAAAAATACTGGCACTGTGGCTAGTACTTCTGGTACTCTTTTGATGATAGAATTATTTGCTTTTCCTCATAAAATAAATTCCTGGGGTATATGATATTGGATGTGGTATTCACATTTGTAATACACTGCAGGGACTTAGAGGAGCAAGGAAGCTTGCCTATGGACAACAATACCTGCACGTGGGTAATGGAGCACATGCAGTCGTTGAAGCTATAGGCACGTTTGATTTAGTTTTACCTCCGGGTTTAGTACTGTCTTTGAACGATTGTCATTACGCGCCTTCTATTATTAAGGTTGTCGTTTCTGTTTCCTTAGTTAAAAGATATTGGTTTTATTCATACATTTACTGATTATGGAATTTCAGGTTTCTTTAAATGGTGTTTTTTACTTTAATGTTATTCCAGTAAATGGTGTGTTTGAAATTGAGTTGCATGATAATATGATTGATAAAAATAATTCTGTCTTTAGCATCAATAATAAAAGAATCAAAGGTGATTTAGGATTCTTCATTTCTTTGGCATTGTAGACTTGCCCACATAGGCAAGAAACGCATGCAACAGCTGCAACACGATGGGCTTTTGCAAGACATCAATGATGAATCATTTGATAAATGCGAATCTTGCATATCTAGGAAGATGACCAAGAAACCTTTTACAAATAGTTTAGAAAGGGCTTATGAACTTCTTGGTGTAATACATACTGACGTATGTGGACCACTAAGACATGTGTCAAGGAAGGGTGCTAGCTACTTCTTAACCTTTACTGATGATTTCAGTCGTTATGGTTATGTTTATTTACTTAAACATAAACATGAAGTCTTTGAAACATTTAAGGTTTTTAAGAGTGAAGTAGAACTGCAATTAGGAAAGAAGATTAAAGCTCTTCGATCCGATAGAGGTGGTGAATATTTAAGCCAAGAGTTTAAAGATTATCTTGCTGAGTGTGGAACTGTTCAGCAACTCACATCTCCATATACTCCACAATAAAATGGTGTATCTGAGAGAAGAAATCGTACACTGTTAGACATGGTGCGATCAATGTTTAATCTTACAACTCTTCCCTTATCCTTTTGGGATTATGCTTTAGAAACTGCTGTTCGCATATTGAATATGGTTCCAACTTAGAAGGTTGATAAGACTCCTTATGAAGTGTGGTATGGGAAAGCTCCCAACTTGTCTTACTTAAAGGTCTGGGGTTGTGAGGCGTTTGTTAAACGTGACTCTGCTGATAAGCTACAACAAAGATCTATTAAGTGTATCTTCGTAGGATACCTAAAGGAAACCATGGGTTACTACTTTTACTTTCCACCTGAAAACAAAGTAATTGTTGCTAGGTATGGAGAATTCCTTGAAAGGGATCTCATATCTCATGAATTCAGTGGGAGAGTTTATGATCTGGAATATGATCAAGAAGATACAACACATTTTGAAAACACTAGCCAACCTCAAGTAGAACCTAAAAGTCTGAGTGTTCCACCTGAAGTTGAAGTGGTTCTCATTCGTAGATCCGCAAGGGCTACACGTGCACCTGAGCGTCTATGTCTCAACGTAGAAGCTGAGGAAAGTTTGTTAGGGGATCTTGGTGAACCTGATAACTATAAAGCTGCCATGATGAGTCCTGAAAAGGAAAAATGGCGAGTTGCAATGAATGGGGAAATGCAATCCATGAAAGATAATGAAGTTTGGATAGAGGTTGACTTACCTTCAAATGCTAAGTTAGTTGGAAGTAAGTGGCTCTATAAGATAAAGACTGACATGGATGGCAATGCACACACCTATAAAGCTCGTCTTGTAGCTCAAGGGTATACTCAAACCTTTGGGATAGACTACGAGGAGACATTTTCTCCTGTAGCAGACATTAGAGCTATTAGGATTCTGATAGCCATAGCTGCGTACTATGACTATGAGATATGGCAAATTGATGTAAAAACTGCCTTCTTAAATGGTCGCCTAGATGAGGACATCTATATGGCGCAACCTGAAGGGTTTGTGAATCCAAAGTTTCTGAAGCGTGTATGAAAACTTCAAAGATCCATTTATGGATTGAATCAAGCGTCAAGGCAATGGAACAAGAAGTTTGATGAAGAAATCAAGAAATTTGGTTTCACTCAAAATCTTGATGAGCCATGTGTGTATCACAAAGCTAGTGGGAGTAATGTTATTTTCCTTATCTTATATGTCGATGACATATTGATCATGGGAAAAGACATTCCAAGTTTGCAAGATGTAAAGTCTTATCTTGGAAAGTGCTTTTCTATGAAGGATTTAGGGGAAGCAACATTAATTTGAGAATCAAGATCTACCGAGATAGATCAAGGCGGTTAATTGGACTAAGCCAAAGTGCTTACATTGATAAAATATTGAAGAGATTCAATATGCAAGATTCCAAGAAGGGATATTTGCCGATGCAAGTTGAACATGGCTTAAGTAATAAACTATGCGCGTCAACACCTGAAGAGGTGGCACACATGAAGAAAGTTCCTTATGCTTCGGCTGTAGGATCTATCATGTATGCTGTGAGATGTACAAGGCCTGATGTGGCATTTGCACAGAATATTATCAGTCGGTATCAACAGAACCCAGGTGTGTAACACTGGCAAGCTGTTAAGAACATTCTTAAGTATCTAAGGGCTACTAAAGAAATGTTTCTAGTGTATGGAGGAAATCCAGATGCAGAACTTGATGTTACAGGTTTTTGCGATGCGTCATTCCAAACTGATAAAGATGATACGAAGTCTCAGACGGGTTATGTCTTTGTCATTAATGGAGGAGCAGTTGACTGGAAGAGCAAGAAGCAAACAACGGTTGCGATGTCTATTACAGAAGCTGAGTATATAGCTGCTTCAGAAGCTGCGATGGAAGCTAGTTTGGATTAGGAAATTCATTTCGGGACTCGGAGTAATGCCCTCAATCGAATTACCTTTAAATGTGTATTGTGACAACTCTGCTGCAATAACATTTTCCAATGAGCCTGGAGTCATGAAGGGCGCCATACATTTTCCTCGTCGATATCACTATGTTCTAGAACAAGTCAAAATAGGTGAAATCAATCTACTCAAAGGTCATACAGATGATAATCTAGTTGATCCCTTTACGAAGCCTTTGCCAAAAGAAAAACTTACTGACCATGCTGATGAGATAGGACTTCGTTTAGCTAGTAGTTTCATGCAGATCTGTGATTAGTATTTGGATAAAGGATGTTATGAACAAATATTACTTTAGTGAAATAAAATAGTTGTTTATGTTTATTTTTCATTTTCTTAATATTATATCATATATTTGCATGTTTAATCCGTGAATAACTTATGTTATTCTAAATAGTCCGTTGTCGATCAATGATGTGGGAATGTCATTGAATTAAGACAAATATGAGTTTTGGTAGAATATACTTTTATAGTATATTGATGCGTGGGACATATCAGATTCACATGATATTCAATGAATTGAATATAGGACTTATCCCAACTTTACATGATGATACTTTATGAATCTTTATCATTAAGTATATCATGAAGTGTTTATCCTCAGACTTGAGATACCAGATAACTGATATGAATGTAGTGCACTTGTGTAAGATAGTTTAACGCTATCCGTAACTGGTAGTTATAAGGGCTATTTTCAGAAGTGTTACAAAGTTCATGAGTTATGTTTGTAGTCAAGAGAATTTGTTCCTTTGAATATGTTTCAAAGCATGATACTATATTTGGGCCCCTCGTAGGGTTGACAAGATATTTGTATGGCCATACCCAAGATCTATATGGAATACATTTAGATGATTTGGTAATCTTGTTCAATCGAATACAACGAGAAACATAATATTAACTTATGAAATGACTTGATCCATATTCATAGTTAATGTAGTATTAGTAACAAAAGGATAAGTAAAAATGATGAATCATTAAATGGTTTTTCCAGGAAACCATACTCGATTCGATCTGGGGGCATTGGCGTGTTAGGCTAGACTAAACCAATGTCATTACTATATTTAGTCATATCCAAGTGGGAGCTGAAAGGTTTTATGGATATTTAAATATACGTATGTCTCGGATTCGAACTCGAGACTTCGGGATTGCACACATTACGTATGAGAATTGATTTAAATAATTAATATATATAAAATGTTATTATTATTAGTTATTAGTCACGAAATAAATACTTAACGGTGGTTAATACTTAATGAGGTTTAGCTAACGGTCGTTAAATATGAACTTAAAGGACTAGAGATGAAATTATAAGTCGGGAAAGTTCTAGAACCCCTTTGGGGGCTTTGGCCGATCGGTTGGGGAGTCCTAACCCAACCCATAACATTAACTTGTCCTCCAATATTGGTTAACTATAAATACAATCCTATTGTGTTCATTCTAAACCTAATCTTGGTGACTTGCAAACCTAATTTCTCTCCTTCTCCTTCTTTCTTGTGTGTGGCCGGTCGAACACCCAACCCCATAGGGTTTCGATTTGCTTTATTCAAGAATAAGTATTTGGTTTGTTTTGTGATCAAGAACCTAGCTTTTCTCTTCAATTCGCTAATAGTACAGAACGAAGAACAAGTGCACTTGTGCTTGTAAATTCTTGGTGGTCGAATTTTTTGGTGGGACGATTTTGGTGAAACCCTAAGTTAGGGTTTTGAGTTTTGTTACTTGATCACATCATCGTTTGATTCTTGTTTTGCTAAAAGGTACGCGTTTCTTATTCGGTTAATTAATATACATATGTTATTCTTATTCTTCTGCTGCATGCATTGATGATGTTTACTTGCTTTTATAATTGTTATGATTAGTATATTCTAACAATTGTTACTCAGATGTATTAGTTTATAACCATGTAGTGGGAAGTAGCAAGAAATGGTTGTGGTATGGTGGCACCATGGTGGCGACGCCATTTTGGTGGCCACGTTGGATTTATGATCATGAGAATACGTATTGAACATTAATACTCTTTTATCATTTTACTTTTGAGATGCTACAAATAAATGTGCGGTTTAGTTTGGTGTTTTAGTTAGTGGGTCTAGTGCTGTTTTCATGATCTTTTACGTTCGTAAGTATTGATAGATGGGTCTTTTTTCATTGTGCACTTTGTTTTGAATTGTTTCACGACGATTATAGTTACTTTTGTTTTGTTTTTGTTCATTCAAATGAAGCAATATGTGTTCTTGTTTCGAGTTGAACCCTTGGTGCAAGTTGTTTAGATTGATAATTTTTTTTCTATCTTATTTCAACTCATGGTGCAAGTTGAACGTTGTACAATATAGACTTTCAGACACGTAGTTGACCTGTATCACGGAGATTACTTTAGTTTGTAAATGTGAAAGATCTGAGTTCAAGAACTTTTGTGATGGTATTTTACTATTATAAGTTTTGTACTTTTTATGATTTTGAACATATTAACAATTCATGTTCACAAAATGGATGATATGACGAGTTTCTTGAATATGAATACTTCTTATTGATCATCTTGCTATTGTTATACGAGTTTGGCATCAATCTTGTCATGGTTTCAAAAGAAGAACAATGTATAAAAAGGACATAAATAATATGGATTGCCGCAGCCAATATGTTTTGTGTCTAGAATAACTTTTCCTTATTAAATTATCAATCCCACACTGGTCAAAGAAGAGCTATTTCTCTACTTAATATACTATGATGTGTACTTTGATATGTTGATATTAGTGTTTATGTTCATGCCTTGACATGCTCGTAAATTCAAAAAGTTTCCTAGCATGTAAAGATATGGCATAAATTTATATAGTAATCAACTTTTTTAAGATTAAGAAATTAAATGATTCTTTTATACATAGTAGCAGCGACATGAGAATATCCGGACTAAAAGTATGCAGTTTGATTTTATTGGATGTTATAATACTAAGAGATGAGATCTATGCAAAACCAATGTTATCCAAAGAACAAATGAGAAGATCTCAACCATCCATTCACCTTGAATCTAATGGCTTAGATGAAGCCAAAAAATATAAAGAAGGGCAAGATAGTAAAATCAATTATCTCAATAAAAAACAATAAAAAAATCTAGATCCATCTCATTTGTTACCTAACTTTCTCTCTCATCAAAATCAAAACCCACATCTATGCATCTAATCTCGTCGGAATCATCAAACGTCGCCGGAATCACCATAAATCCGACGGATTCATCAACAAAACAACCGGATTCTTCATCAAATCCACCGGCATCGACATCAAAACCGTCAGAATCATCAAACGTCGCCGGAATCACAATGAATCCGACGGATTCATCATCAAACCAACCGGATTCTTCATCAAATCCGCCGGCATCGACATCAAAACCATCGGAATCGTCATCAAACTCGCCGGATTCGTCATCAAATCCGCCGGAATCGTCAACAAATCCGCCGGATTCATCAACAAATCCGATTGACATAGATGATGTGGTTACATATGATGTAGATGATGTCGTTACAGATGATGATGTAGATGAAGTACTCACAGAAGTTGATATGAAGGAACATGATGGTAAAATCCCTTGGGAATCATGAATCCCATGGGATTCATGGATGAATCCCTCTGATTCTGATTTTGTTGTTTAATGGTAAACTAAAAAAGATACTTAAATTCATTTGAGATCCCATGGGATTCATGGATGAATCCCATGTGATTCACAGTGAATCCCATGTGATTCACAGTGAATCCCAATGGATTCATACACAATCCCATGGGATTCTTTATGAAATCCCATAGGATTCATTCAGAATCCCATGGGATTCTTTATGAAATCCATAGGATTAATGCAGAATCCCATGGGATTTCATAAAAATCCCATAGGATTCATACATGAAGCTATAGATATGTATACAGAATCCCATAGGATTCATACTTGAGTTATCTTAATCCCAACTGCTTTTTATATACAGATTCTATAAAATCACCAAGACCAACTTTATATGAACACGCTGAGACACCGGGCGGATCAGTATATTGGAAGCCTCATGTACAAGAAGGAATTCCTGTAGAGGGAAAATACTATGAAACATTAGATGAAATCCCAGGGGATTCATTGTGAGTCCCATGGGATTTCATAAAGAATCCCATGGGATTCATTGTAAATCCCATGGGATTCATTGAAAGACTTGTAATATATAACTTGAATGATGTTGAATCCCATGGGATTCATTGTAAATCCCATGGGATTCTTTATGAAATCCCATGGGATTCAATGTAAATCCCATGGGATTCTTATTTTTATTTTTTTTGTATAACATGTTTTTAAAATATTTTTTTTATATAACAGGTTGTAAAGCTCGTATAAGGTTAGAATTGGATGTCATTTCTGGAAAATACAAGCTAGTTCAGTTTATTGCAAAACACAACCATATGCTCATACCAAAAGAGTACAAACATTTTACCAAAAAGCAAAGAAGGGTTGACACAAGCAGAAAAAATGTTTGTTGTTAAAGCTGCAAAGAACAAGATTGGTCCAACACGGGCTCACAACTTGCTAACGAGTATGAAGGGTGGGTATGAATATGTTCATGGGACAGTTGCAGATTTTAAGAATGAAATGCGGGATGTTGATATGTTCATAGGGGAACCCGAATAGGCGAAAGCCAAAACCAACCTGTCCGGAGAAGCCAAATACAGGGCGAAAGCCGAAACCAAAAGTTTCTTGATTATTTATATTCTGGTTTCTGGTTTTGTTAGTTATTTTTTCTTCTTTACTTGATTATTTAGATGATTTGAAAAGAAAATTCTTTTTTACTTTGAATATATCTTGTTTCTTACTTATATTCTGTAAGAATCCCATGAGATTGTATATGAATCCCATGGGATTCACTTTGAATATATCTTGTTTCTTACTTGTATGTATGAATCCCATGGGATTGTATATGAATCCCTAAGGGATACAGAAATATGTTAATAGATTAAGTGGAAAGATTAAGTGGAATCCCATGGGATTGTGTATGAAACCCATGGGATTGTGTATGAATCCCATGGGATTATTTCAATATTCTCTTCTACCATACACATATTTTCAAAAGATTAAGTGGAAAAAAAGTCTATCATAAAGAATCCTTTGGGATTATGAATGAATCCCCTGGGATTCACATAATTAACTGATAAAAAGACAAATAATAGTTCTACCACGCAAACGTTCTGTTATACCATTCAGAAGTTTTAAAAAGACAAAATAATGCACATGTTCTCGTCTACCATACCATTAACGCCTAACTGGACAATTGTTCTACCATGCACAAGTTCCCATTCACATGATCTCGTCTACCATACCATTAACACCTAACTGGACAAATTGTTCTAGCATTCAAAAAAGACATAACTTCTTTAATGATTACATGCGCTCACGTGCTTCCCTATTCTTTACTGCTTCAAGAATAATAGTCATCTTTTCTTCAGGAGGAAGTTTATGCTTCTCCTTCTCCTTCTCCTTCTCCTTCACCTTCTCCTTCTCCTTCTCATTCTTCTGTACAACACTCAGCACATTCTCATTAGCCAAATCAGAAACAACAGCAGAAATAATACTACGAGAATCATCCGGCACATTCTTCATCTCCTTAACAACACTCGCCTTTCCCTGAACACCCGACACAATCTCATTCTCCTTAACAACACACGCCAACTTAGCAACATCAACAATCGATGTTTTCTTCGCCTTTCCCTGAACAACCTTATTCCCTTGTTTATTCGCCTTAATATCATCATAAGGATTCCACCGACCCAACGTAACATTCCCTTGTTTCTTCGCCTTAATATCAAAAGGATTGTAACGAGACAACGGCATTGGGTTCAATATTTTACCTATATCAATTTTAAGACGAAAAAAGTAATATTAGTTTTGAGACAAATACTAGATATAAGCAACTAACAACAGCACAATCTCATCAATCACAAAGTCCTAACACTAACAAACAATACAGAAAAATACGCAACTATAAATCTGATTCCTAAAAGCTAATACAAACACTCATTCTATGTGAATCCCATGGGATTCAGTGATAATCCCATAGGATTAATCTTACACAAACTGACAATTCCATTTGCTTATCTTCTTATGTCTATCACATCCAAAAAATAAGCAAAAACTATAAAACTTATTTCAATTTGAGAAAAGCATAACAACTAACTACATCAGAAAAATAAGCTAATTCAAACAGACGGATTCCCATAACAAAAATAAGCTAATCCAAAAACTCATTACATCAAAAAAAATAAACTAATCCTGAAATCTAATCTACTCGCTGATATAACCTAATCCAAACGCTGATTCAGTAACAAAATAAGCTAATACAACAACAAAATAAACTAATACATTCAAAAAAATAAGCAAATCGATCACAAAAATTTAAAATAAAGACTGATTTAACAAAAATATACCAGAATCGACATTTAGAAGCTTATTTTGATCGGATTCCGCCGACAAATGGTCTTTAGATTGAGATATTTCAGCTCGTAGGTCCATTTTAAAGGAATGAACGGTGATTTCGCGGTGGTTTGAAGGGGGTTTGACGGTAGTTTGACGGATTTAGGGGCGGTTAGTCGAATGTGTGTGTGTGTGTTGGAATTGAGGGAGAAAACGCGTGTGTGTGTTGGGTGTGTGTGTGTGTTTTGGGTGTGTTTGACGGATTTATTAGTCGAAGGTGATAAGACTAAAATGCCCCTCCGCTTTTTTTTAATAAAAATGTAATTAATCTACACCGTTGGATGGAAGGGGAATGGATGGATGAGATCTTTTGGTTTGTGCTTTAGCTAAATGGTGTTTCGTATAGAACTTTTCTCATAATACTAATATAATAATAGATGCCAAAAAACGGCTTGATTTTAGTTGATGTATAACGAGCAATAATAGACCACCTAAATCCAATTGTGAAGTGTGTAATCCTTTTGTAATGTTTTGTTAAGTTAAGTTTGAAAACAATTTATTTACTGTTTTATTTGTATGGGTCAAACGGGCAAAAACATTGGGTTGGATCCTTGTATCCAAACGCCCCGTTAAACATTATGGTTAAGTTAGTTATGGGCTTCTTAGAGGCAGTTAAGAAACGGTTACAAGTGTGAATCGTTGCAACGTTTCACCAAGGGTAACATGGTACCGTTTCATTTAGTTTATATAGATCGAGTCATGTTTAGGATTTGGTACAACAACAATTTACATATTATCAAGTATTTAGTTTATCTTTGTTCATATTGCGTTATCATATACTTTCGTTATACATCATTATACTTTGTCTCAAAACCTTATTGCGCATAGAGTCATGGTCAATAACAAGGCCGTAATGTGTCGTAGATGGCTTGGTTTAGAAGCTGTGAAGAAAAGCCAACATTGGTACCAGAGCCCACGTTTCGATTCATGGAACAAGTCATCTAGGGAAGACACAAGGGTCACGCTAAACAAAAGGTTCCTACAACGATGGGAGACGGACGACGGTTACAAAAAGGAAGAGAAGAAGAAACGGTTATCAAATTATGGGAAACAACTATTAAAAGATAAACTCAAGGAAGTTATATATTTTAATACCTCAAAAAACTCAACCGCTCTTAACCCTTCCCAACCGTTTCCCACTTTTCAAGGGAAGATCAATAAAAAAAGGTCTCGATGTTATCTGTGTAAAGTCAAAGGGCACTTCTACCGGAACTGCAAAAACAAAAAGCATAACGACTCAGAGAAACCCATGGAGAACAAGGTAGACATGGAAGAAGTTTTCAATTGGCCATCGGAACAAATTCATGTTGAAACCGATTACATGATAAGAGGAACGGACCAAGGAAACTGGAACAATATCTGGTATGTTATCAAATCTCATGCTAAGCATATGACTCCCTCAAGATATCTGTTCAAGCGCATGCTAAACCAATTCAAAGCGGTGGGAAAAGATGAGAAAGTGAGGAAGTTTATTATTGCCTACGGAGTCGGTGAGGCAATTATTGATAATAAGGAAGAAGAAATTGTGATTCCTAACGTATTGTATACGCCGGAAATCACAATGAATGTGTTAAGTATGAAGCAACTCGAGGATCAAGGTTTCGTTGTGACTTGTAAAGACGGTACGTGTCAAATCAAATATATGTTTGACAAAAAAGAGGAAGCCGTGGACAAGGGTGATGAGGAAGCAATCAAAGATCATCAAGAATTTATAGAAGGATACTATAAGTCGCTTGATCCTAGTGACGAGTGCTCGCTAATAAAAGGAATGGAGGATTTGGAAATGAACAAAGATGAAAGCCAGGATTATGTCGATGATGAGTATCTTAGTCTCAACGGGACGCTCTATCATTTTAAGGTAAACACATTCCCACATTTCTTATCGTTTTTAGATCTAGTTAAAATCGATAAGTTGGTGTTCAAAAATTGGGAAATCATGGAGAAAAAGTTTATTGATTTGTTGGGATGGTTCTATTATGATTATATGAGAATGGATGCGTTGGGTGATTTACCTCCGGTAATAGGGGTGATTAGGATAGACTTGCTAGCATTTTATAAATTCGTAGACGACATGGGTGGCTATATGAATGTGTCGTTTAATGATTTGTGGGGCGATATTGCACTTCCTTTGGGATTGACTCGGGAAGATGGGCATAATGTAAAGGAATGCTATCGAGAGTACATAGCATTGGTTAAAGTGTACTACGAGGAAGCACGTTGGGTGGGCATGGAGAGCCACGGTTAAATATGGTCGGAGATGTACCATGTGGTGATGCAAAAACTAGCGTGTACGTAGAGGAAACACAAGAGGAGAAGCCAAAGAAGAGGTTCAAGTATGTCCATGACGAAGTCAAGAAGGAAGAAGATATGGAGTGCACCACAAGTGGATATGGCAAGGGAAACACATCAAGTGAAGACGATTTCATCATCGTTGCATGAAGGAAGCAAGAACCATGGAAGACATTTAACTTACAAAAATTAAGGGGGAGATGTAATCCCTTTGTAATGTTTTATTAAGTTAAGTTTGAAAACAATTTATTTACTATTTTATTTGTATGGGTCAAACGGGCAAAAACATTGGGTTGGATCCTTGTATCCAAACGCCCCGTTAAACATTATGGTTAAGTTAGTTATGGGCCTGTTAGAGGCAGTTAAGAAACGGTTACAAGTGTGAATCGTTGCAACGTTTCACCAAGGGTAACATGGTACCATTTCATTTTGTTTATATAGATCGAGTCATGTTTAGGATTTGGTACAACAACAATTTACATATTATCAAGTATTTAGTTTATCTTTGTTCATATTGCGTTATCATATACTTTCTTTATACATCATTATACTTTGTCTCAAAACCTTATTGCGCATAGAGTCATGGTCAATTATAAGGCCGTAATGTATCGTAGATGGCTTGGTTTAGAACCTGTCAAGAAAAGCCAACAAAGTGACTATTATTTGGCTTATACATCAAGGGATTCATCAATTTGGGGCGAGGGTTTGTGCATTTGGCAATTTCTGGTCCGAATGTAAAAGCTTTCATTAGTCAATGCGATATCGCGTATTCAAGATGTGTATTCGATCTCGTTATTGGGAAAAGGTTCTTGATCATGGAGTTCACTGCAGTTTCATCTTTCTTTGACTTTTCGCTAAGAATGGTCAATTCTAGTCTTCAAAGTTACAAATTTAACATTTAAAGTGATTGTATTGATTTAAAGTCTACAGTTGGCATTTAAGTGTTCATCATGTTCTAGAAATACTTCATTACTTAACTCAATTTCAAATCCTACAAACCTTCTTAGCTCCTTGTACCTCAAATGTCTCAGAAGTACATCCACACGCTGGCCAAAGACACAAGACGAATACGACCATTCAAAGGCACAATTTTCTTCACCACAATTTGAATCTCTTTATAACCCTTTCTATTGCCTCCCGTAGTGATGAATACTCAACACACTTCTAATTCCAACTGAATATCAAACTCAAATGTCTTCCACATCCCATCACCTCACAATGTGTAAGATGTGACAATTTTTCTTAGTCAATGCAATATGGTACGAACTCGCGAATGTAGTGATATAACTTCATTTAAAGCTGGTTCATCAAAACGGCATCAAAACAATCACACAAATAAAAACAGGCGTTCATTTTGGTGATTGTGAACCTTCAGGTTCTGCAACTCCATTCAGCTCCTTTGATGAAATTGTAAGTGACACCGGTGTACTTTATTCCGACAAATTTTTACTTTTTACTCACTATTAAGCAACTTCTTTCAAAACTTGATTGATGCTTTTTGTCCCACATGGGTTGAACAAAGGAAAGTTCGCTTGTTCATATATTGTAGTGTAAATGGTTTGTCTAGCTTGATATTAGTATCTTGTAATCGTTGGTAACCAATTCTTATGGTAAATGATATACCCAAAGTTATGGTTGCCCTCTATTATTTCATACAAGTTGTAGACTTTTTTGTGGTTTTTTGTTTGATACATTAATCATTTCATACAACTTTTGTGATCATTTATTTGATACAAAAATTATTTCATACAACATTTTGTAATCTTTTATCTTATACAGTAACAATTTTTTTGATCTTTGATATGATACAATACTTTTTTCAAGTGACATAGTTTCAAAAAGATAAGAAACTTCTCATGTTCAAATAAACATGAGAGGTCATGTTATGCTTGTGTGATTGTACATTTAAATTAAAATAAAGTAAATACTTTGCAATAATAATGTACAATCACATCAATCATAACATGACCTCTCATGTTCATTTGAACATGAGAGGATCATTATCCTTTCAAAAAACAGTTAGTTACTAACATTGACGTTGGATCATTTTCTTTAAAGACAATCATTTATTAAGAAAAAAAATCAACAAATTTTAAAACAGGGGCATCCCACTTGTTCAAACAAAATGTTTGTAGTAGACAACCAAGAAAAAACATATCGACAAACAGGATATTGGATAAATTTAAAACTTAAACATCAAAAATTAGCAGGAGACTTTTACTGTTCCTTGAACACTATTTGTAGGGAACAGATTACAAATAATAAGAAAATTAAATATAGACAAAAAGAGGTAGAAGCAGAAGACAGACGCTATGAACGATAAATAAATAAAGCAGTAAAGGTCGTGGCATGAGGCTCGTGTTTAACACGATTTCTTTAAAATAGATTCGCCGTCGTCTATTTCCCGGGGCATAACGTCCAAGATATAATAACAGATAAATATAAACTGATATCGATATCTTCTTTTTTATTTAAACTGATTTCGTATAACTTTTCCTCAAAGTATAAATTAGTTCCATAAATAAATGGATACAAATATACAATTTGAATCTATTCTTGAAATAGATTGATACATAATTGGAAACTCAGAACCCGAATCCAACGTAAGACGCAAAACAATCAACAACATTCTTCATAATCGATTCTTGCATAACCATCGTCATTGTTGATCGATTCTTGCATCATTATCTTCATCGTTGATTCTCGCATCATTGTCATCTTGCAATGATTATCAATTCTCGCATCATCGTCATCTTGCAATGATTGTAGCATTACGATCGATTCTTGCATCTCCATCATCTTCGTTGATTCTTGCATCATCATCGTCATTGTTGATCGATTCTTGCATCATCATCTTCATCAATCATCAAATTAACCCTTAATATCATCGATCATCATAATCTTGTTTGCACGTCATCATGCAGATAATATTTTGACAAAATGACAAGTTTGTTGGTAATTTTAGGGTTATCAACTTATTTTATGTAGTTGTGTTTTTCATGAGACCAATGACCTTATACAAGTTTAGCTGAAAACGAGTTAGGGGTTTCGGAAAGCACACTCATCATAGTTAGCTTGATACCACCAGGGACAAAGATGCGGGGGTCAAGGAGGCACACCCCACAACCTAAATGGTTTTTATGAATCGGTATAAAATGATTTACCAGATTTCCCGCCAAAACCCCAACCGACACACCAACTAACATGAAATGAAATGGGAGAGTAATTCTATTGATTGAAAGTGTTAGAACGAATTACAATACGAGAAAAATAGAAGGTACATAATATTTATACTACAAACATAACTAACTTTCAAAGCTATAACTAACTAATCAAACTTAGACAAATATCTTTGATGACGTAAGCAATGTGGTGAAGTGATGCAGCTGCTGACTCCATTGGCTTTCAGCACTGAGTGAACTTGTTTTGTTGTAGTATCATGTGTTCCAATCTCCCAACTTAGACAAGCATTTATGAAAAGGATAAGTAGTGAGTGGTTTGGTTAGGAGGTTTTCTGTTTGTGAACTAGTTGGAATATATGTAGGTAGAATTTGTCCTACCTAGATCTTATTCCTCACAAAATGGCAATCAATTTCTATATTATTTGTTCTAGCATGTTGTACAGGGTTGTATGCTAGAGCTATGGCAGAGGTATTGTCACAGAAAATCCTTACTGGCATGGTTGTTTGAATGTGGAGATCTGTGAGGGAGAGAATTAAACCGTGTTATCTCACAAGAACAATAAGCTAGAGCTCTGTACTCTGTTTCTGTTAAAGGTCTAGAGACCACTAGTTGCTCTTTTTATTGCCATAAAATTAAGATGTTGCCAAGAAAAATGCCAAAGCATGTAACAGATCTTCTAGAAGAAGGAAAAGTGGCCCAGTCACTATCACATTATGCTTGTAGAATCATACGATTTGTCTTTGGGAATAGCAGAACTTGTCCAAGACTGAATTTAATGTATCTGATCACTCTGTGTAATGCTTCCAGGTGAGAACAATATGGAGATTGAGAAAACTGACTCAAAAGCTGGGCTGCAAAGGCTATATCAAGTCTGCTAATGGTGAGGTACATCAACTTTCCCACAAGGGTTCTATAGTGTGAAGGATCAGTCAGGGGTTCATCATCTTTATGAGTTAACTTCTTTGTAGGATCCAGTGGTGTTTAGCATGTTTAGCATTCATCAAACCAACATGTTCAATTAAATCAAAGGCATACTTCCTTTGTGTTATTTTCTTCTAGGGCAGAGATTTCTTTGTCCATTGCTGCTACCCATTTTGGGTGTTTGGATGCTTGAGTGTAGGAAGTAGCTTCTGATTCTTGATGAATGAGGCGAATTAGATGTAAAGTGGATGGTTTGGAGATGTTGAAATAGTTAATGTAGTGTGAGGTGTGATGTTTTGAGTGAGCTGTGTTAAGGGAGTGTGGTGGTTTATAGTGAAGGTAATCTTTAAGTTTGGTTGGAATGGTTTTGATTCTTGTTGAGGTTATGGGAGGTGGAGGTGCAGGAATTGGTTATGTTTTAATTGGTGCTACTGGTTAGAATGAGTTCTGGTGATGTGGTAGTATGTGTAGGTTGGGATTGTGTAGGTTCTGATGTGGCAGAGTTGGATGATTCTAATGTTGCAGTCTTGCAGAGTGTGTGGGTTCTGATGTTGCAGAGTGTGTGGGTTATTGTGTTTGGTTAGGTGTATCTGAGGATGTAGGAGAAGTAGGAAAATCATGTGGTGGGGGTGAGAATGCTAGGTGGTGGAAGTGGTTGGGGAAGAAGATAGATAAGTGTGTAGTAGGGTCTGTGTTGGTTGGGGTATGTGTTTTGCGAAAAAGGAAAATGTTTTCATAAAAGGTTACATGTCTGCTAACAAAAATCCTTGTTGGTGTCTTGTAAAAGGAGGAGATAACCTTTTTGGTTTTGTAGATAGCCAAGTAAGATTGAAGGTATAGCTCTTGGTACAAATTTATTAGGTGTGTGAAGGGAGGCATAGGCTAGGCATCCTATGGTTTTAAGGTTGGAAAGGTCTAGTGATGATTGAAACAACATCTCAAAAGAACTTTTGCTGTCAATTATGGGTGAAGGGAGTCTGTTAATAAGGTATGTGACAGCTAGTAGAGTATATCCTCATAGGTGAACTTGGAAATTTTTCTTGGAAATAAGTTGATCTAGCCACTTCTAATAGGTATTTGTGTTTTCTTTTAGCCCTTCCATTTTGTTTGGGTGTGTTTGGACAGAAAGTTTGGTGGATTATACCTTTCTTCTCGAAGAATTCTGTTAGTGAGTGATTGACAAACTTTGTCCCATTGTCACTTCTGATGGTCTTGATGGTTGTTTGAAATTGATTTTGGACATAGTGATAAAAGTTTTTGAGAGTTGAGGGGACATGTTGTTTTGTGGGAAGGAGGTAAATCCACGTTGTTCTTGAGAAATAATCAACTATGGTGAGGAAATACATGCAATTATTTAGTGTTATGTGTTTGTAAGGTCCCATGTATCTGTGTGAATTACATCAAATTTCACTAGTGTATGTGAATGACTTAACTTGAAAGGTAAAGCTGTTTATTTAGCTAAAGGGCAAATGCTACGTTTAAAACTAGTTATATCATTTAGATTAGAAGGTAAGGACTTTATTCTCTTTTTAATTGTTGCAGATGGGTGTCCTAGTCTAAGATGCCATAGATGCATGTCCTTACAAATGGTATTTACAGATGAAATAGATGTAGAAGGTGATTATGGTGGTGTAGTCTCAGAGGTGATGATGTAGAGGCCATCAGATTGAATCCCATGGGCTATCTTCTTGTTGCTTCTCTGAAATATGCAAGTTGAATGAGTAAAAAGGACTTAGAGTGTTGTTGTTTTTGTGATTTGGCTTATGGAGAGTAAGTTGTAAGCAAAGGATGGAAAGAAAAGGACATTGTGTAAGGTGACTTGTGGTGTAATGCTAACAGATGCAGTGATTGTGATAATTGTTTGGTGTCCATTTGGGAGTGAAACAAGTATGGGTGTGGTGGAGTGTTTGATATTAAACATGAGTGTGAGGGTAATGCATAAGTGGCTAGTAGCTCCACTATCACAAACCCAAAAATGAGATATACGTGAAGCAATGAATAGATATCTACCTGCAGCCATGATCTTTGGGTCACACATCCCTTGTGAGTTCTGCAACATCATCATAACTTGATTCAACTGGTTCTGCAAGCTATCGGCAAACACTGTTGTATCCTCATTGTTGTCATTTCCACTAGTTCCACTAGCAACATCTAAGCCAACTGTCAAGTTAACTGTTCTAGTCCTTGTGTCTGTTGTTTTGTTTTCTGGTTTCAATTTTCCATAAAGGGGATGGCCAATGGGATATTCAACAATTTGGTAACAGTCATTCTTATAATGGCCTTCCTTTTGACAGTTCCTATAATAAACCCCCTGCCTGAAAGGACTTCTCCTAGTGGTTGTTTCACCCCGATGATTTTCACTGTTATTTGGTGTTGTGTTCTGCCTAAAATGAGTCTGTTATGAGTGATTGTTGTGTGTGAAGGTAGACATGATAGCAGGGGTCATGTGTTTGAAAGTAGCAGTTTTCTTTTGTTTTTCCTCTTGTCTGAGCATACCATATGCTTAAGTGGCATTGGGTAATGGTTGCATTAGTAGTATTTGACCTCTTAAACTTGCAAAGCTCTCAACTAACCCCATTAGAAATTGAATGAGCCTTTTCCTACTCTCCCTAGCCCCATTCAACCTACCATTTTCACAAGTAAAATTGCATGTGCAGATATAGGGTGCTTCTAGTGTATCTATCTCATCCCAATATCCCTTTAGTTTTTGATGAAAGACCTCAAAAAAATAGTTTGATTATTCAAACTTTGCTATGTCATTACTAAGCTCATAAATCCTATGACCATCAAGTTGAGAGTAGTGCCCATGTAGTTCTAACCAAAGAGATGAAGCAGAGTTAACAAAGCTAAGATTATTACTTATCTGTTCTGAAACAAGTGTTTAGGATCCATGAGATGACTATATCGTTGTTGCGTTCCCATAGTGCTCTTATTGGTGACTTAGGATCAGGTTCTGGATATTGTTTGGTAATAATTTTGAGCTTATTCTTTGCATTGAGAGCAATTGTCATTGAAAGCCTCCAAGAACTATAGTTTTGTGATCGAAGAAGCTTCTTTGAGATCAAGATTAACCATGGATGGTCATTTTGGTGAAGGATAAGGGGTGATTGAAAAAATTGGTGTCTTCTGGTTGTGAACTTGCTTCTCCGGTGGTGGTTGATGGTAGTGTAACCACGATGGTGAACTATAGTTACTTGTGTTCAAGAACAAAATCGATACCAGTTGCCTTTTGGAAGGGGGGGGGGGTCGATCAATCTAGAAAAAGAGGGAAAGAAGAAGAGAAAACTAGTTTGTTAGGGTTATCAAAGTTGTTATTAAATAATAAATGCAAAGCCTTCACTATATATACTAAATAAAACTTAACCTCCAAGCTAACATTCAAGTTTCCTAGTCCAACATAAACACCCACTTAGGGCCGGCCTACCTTAGGAGATGGGGTCCTAGAACCTTCTTCTCGTCTAATTTACATTTAGGTCCTTTTATTAACATTTAACGGCCGTTAAGTAAATATTGTTAAGTAACTAACTTAGTTAACGACCGTTAGTATATTTGGTGAAATAATAATTAATATATTACTATAATATATTAATTACATTAAGGGTTAGGGGTGTTCATGGGTTGGGTAATACCCAAATAAACCGAAACCCGAAAACGAACCGAACCGAAAATAACCGAACCGAACTCGTAACGAACCGAATTTGCCAAAACCGAACCGAACCGAATTAAATATTCGGTTTTCGGTTCGGTTATGGTTTTAGCAATACAAACCGAAAACCGAACCGAAAACCGAATTCAAATAAATATATATATATTTTATATATTTATATTAAAAAAATTAAAACTCTTTTAAAATATAACATTTTTAAGCTTTAATTTTTATTTTCTTTCTAAAAATCTTATAAATAAATGAATAAATAATTAAATTTATGTAATTCGGGTTATTCGGTTCGGTTTTCGGTTATGGGTATTTCGGTTTTCGGTTATTCGGTTCGGTTCAATCTATTTAAATTCGGTTCGGTTCGGTTCTCGGTTATACTCAGAAAAAAATTAACCGAACAAACCGAACAACCCGATAACCGAACCGCTGAACACCCCTATTAAGGGTGCGTTTGGTATGGCCCTATCGGAATGGGCCTATGGATTTCATTATGATTCAAGGTGTTTGTTTAGTCGGTCCGAAAATAAAATAGGTATATCATAGTCATAAATTCACTACTCACTAATTTGGTGTCTATGAAATCCATTTCATGGGCCCGCTCTTTCCCACTAAAAAATTCAAATATCTATATACTTTTTCATACCATATTTTGTCATCCAAACATAAACAATCCTAATAATACACTTTTTCATATCCATTGTTATTCTACCCCATACCAAATCCGATTCCCATTATGATTCCTACCAACAAATCAAACGACCCCTAATTGTTTCTATGTGTTAAAGCGTGTAGATCCAAATAGGCTCGCGTGTTTTCCGGACATACATTATTCGAGATATGGACATATCCCGACAAGAACAATACAAGCCTATCTAGGATCAACGTATCCATTCAGTCCTTACTGGAAATCCTACTAATCCAAGAATGTGGGAGATGTTTGAATTATTCATGTGATCCAAGTAGTAGATTGGACGACAAGAAGCATTTGGATAGTGATTAAATCCACACTAATTCAAAACCATCTTCCATAGGCTAGTAGCAACCTTTTTTTTGGGTAAAGGAGAGTAATCCTGCACCCTGGTAAATATATAACCAAAAAATCGTTTAAGTACAATGGATATGAGTGAAATCTCATATCTCAGCCCGTTACATAGGCATAAAGCTTACATAACAAGATACTACCTATTTTCTAAACAAGAAAACAAACCACTACTCAAATGATAACATAGGACATAACGAAATAAAATTACTTCCTAGGTCCTTGAAGCTTGGTGCCATACATGGCATTAAAGGCATCCAAATTCCCTGGAAGATCAGAAACCTTTTTCGCATAGTCATCGTAGTCATAGTCATCATACTCATCTTCAAACTCTTCGGCCACCACCGAATATATTAGCAGACTCATCAAATGGGTTAGCAACCACCTCATCTTCAGAATCAGACACCACGATATCTCCTACTTTGGAAAAAGGGTTAACTCTCTTAGTAGAAGAGGCTGGCGGATCACTAGTTTTAGGAGCCACACCCGACTCCATCTCTTTCAAATCACTCACAAGGGGTTCTTGTGATGCAGTACCTGTCTTAGTAGACTTATCTTCATTAACTTCCATTGTACGACCAGAATCCACATCATTGTTGGTGTCATTTGAAGGAATACCAAAAGCATCCGTAGATTCCATATTAAAAGCATCAAACCGATTAGATGTAGAGATCGTTGTTCCACTCGAACTAGCCACATCAGGAGCATTCTTCTTAGTGACTTCCACTTTCTTAGGTTCAAGAGGAGTCTTTTTGGGTTGATATTGAAACTGCTTACCCACAACAGGTTTAGTAAAGCCTTCTTGACCCGGAATAGGTAGAACCACCTTGCTTTCCCTTCTTCTTATTATTGACCGTCTTGAAACCATCATTAACACGCTTAGTAGGCTGAGCAGGAGATTCAACAACTTTAGGACATTCAATAAGAGCATGGACCAAAAATCTTACATTTATCACAATGAGGTGGTTTCCACTCGTATTCAACCCGTATCTTCTGAATAGTCGAACCCAACCCATCAAGTAACGGTATCTCAACAGTAAGGCTGTCCCTAAGCACCTCATCCGACTTCACTTCAATCATGCATCTAGCAAAACTACTACGGCCCCACGAGTCCTTGCACATTTGGCTAGTAAAAGCATCTAACCTTTTGGGCGTGCCTATCAAGGTGGCAAGGAGACTAAGGCCATCATCAGAAAACATAGCAAGAGGAACATCATGGAATTTAACCCACACCGGGATGTTGGTCAAATCCTCTTTAAGTAAGTTGGTGTTCAATGTCCATGGTTTAAGAATAATAGGTACATTTCTAATCAACCAAGGACCGTTTTCAAGAACATCATCAACACCTTTCTTCGAATTGAACTTAAAGAAGAAGAACCTCTTTGCATTCATCATTACCTTATGTATACCAAACTTAGCCCACGCATTGCGAACAGAGTAATCAACAACCGGAAAAGCAAGTCGTTTACCAAGGAAATACCCATACAAAGTATTCTCAAACCTAGAATTCACATCTTCAACCACTTTCATTGGGACAGAAAGATCCACACCATTAGCTTTCTTATTACTCTCCAACCTACGAAAGTTTGACGTGTGTTTATGAGGTTCATTAGAAGTAACACCAGCATACGATGTAGAAGGTTGTGTCAAAACCACACCAACCTTCTCAATACCAACAGCCCCATGTGCATTCGTATCAACCTTATCATTAACAGTATTAGGACTACAAGTAGCATTAACATTAGAAGCCATAGGAGCACTCGTATCTTGAGGAGGTTTCGAATAATAGCCAATAGCATTAAGCATCTCCTCTAGATCCTTCTGTGTCTGCGGCACCTTAAGGTGCTCAAGTTGATTAGCCCCAGTAGAAGTAGTAGCATCCACTGTCACATCAGGTTTTAATGGTTGCCCATCATCACCCACAAGAACAAGTTTTCCTTCAAATATTTGTTTTTCAATAGCACGAATTTTCAATAAAGTATCATGACCCTCAGACGAGTCATGACTAGGTGCATCATGACTAGGGGTCGAACCAAGGATTGTGTCCGTACTCGTAACAGCTCCAATCTTAGAAGAATCAAGTAGAACATTATGTGGCTGGGACACAAAATTACTACCAGATATCCCATCAGGTTGTTCAGTGTTACCAAAGGAATCCTTAACCAAAGATTGTGGCAAACTATTATTATCGTCTCCCAAATTCGACATCACACCAAACTTAAACCAAAACTAATAAGATTGAAACAGAAAAAGCCAGAAGAACATACGTCTAATCTTCAGTTAAAACGAATAAAACCCTAGTTTAGCAACTAGGGTTTATAAGCAATAAACGAGCATGAATATTACATGATACGGTGATGATTACACAAGATCGATGCTAACTGATGTTAATTACAATACATAACCGATCTTATCAGAACCCTAACCAGCGATTATAGATAACCCTAATAAAGACCCTAAAGCGATCCAAAAAAACCAGGAACAGATTAAGAATTAAGAGGTATTAATTCCGATTTGTTATGGCTAATATTGAAGATCGATTAGGGGAATGGACAAAAACGATTTGTTATGGCTAGTAGCAACCTTGCAAATGAGAAGACGTTAATTCGCTGCCACTGCCTCATCACACGAGATAGGAAAACCGCAATCATTTATTATCCCAAAGTGAACATATTAAGTTACAATTACCACGGATAGATTTGGATTCTTGAATACCAACGAAACTAACATGGTTTTCTTGCAAAGGTTTCGTAACCATTTTTTGAGCGGTACCGACTCCATTTATGTGTACGCAACCAGCATTCATTGGTCCTAAATTTTATCACGTATGATAGCACACACATAAATTCTCTACCTCCAATTTATAACCAATGAGTTTTACTACGATTGTTTTCATCACCTCATCGTTAACATTGTCAACCGAAGGCATCATAATCATGTTTTCCAACTTTAACAAGATCTTTTAATCTACTACATCAAATCAATATAATATTGGTAATGCATAAGAACCAAGGCATCATAATCATATTTTCCAACTTCAAATACACTACAAAAAGTAAGTGAAAGTTAAACTCATCACCTATACAGTGGACTTCCTTCTTCAATCTAGCAGCCGAAATAAAGTTGAACCTTCAACTAAGAACACACTATTGAAATGACATTTTCGATAAGAAATTTTTGGTTTTCCTCAACTTTTTTTTCCTTTTTCTTTTGAACGGCAGAAATAAATATATATATAGAAACAAAGGCAACTAGTAAGGCGCTAGAAGCCAAAGAGTACAATACAATCTAGAAATAAACAAAACAACACATCCTAGATACCACCCGAGGCTTTAACTGCGAGGACCGCAAAAAGGATGAAAAAACTCTTGCCAATTACGGAGACCCACGACAAGAGAAAAATCCCCACTCACGGAGGCCGAGCCACCGGTTTTCACTCCGGAGTGTTTTTGATGCAGCCCCAAACAAGCCCCGAGGAAAAGAAATTAACTCGCCAAGCGAAGAACAAAACTTCCTCTGGAGTGTTTTTGGTTTTCCTCATAACATATATCCATCGCGTCTTCAACTACCAACTTCAAGCTATCTGGTGACTCCAACAAGTATAACACCTCAGTCGTGTCCAATTCCAGAATCATTTTGGTCACCTTATATGCATTTGTGTGCTCAATCTGATCCACCAATGGATATAGATTCTCAGCCAACATCTGCAACATGCAATATAAGCATCATATTTAATGAACATTATAGCAATTTAAAAAAAAAATTAAATGCCGTTTGAGATGATCCTTTTTTTTTTTTTTTTTTTTTTTTTTTTTCTTATATGCTTATTTGGAGATTAAATAAGTTGGGGACTACTTGTTTGAAAGTGTTAATTAGAGATGAAATTCAATGTAATTTGTTTCCTGCATATCACAATTAGAGATGAATTCAGCTAACACATTCTAACAAGGGTCTCTATTCATTTTTTAGCACATATAAAAAGATCTTGTTGAAGTAATTAATTTCAAATTGTTTATGATGCTCAGATACATAAGTAATAAAAACTTACAATCCACAGTAGCGTCTAAACCGGTAAAAAAAGATAAGAAACAGAAGGTTGGAGATATACATACCATTCTATGTCGGTAAGGGGGTGCGTCAACAAGTGCGGAAACAAAACCATTCTTTAGAACATCCATTGCCTCAGCAACCATCAATTTCAACTCATTTGGTGACTCCAACAAGTATAACACCTCGGTTGTATCCCGCTCCAAAATCATCTCGGTCACTTTATCTCCATGCATGTGTTCCAGCTTCTTTACCAGTGGGTACAGATTCTCACCCAATATCTAAAATCATACAAAATAACCATCATTAATAATCTAGCAAATATCTAAGCGAAGGTTTGAAGACTATTTGGGATTGCTATTGTTTTGCTTATATGCTATTTTCGGGTAAAATGAGCTCTCTGTAAGCATGTTTTGGACCTGCATATTTCGAAATGGTTATTTGTGATAAAATGAAAATTTACTTTTATAAGCTAATTTAACCCACAAGGCTTGACTCGACGCATTGTAACTATGATAATTTTCATATTTTAAATAAATAAAAAACTAAGGAAATCTGAACACTATTTTTGAAGTGCTTATTTCCTTCTACTTAAAGTAGAGACATAAGGAGAAAAATTAAGCACCTAACAAGGACCTTTTCATATGAGTAAAAAGTAATAATAGGATGGTTGTTGTTATACATACCATTCTACGTCTGTAAGCTGGTGTATTAACAAGGGAAGATACCAATTCTTTATTAGGCATCGGCTCTCTCGCAACATCATTTAAAACATCCCTAAGCACATCCATAGTCTCCGCAACCATCAACCTCAACTCAGTTGGTGACTCAAGCAAGTGCAACACCTCTGTGGTGCCCATCTCTAAAATCATCCCCGTCACCTTAGCCGCATGCTCATGCTCCAGCTGGTCCACTAATGGTTACAAAATCTCACCCAACATCTGAACCATACAAAAGAGAACAATAATTTGTTAGTTCGTTTAATTAAATAACCCTTAGAACAGTAACAAGCAAGAGATGAAAAATTCAAGATATAATTACCTTCTTCTGTTCATAAACTGGTGCATCACAAAGTGCAGAAACCAACTCCTCAATAGGTACGTCATACCTCTTGTATACATTTGGAATGAAACTTGGATAATAATACATTTTTCTTCTTGGAACGATCTGGAAAATAAATAAGAACATGTCAAACTATCTATGCTCACTTCATCCAATATAGTAACAAAAGGTTTTGGCAACACGCTCTGCTTGATAATGAGGATCGTAAACGTGTACTTAAGGTAATGTGCTATGTGTTTGGTGAAATGCCTGAACCAAGTGAAGTAGCTTATTCAGCTTTGCCTACAACATTCACTGGCTACCCCAGCGACATATGGGGGGATTCCCCAGCGACATGTCGCTGGGGAAAGGTATCCCCAGCGACATGTCGCTGGGGAATCCTAGCTGGGGAAGTCTCGTAAGGGATTGTATCCCCAGCGACAATCCCCGGCGACGACGTGGGTCCCACTCAAATTTAAGTCAAAGAAGCAGTGCCACTGTGGCACATTATCCCCAGCGACATGTCGCTGGGGAATAGTCGAATTAAGCAAAATATTTAAGACACTAATTATATTGATTAAGTATCCCCGGCGACATGTCGCTGGGGATACTATGGTTACTTGTTGACAAGTCAACGAGTTAGCCTACTATCCCCGGCGACATGTCGCTGGGGAAACTTGGTTTTCTCGTTGACTTGTCAACGTTTAGCGTGTGTTATCCCCGGCGACATGTCGCCGGGGAAAGGTCTGCATTTTTTTTAATGCAGCCTGCAGTGCAGGCGATTTCCAGATTTTTTCCGGAATTTTTCCGGAAAAAATCTACCAAATAAACCTGTACCAAAACCTGTATAGACTCGCCACAACTTGTACCAAAACACAAATACCATATAACGGATCAACGCAATACAAATAGATCACAAATTTTACATAAACACGACTCAAAAGTCAATATGTGCATTGATAGATAGGGAAACAAGTGTTTAAATGGCGCCAAGATGAACCTAATAATATATAACACAACTACCTAAAGTACCAATGCAGCATACTAATAATATATAACACAACTAGCTAAAGCTAGTACCAATGTAACATACTAATAATATATACACAACTACCTCTCGCCGTTGTTATCCTCATCACCGCCATTCTCCTCGTCATCACCACACCCACCACTCCCGCTAGCACCACCCGAGTCATACTCCTTGAACATATCCGCGTATCTGTTGTCGCTTCTGAGGAGACTCATCATAAAGCTTACATCTTTGGTGACTTTCTCGGCGGGGGCGGGCATACTTGGCCTGGATGTGGCCCGTGATGGCAATACGCGACCCACACCGGGAATATGCCCACGAAGCTTACCCCCTCTTGCCAACGCATTGATTTGATCCTCCGTGTATTCACCCGTGGCCTCAAGCTTTTTCATCTCGTCCTATGTAGTGACAAAAACACAAGATAGTAAATATATTAGTCGGGTTGCTACATTATTTCTCGATAATTCATTAAAGTGTGTTTTGAAACAAAACTTAAATATATCCGGCGGTCCTCATCGTTAAGGAATACCCCATCAACAGTATGTGTTCGCCAATAAGTTTCGATGAGTGACGGGTATTCATGAGTCTCTGATGCCTGCATCTGTACATACACACGCATATAAGATGAATAATTTTAAAAACGACAAATCACAACACACCAAAGCGTATAATCATATATATATAATGTTTATTACCATATTATATATATGTATATATGCATGTAAAATAATTATAATGTTTATTACCATATTATCTCGAAGGCGAGTCAGCGACCGGGATCCCTGTCTAGATATGACCTTGCTCTTTTGCCGGTTAAGCCGATTTGTAGCGGCTCGAGAAATGTTCTTGGGATCATTCCAAAACTTAATGTACTCATCCCAATCACCCGCTGTAATTTCCTCGGGACGTGCCCGCCTAATCGCCTCCGCATCGTAATCCCCGGTGGTGGGGTCTACCTTCCAATGTTTGGCTTTGAAAGAAGCCTTGTTAGTATTGTAGGCTTTTTGGAGGTGCGAGTTTATGCCTTCGTAGATCTGGGGCCAGCGGGAGGAGTCGATGTGCGGCTTGAGGTCAAATAGGGTCTGCAATCATATACAACAAAACGAAAAGAGAGTTAGAGATATAATTTATATATTTATTTAAATTTGTTTATTTATTTATATGATATAAATAAATAAGCGAATTTAGATAAATATACACAATTAAATAAATGAACACGATAATGAAATAAACATAAAAGGATAACTGACCCCAATATCTGAAATGATTCCCGCCTTCTTCTCCTTCGGGACCTTGTCCCAAGAAGGGTAGTAAAACGGCACCTTCCTAACGACCTCCCCTATGTAGTTAGACCAATGCGCCGCATGGGGGCCGAGAGGGTTTAAGGTTTGTTTGTCACCCATCTCAAAAGTGATCGACACGGGACCTTTTTCGTCTACGATTGCCTTCAGCGAAAGGTTCCGGGTCTTGTCGCGGGTATTCAGCCTGCCCGCTGCCCTGCCGCCCAAATTGGGCTTTCGTTTACCTTTGCCTGCAAAATCAAGTTAGTGATAAAAGTCATAAATATGTATCAAATTTATGCTTGTATTACAATACTCCGGAAATTCTTACCTTTGTTAATGAAGCTTGCCCAGCAACCGGTGGGTACGCGGTCTGGAGGGGGACGATCCTCCCCGCCACCGTCACCGCCGTGGGACCGTGCAACATCTGTCGACATCTGTACAAGTACAATTAGCATAAGATATAGAAATTCATGAACAAAATAATATAAGCATGCACACATCCAAATACATACACATCCAAATAAATATATACATTTAAACAATCCACAACAATTTCATTCATTCATTCAAATATATAAGTGTATTTTGCAAGTTACAACTCAAGATCAATCTTCTTCTTCACTAGAATAAACTTTCTCAACACCATCATCATCAACATTGATGAGGGCTTCAACATCAGAATCTGCTAAATCATGAGGAAGGGCGTCTTCATCAGCAATAATATCATCGTCTTCGTCAGGAACATCAATGATATCTGGCGGTGCGTCAACAACCGTTGATTGACCATCTATATGCAAGGTCACATTATCCAAGTCATTCAAACTAGTAGAAAGTGGGAGATCAGATGAGTTGTCGAAATGTATAATATCAGGATCGTCCTCTACCACGATGACACCCCCGTCGGAAAACTTTTTATGATTAACATGTTCGACGACCTTCCGGTGGGGTTTGGTCTTATCTTCAAGGTAGAAGACTTGTTTGACTTGTGTTGCGAGAATGTATTGGTCATCTTTAAATGCCTCAGGCCTGCAGTCGACGATTTGTGTCATGTTGTTTCTAAAGACAAGTTTTTTGACTTTACGTCCTTCGTTGCTAGTGTCGAACCACTTAACTCGGAACAACGCAACTGTGAACAACAAATACTTAAACTCGAGGATTTCTTGAAGCTGACCATAATACATTTCTCCGTCACGGCCAGGCGAACAAATGCCGCTGTTTTGAGTT
>BPTQ01000008.1:15093978-15118753 GCA_019973895.1 Chrysanthemum seticuspe
CCCATCGTAAATTTCGAACATCTTATTCCAATAGATCTTGACTTACCATTACATATTCTGCGGGAAATCGGCTCGTACTAAGCTTATTCGAAAGGAGATCGAGTACAGGTGGTTATTGGAATAGTGTGTGGGAACGTTCGGCTTCTGGATACAGTTAGTATTTTGAAGTATCGAGAAACTTAGGCAAGGGTTCTAAGAATTTAAGTGAATTCGAGAGCAGTAGACTTGGTGTTGGTAATTAGGGATTTATTAAATACAATGTATACGACGATTGTAGATCTAGAGCCAATATAAAATTGACGTAGCGCTTTCCCCTCTGACATGATAGTTGCAAGAAATCACCTTGTAGTGAGGGATTGGGTACTAGGACATTTACATGGTGGTCATTAAGTCGAAGTACAATTCCCCAAAAATGTATGCGCAAAATTTAATTTAAAATGATTGACATAGGTCTTCGGCTTGCAAGGGTGTGTGATAAGGTTATTGGTGGACATGAGCTAGAGGAAAGCTTATTCGAATCATGCTCGGCTAAAGGGCGTCTTATACATTACCATTCAGTTCTAGATAACCTTATTCTACAAGCTTTAAATGCTACCCCATCCAAAAGCAAGTCAGCTAAAAAGACTAGCGGTAATCAGTCCAATTTGTGGCAGCAGTGGCATTATGATTATGGTGTGTTCACTATTTTAACAGATCCGATGTTCATGTTTGCTTCTGAAAGTAATGGGAAAGTAATGGTGTCAGCCTATCTTGTGATGAAAAAGAATGCCCTTCGCCTAGTGGACATACATATTTGCAAATACTCGATCCCAATCAAAACAGTGTTGTAAAGGTGAAGGCATCTTCTAGGAGTTTTATTGTTCAGGTAGGGGAATTAACATGACACAAACTTATCAATCAAATTTCAACTCTTTAGCACTTGTTCATCAAAACTTTCATGGGTTTGAATCTTCATATATTTTTACTCTTTCTTAGCTGCTCGATTAGTTTCATCTCTTTTGTCTCAAGTTACAGGTATGCTAATGATCTTTATTTGTATACTTTATTTCAAGATTCTTGTTTTTAATATTTAAATGTCTGTTTTAGACCATATAATTCACTGGTTTGTATTTAAACTTTATGTGGTTTAGTCTGATGCAAATGATAACCTTAAAACATTTGAAATACTACAGTACAAATATAGACTGTGGAGATGATGACGAGAATGATGTTGACGATGACAAATAAAGATGAAGGGCTAAAATATGAATGTGTTATTAAAGTATAAATGTGTATGGACTAAAATACCCTCGACTACAAAACAAAAATCAGACATTGACTTTGTCGAGGGACCAGTTTGGCATTAAAAACCGAAGTTTGGACCTGTGATGATGATAATGCCCAGGTTTGTCCCAACGCGAAGCGGATTGACAATTTTAGGGACCAACTGTGTACTTTAGTCTAAAAACAATCAATTGGTAAAAACTATACATTGGTAAATATTTAGGTATCTATTAGTTCAATTATTTTAAAATGTCAAATAGAATGCCTTTTACGTCTATGTTAACTCTCATTTGGGTTTCATTTTTGTCATTTTTATTTAGTGAATACAAAACCTTTCACAATTAACAATACGGTTCGTTGACCTCAAAAATTCAATTTCAGCCATTAACATTCAAGAACATTAAAATGAAACATGTATATACAAGTCCCCCCATTCCGACTGATCGTCAGATTTACTTATGTATTTAATTCATCAATGAAATTCATATTTTATGATATGAAAAATATTTTAAGGTAAAATAGGTAAAGGTAAACTACAAGTTTACAATTAATATAATTTTTTTTCTACAACTTTTATATTTTTGAGTGGACAGCTTTTTTGAGATAAACTAGAGTATTAAAGTGTACACTTTAGACCGGACAGAGAGAAGAAAAACCCTCTGTTATTGGGGTTTATTTCTTTTTTTTTATTTAATTATAGTCAAAATTATTGGCAAGTATATCAATTTGACTATTATACAGTTTTAGGTTTGTTGCTCCATTACAATAGAATATTGTAATGGCCAAAATGTCTTTTAATACCTTATATTAGGTCAAATGAAACTCCTACTACCCCAATATTAAAGGTATAGTACCCCATAATTAGCAACTAGGTTCTTGTAGTACCCTAGCTCTAATCGCGACAATCATGTGACTCTCATTTGACATGTTGTCGTCAAAACTAATGAAAGATATCATGAAAATGATGTATGAGTCGCGAAAAGCGAGAAAGGAAGAAAGTTAAAATAATCTAATAATAAGCTCTCTCTAGCCATTAAAAAGACATGCATTGTAGAATTTGCAAAAACCCAACTGATACATCGTTTGTCAACCAACTAACATGAAATGAAATAGGAGAGTAATTCTATTGATTGAAAGTGTTAGAATGAATTACAATACTGGAAAAAGAGACGGTACAAAGTATTTATACTACTAACATAACTAACTTTCAAAGCTATAACTAACTAATGTGGACAAATATCTTTGATGATGTAAGCAATTTGGTGAAGTGATGCAGCTGTTGACTGCATTGACTTTCAACATTGATTGAACTTGTTTTACTGTAGTATCACGTGTTCTAATATCCCCCTCACAAGTTGGCAGTGTGTAAGGTTCACACGTGCCCAACTTGGACAAGCATTTGTGAAAAGGATAAGTAGTGAGTGGTTTGGTTAGGAGGTTTGTTGTTTGTGAACTGGTTAAAATATATGTAGGTAGAATTTGTCCTTCCTTGATCTTATCCCTCACAAAATGGAAATCAATTTATCTATGCTTTGTTCAAACATTTTATATAGGGTTGGATGCTAGAGCTTTGGCTGAGGTATTGTCACAGAAAATTCTTACTGGCATTGTTGTCTGAATGTGGAGATCTGTGAGGAGAGAATTCAAGCATGTTATCTCACAAGAACAATCAACCAGAGCTTTGTACTCTGCTTCTGTTGAAGGTCAAGAGACCACTAGTTGCTTATTGGATTGCCATGAAATTAAGTTGTTGCCTAGAAAAATGCCAAAGCCTGTAACAGATCTTCTAGAAGAAGGACAGGTAGCCCAGTCACTATCAAAGTATGCTTGTAGAATCATAGGATTTGTCCTTGGGAATAATAGACCTCGTCCAGGACTCAACTTAATATATCTGATCACTATGTGTAATGCTTCCAGATGAGAAGAATATGGAGATTGAGAAAACTGTCTCAAAATACGCAAAGGCTGTTTGAGGTATGTGAATGTTGAGGTAAATCAACTTGTCCACAAGGGTTCTATATTGCGAAGGATTAGTCAGGGGTTCACCATCTTCATGACTTAATGTATTAAAGGAGTGTGGTGGTTTATAGTGATGGTAATCTTTAAGTTTGGTTGCAATGGTTTTGATTCTTGTTGAGGTTCTTGGAGGTGGAGGTGTAGGAATTAGTTATATTTGAGTAGGTGCTACTGGTTGTGTTAGAATGGGTTCTGGTGATGTAGTAGTATGTCTAGGTTGGGATTGTGTAGGTTCTGATGTGGTGGAGTTAGATGATTATGATGTTGCAGAGTGTGTGGGTTTTGATGTTGTGGAAGTTGTGGGTTTTGGTGTTTGTTCAGGTGTATCTAAGTATGTAGGAGAAGTAGGAAAATCATGTGGTGGGGTGAGAATGGTATGTGATGGAACTGGTTGAGGGAAGAAGATATATGATGGTGTAGCAGGGTCTTTATTGGTTGGGGTCCGTGTTTAAGAAAAGGGAAAATGTTTTCATAAAAGGTTACATGTCGGCTAAAAAACCCTTGTTGGTGTCTTGTGAAAGGAGGAGACAACCTTTTTGGTTTTGTGAATAGCCAAGTAAGATTGAAGGTATAACTCTTAGTGTAAATTTATTGGGTGTGTGAAGAGAGGCATAGACTAGGCATCCTATGGTTTCGAGGTTGGAAAGGTCTGGTTATGATTGAAACCGCATCTCAAAAGGACTTTTGTTGTCAATTTTGGGTGAAGGGAGTCTATAAATAAGGTATGTGGCAGCTAGTAAAGTATATTCCCTTAGGTGAATTGAAAATTTTTCTTGAAAATGAATTGATCTTGCCACTTCTAATAGGTGTTTGCGTTTTCTTTCATCCCTTCCATTTTGTTGGGGTGTGTTCGGACTGGAAGTTTTGTGGATTATAGCTTTCTTTTGGAAGAATTCTGTTAGTGAGTGATTGACAAACTGTGTCCCATTATCACTTCTAATGGTCTTGATGGTTGTTTGAAATTGATTTTGGACATAGTGATAAAAGTTTTGAGAGTTGAGGGGACATGTTATTTTGTGGTAGGAGGTAAATACATGTTGTTCTTGAGAAATCATCAACTATGGTGAGGAAATATTTGCAATTATTTAGTGTGTTGTGTTTGTAAGGTCCCTATGTATATGTGTGAATCAGATCAAATTTGGCTTGTGTATGTGAATCACTTGACTTGAAAGGTAAAGCTGTTTGTTTGGCTAAAGGGAAAATGCTACATTGAAAACTAGTTATATCATTTAGAATAGAAGGAAAGGACTTTATTCTCTTTTGAACTGTTACAAATGGGTGTCCTAGTCGAAGATGCCATAGATGCATGTCCTTATAAATGGTATTTACAGATGAAATAGATGTAGAGGGTGATTGTGGTGGTGTAGTCTCAAAGGTGATGATTTAGAGGCCATCAGATTGAATCCCATGGGCTATCTTCTGGTTACTTCCCTGAAATATGCAATTTGAATTAGTAAAAAGGACTGAGAGTGTTGTTATTTTTGTGATTTGGCTTATGGAGAGTAAGTTGTAAGCAAAGGGTGCAATGAAATGGACATTGTGTAAGGTGTGTTGTGGTCTAATCCGAACAGACCCAGTGACTGTGAAAATTTTTGGTGTCCATTTGGGAGTGAAACAAGTATAGTTTTGGTGCAGTGTTTGATATTAAGAGGGTAATGCATATGTGGTCGGTGGCTCCACTACCACAAACCCAAGCATCCTTAAATTAAGATATACATAAAGCAATGAATAAATATCTACCTGCAGCCATGATCTTTGGGTCACACATCCTTTGTGAGTTCTGCAACATCAGCATAACTTGATTTAACTGGTTCTGCAAGCTGTCCATTTTGGCAAACACTGTTGTATTGTAACACCCTTTGAACGACTCGACTAAAAAAGTGAAAATTTGTCGCAAAAAGTACACCCGAAAATTGACTCACTGTCGCTCTTTTACAAGGTGACAAAAATTTATAACAATTGGACCTTGAGACTATTTTTAAATGAAATTAGACTCAATTATCTTCAAAATTATGGGTTGCACGACCCGTTACAACTTACGGTTAAAAAGATATGATTTTTTAAAAACCGACAAAATATGTTCACAGTTTCACTTCCAAACCGAAATTTGGAGTTTTGGTTCCAAATTTCACTTCCAAACCAGAATTTGGAGTGTCGGTTCTAAATTTCACTTCCAAACCGAATTTCGGTTCAAAATTTCGGCTCCAACCTAAAATTTGATTCTGCAATCCAAACACCCCTTTTCTGAATACCTCTTTTGTACACTTTTACCCATTTTCCGGAAAAAGAATTCTATTACTCGGAAAGACACTAAACTTCTAGAACTTATTATTACGTTATAAATATCATTTCCAATAAAAAACATTTACCATTTGACCTTCAGAATACCACTTTCCAATTTAATGGGTTTTATACCAAAACCCGTTTTGACCCTTTTACATTACATTCAACTTATGCCACGTTCATATTACCTCAAACCTTCTAGAAATTATTAACTTAACGTAATGAATCGTATTCATTATCATTAACCCGTTTACAACCCAAAATGAGTATAAATAGACATTGTACCAAACGCCCCTTTAAACAAGACTACAAATACTAAAACCATACTTGCACGCACCATTGATGACTCAATTACATTCAATGACTATGAGATTCACTTTGACACTTGACAACACGTTTACAAAATCATTTAGACTCTCGGGGGTACAACATTGACTTGAGCACGGTACCTATCTAAGCTTCTACTTTCTTACCAATCTTATAATTTCTTTCTAGCAATCCATAAGCATTAATCCGATACTTACCATCACCATCACGTGCGGACCTACAAAGCATTGACATATAAAACCATAAGCACGAGGCTTAGTAAGTAAAACGATCATAACATAATATTATAATCATCCATACATTAAGCACTATACCCATTGTCCATTACTACATTAATCATAAAACATACCTTAAGCCATCCTTAAGCTTTACCATTTACTTCCTAGTCAAAACCCTCCTATTCTAACATACAATTGCTAGTTATGCCAAACTAGCCTTACCATCTACTTTCACATAAACACATACAATTAAGCTATTCCATAACTTATACATTAACAACACATAACACATAATGTAATGAATCCATATAATATTAACTTATAATCGGTTTACTTACCTTGATTCCAAGCTAATGAAACCAAGCACATTATCATCTCTACTCTTTTCATCTCAGCCATAATCACTATAGGCACAAACACATAATCAATCAACTATGTCATGGCCACAACAACCATAACTCCTTTCTAACTATAATTAATTATCACATAATCATATGATGATTATATGATAATTAATCCCATTAACTTATTAACTTAAATATAATAATACTTAACCCACATTCATTTTAACTTCTTAATTAACTTATTGACATCATTTACCCAGTTCCCCCTATTAGGGCTCATAGAACCCTAACTGACAATTCTTCAATTAACTCTAAATAAGACACTTACATGGGTAGGAAACATTGCTAAGGCTTCATCTACTTTAATGGAAGTACTTAACACCATGAATTACCAGCAAAGCTTGGTCTTCTTATTCCCTCCCTTTTCTACCTCACGACACACATACACACACCACAACTTTCTAGAAATCCAATAATACTAGAGAAGTATCTAGATTGTTGTAGGACGCAAGTGTTCCTAATTAGCACATTAGGTCCCTCAAGTCCCCTTCCTTCCACTTTGGCCACAAACACTTAATAACACATTTATAACTTGGCAACTTAGGTCCCTTAAGTCTCTTTTCATTATAATGTGACACATCACATTTTCTATAACCATTTACAAAACATTTAATACTTATCGTTTGACTACCGGGTTTGACCAACCTATCCTGTGAGTCCTAAAACTTATAAAAGTCGTAGTCAACTTAGTCAAATGGCATTCTTGTAATAAAACGCTTAGGCCCGGTTTCAGGGTGTTATCTCGTCCCCGAAATCTTTTGTTTAAACTACGCTTGACTTGATTACTTCTTGCCGCATTCTTAGCATTAAGCACATTTATCATCCATACATTTCGTTGCAATGATCTAAGTGATCTTGCAACATCAAGCAATACATATCAAAATCCTTAATCCACTCTAATTCTCATTTAACTTTCTAAGATTGCACGACTCTTACTAGGATCATTATGTCATTCGAGACACATTTACTATGCCCGACGTATTATTTAATCAACTTCAATACGATCACATTACACTCTTATTTGTTACACTTAACTTTTTAATTAAGGACTATGTGTAATTTGAGAAAATTTATGCCGTTTTGACTTTACATAAGTCAAAGGTTAACCTATACGACTTAGTATTTCATCTCTACCATAGTCATTCTATTATCCGCTTTAACATTTTGCTATAACTCCTTATCCTTGCTATTTAATTTTAAGGATTTCCACCAAATGTGAAGGTTCACTTGAGAAATCTTAAGTTACTTTTACTTTCACGGATCTACATTAACCAATATCTTCTCATCTTACTATGATTATTCTGTTATTACGTTAACATTTTCATTACATTGTCTCGTTTTCTTTACTTCTTTCTATAATATCTCGTAAAGATTATGAGTCTCATAAGAACTTTCAACACTTTGACTTGAAAAAGTTCAAACTTAACTTACACCTTCACATTTACACATAAGGATAATAATAATAATTAGCATCCATTACTATCATTACTCATATTTTGTACTACGCCTCAAGGCATGTTATAACATCATTACCAATTTCTTAATGTTTTTGAGTTATACTATAGACACCAAATGGTGGTGTCACTCAATGTCTCAATTTAAAAGTCGCATTATTCTATCTCGCCTATCTTAGTTTTTAAGACTTCTAACTAATTCTAAGCTTTCGTTTTCAACTCCTTCTACCTTACTAATCTCGCGGAGCGGCATACCGAAAAAAAGATGTTGGGAACACCTAAGCCCACTTATTCACACTTCTTCATTTCAATGGAAGGGCGTCACAATTGATGTAAATGAAGAAACATAAACTCATGGTTCAGCGAATCACAATTTCTGTACTTAAATGAAAAGGCGTCACAATCCATTTAACTAAAGAAGTCATAAATCGTCCTACTTACACACTTCCGACGTAACACTCGTACCTATTACTCGCTTTTACTTTCCTTTCTTTTGAATATATCACAGATGTCGGCGTAAACATTCTAAACGACTTTGAATCTGTGAAGCCCAAGCGAAAAAGATTGATCAAAGCCTCAGCATTGTGCACTCCATCAAAAATTTCAGAGGACGAAACAAAGAAAAGGTTAGCCTCGGATATTGCCAGCAGTTATGGATATTAGATAATATTAACATGCTTATATTCTATTTCTTAACAGGGGGGGGGGGGTACTAACTTACCTTCTGTTATTGTCTAATTACAGCATTGCTATTGAGGATTTAGAAACTGCAATAGACTTTTTGGAAGTGAGGTGCCAGAAGATGATAATTATGATGCCGAGGTTGTACCCAAAAAGAAAACGAAGCGGTCATATCCCAACCAAAATATTACTACTAATTTGATATTGTCGCAAACATTGAACTAAATGTTTTTGCTTTTCCTTTACAAAAATGTTGTGAGCGATTCCGAATCTGGGTAGGTAGCTGAAGACACAAGGCTTGGAATCGGCCTCCTTATTGAATGAGAGCATCATCTTAGTGTTTTCTGAATAGTAGTAGGTTAGGAAACCAAAAAAAATAATAATGCGCTAATAGGTAGCGTGGTGTCCTTATCTGTTTCGTATGAGAAAACTATGCTTTGGTCATAAGGGGTAACTTAATAAACAAATTCTGTCAAGACTTAATAAACAGATTCTGTCAAGACTCTTTGCACCAATTTGTAGGCATCTAACCTAACCATGGATTTTGATCTGCCACATATCATAACTACATAAAAGGCCACTTAATGAGACTACAAAGACCACAACTCAATACAATATTGTTGCAATACATTCAGTCAACTCAACCTATCAAGTACATAGCTTAAGAGAAGCACCAAAGATAAGACAACTTCATGACTTAGCTCTAACACGTTACAACACGATGTAATCAATGTATTTATAAATGTATAGTGTCTGGATTCAATGTAACAGTAGCATAGCAGAAGTAGTATAAGTAGCATTGTATAGTTCATTTTATTGTAACAATTTCATTTCTATCAATACATTCAAATTTCCTAGTCCAACACAAACACCTCTTTGGGGTCGGCCTACCTTAGGAGATGGGGTCCTAGAACCTTCTTCTTCTCTAATTTACATTTAGTTCCTTTTATTAATATTTAACGGCCGTTAAGTAAATATTGTTAAGTAACTAACTTAGTTAACGACTCTTAGTTTATTTGGTGAAATAATAATTAATATATTACTATAATATATTAATTACATTAATTATTTCTATGTGTTAAGGCGTGTGACCCGATAGGCTCCGTGTTTTCCGGACATACGTTATTCGAGATATGGACATATCCCAACAAGAACAATACAAGCCTATCTAGGATCAACGTATCCATTCAATCCTTACCGAAAATCCTACTAATCCAAGAATGTGAGAGATGTTTGAATTCTCCATGTGATCCAAGTAGTAGATTGGACGACAATAAGCATTTTGATTGTCATTAAATCCACACTAATTCAAAACCATCTTCCATAGGCTAGTAGCAACCTTGCAAACGAGAAGACGTTAATTCGCTGCCACTTCCTCATCACACGAGATAGGAAAACCACAATCGTTTATCATCCCAAAATGAACATATTAAATTACAATATAATATTACCACTGTTAGATTTGGATTCTTGAATACCAACGAAACTAACATGGTTTTCTTGCAAAGGTTTCGTAACCATTTTCTGAGCGGTACCGACTCCATTTATGTGTACGCAACCAGCATTCATCGGTCCTAAATTTAATCACATAGGATAGCACACACATAAAGTATCTACCTCCAAATTATAACCAATGAGTGTTACTACGATTTTTTTCATCACCTCATCGTTAACATTGTCAACTGAAGGCATCATAATCATGTTTTCCAACTTTAGCAAGATCTTTTAATATACTACATCAAAGCAATATAACAGTGGTAATGCATAAGTTCATAATCATATTTTCCAACTTCACATACACTACACAAAGTAAGTGAAAGTTAAACTCATCACCTATACATTGGACTTCCATCTTTAATCTAGCAGCCGAAATAATGTTAAGCCTTCAACTAAGAACGTACTCTTGAAATGACATTTTCAATAAGAAATTTTAGGTTTTCTTTTGTTTTCTTTTTTTTTTAACGGCAGAAATATATATATATAGAAAAAAAGCAACTAGCAAGGCGCTAGAAGCCAAAGAGTACAATACAATCTAGAAATAAACAAAACAACACATTCTAGATACCTCCCGAGGCTTTAACTGCGAGGACCGCAAAAAGGATGAAAAAACTCTTGCTAATTTCGGAGACCCACGACAAGAGAAAAATCCCCACTCACGGAGGCCGAGCCACCGGTTTTCACTCCGGAGTGTTTTTGATGCAGCCCCAAACAAGCCTCGAGGAAAAGAAATTAACTCGCCAAGCGAAGAACGGAACTTCCTCTGGAGTGTTTTTGGTTTTCATCATAACATATATCCATCGCCTCTTCAACTACCAACTTCAAGCTATCTGGTGACTCCAACAAGTATAACAACTCGGTCGTGTCCAATTCCAGAATCATTTTGGTCACCTTATATGCATGTGTGTGCTCGATCTGATCCACCAACGGATATAGATTCTCAGCCAACATCTGCAGCATGCAATAAGCATCATATTTAATGAACAATATCGAAATTTATAAAAAAGTTTAAATGTCGTTTGATATGATCATTTTTTTTTCTTCTTATATGCTTATTTGGAGGTTAAATAAGTTGGGGACTACTTGTTTGAAAGTGTTAATTACAGATGAAATTCAATGTAATTTGTTTCCTTCATATCAAAGTTAAAACTTTTTAATCAAATGAATTCTGCCAACACATTCTAACAAGGGTCTCTATTCATTTTTTAGCGCATAAAAAGATCTTCTTGAAGTAATTAATTTCAAATTGTTTATGATGCTTAGATACATATGTAAAAAAAACTACACTATCGATCCACATAGCGTCTAAACCGGTAAAAAAAGATAAGAAACAGAAGGTGGGAGATATACATACCATTCTATGTCGGTAAGGGGGTGCATTAACAAGTGCGGAAACAAAACCATTCTTTAGAACATCCATTGCCTCAGCAACCATCAACTTCAATTCATTTGGTGACTCCAACAAGTATAACACCTCGGTTGTGTCCAGCTCCAAAATCATCTCGGTCACTTTATCTCCATGCATGTGTTCCAGCTTCTTTACCAGTGGGTACAGATTCTCACCCAATATCTAAAATCATACAAAATAACCATCATTAATAATCTAGCAAATATCTAAGCGAAGGTTTGAAGACTATTTGGGATTGCTATTGTTTTGCTTATATGCTATTTTCGGGTAAAATGAGCTCTCTGTAAGCATGTTTTGGACCTGCATATTTCGAAATGGTTATTTGTGATAAAATGAAAATTTACTTTTATAAGCTAATTTAACCCACAAGGCTTGACTCGACGCATTGTAACTATGATAATTTTCATGTTTTAAATAAATAAAAAACTAAGGAAATCTAAACAATATTTTTGAAGTGCTTATTTCCTTCTACTTAAAGTAGAGACATAAGGAGAAAAATTAAGCACCTAACAAGGACTTTTTCATATGAGTAAAAAGTAATAATAGGATGGTTGTTGTTATACATACCATTCTACGTCGGTAAGCTGGTGTATTAACAAGGGAAGATACCAATTCTTTATTAGGCATCGGCTCTCTCGCAACATCATTTAAAACATCCCTAAGCACATCCATAGTCTCCGCAACCATCAACCTCAACTCAGTTGGTGACTCAAGCAAGTGCAACACCTCTGTGGTGCCCATCTCTAAAATCATCCCCGTCACCTTAGCCGCATGCTCATGCTCCAGCTGGTCCACTAATGGGTACAAAATCTCACCCAACATCTGAACCATACAAAAGAGAACAATAATTTGTTAGTTCGTTTAATTAAATAACCCTTAGAACAGTAACAAGCAAGAGATGAAAAATTCAAGATATAATTACCTTCTTCTGTTCATAAACTGGTGCATCACAAAGTGCAGAAACCAACCCCTCAATAGGTACGTCATACCTCTTGTATACATTTGGAATGAAACTTGGATAATAATACATTTTTCTTCTTGGAACGATCTGGAAAATAAATAAGAACATGTCAAACTATCTATGCTCACTTCATCCAATATAGTAACAAAAGGTTTTGGCAACACGCACTTTGACTCACATTAACCGATCATGTGACAACTTAACTTCTTTTATGCAACTTTATACTGAAAATTGATAAGCATAGTAAAACGACTCTTTTGATTTTCGTCATATAGCATGTATGAAACTAATGAAAGCTATATAAAAAACCAATAAATGGACATAGTATGTTATCATATTAAGTTGGGAAGAAGAACCATGCATTACCTTATAATCGTCTTGAAACTAGAATCTCCAAAAGTCTTCTTGTCAAACCTGTATGATCGATTTAGGTTTCACAAAGATTAATGACGCTTGTATATATAGGCACATGTGTAGTAGATAAACTTGAATTATGTGTGCGTTAGGACTACGTAAATGCATGGCAATCTTTTGGAACTTATTTTTAGGCCTCTTAACTTACTAAGCTTTCCATTTGGCTCCCTTTTTATTAAGGAGTAGTAAGATAGCAAATGTGAATATTCATCAAGAGTTTTTTTTACCAATTGATTGTTTTCACAAAACTTATTTATCAATATATAATTTGTTCAAAAATATTGACTAATGTATAGTGTTTCTTTTTTTCCTTTATTTCTTTTAAATCACTCTTGATATGATCGAGCAATGAAAAAAAAAATGAAGACACTGAAGACTTTTAGCGATTTTATTGTACAAAAGTCATCCTCCATGCCTTTTAATAGGGGTGGCAATCGAGTCGTGTTCGTATTGACATGTTCGGGTTGGTGGGTTGGTGGGTTTATATAACCTTTACCCAAACACGACCTATTTATTAATCGTGTCATGAAACTCAACCCTAACCCAAACTTGCATAACACGTATAACCCGTTTGTGACCTGTTTAAGTTGTTTAAGTAAATAGGTCAATCGATGAATATGATTGGTGGTTTGTCGATTTAATTAGTTTAAATGCAAAAATGATATAAGGATTTAAAAAATGATAAAAGTGACATATAAATAACTATTCGATAATATCAATGATATCTGAGTCGTAATTCATTCATATTAAGTACATACATAAGACATATTTATTTTTAAAGGTTTATATACTTAAACGGGTTAATGGGTTGACATGTTTAATACATACTCAACCCAAACACGACCCGTTTATTAAACGGGTTAGACGGTTTGACTTATTTTTTACCCAAACCTATTTATCCTCAACCCAAACCCGTTTAGTTTCGTGTCATGTTCGTGTCATATATCATTTCATGTCGTTTATCGTTTACGTGTCAAGAATTGCCAACCCTACCTTTTAACTACTATTTTATGCATTAACACAATTTCTAGAAATTAATTAAGTATAGATGCTATTAGTCAATCTAAGTGAATCATTTGATAAACACAATCGTATATGAAGATGTGCGAGATGTGCTATCATATAAGGCTTCAAATTTTCAGATGTCTCAAAATAAATGACCCATTATATATTTGAGGGTCAAAATTTATTTGCAACAAAAAATGTCATACAATTTTATGTTATAAATATTTTATTAAAACTTAAAACAGATCATCAAAATACTATATTTCTGGTTTCAATTGTTGGTAAAATATATTTTGACCATCGCATTTAGTATCGCAAAAGTTTTTGTATAGGGCTTCCGATCGCTCAGCTACGACACTGGATACACATAATATAAAATTGTATGTTATCCAGTGTCGTAGCTAAGCGATCGGAGGACATATACAAAACCTTATACGATAACTAAATGCGATGGTCAAAAATATATTTTACCAACAATTGAAACCAAAAATATAGTATTTTGATGATCTATTTTAAGTTTTAACAAAATGTTTACAACATAAAGTTGTATGATGTCATCATTTTTTGTTGCAAATAAATTTTCAGGCCACAAATATATAACGGGTCATTTATTTTGAGACTTCCAAAAATTTGAGGCTTTATACGATAGCACATCTCGCACACCTTCGTATACGGTCGTGTTTATTAAAAGATTAACTTAGATTGACTAATAGCATCTATAATTAATTAATTTCTAGAAATTGTGTTAATGCATAAAATAGTAGTTAAAAGGCATGGAGGATGACTTGTGTACAATAAAATAGCTAAAAGTCTTCAGAGTCTTCATTTTGTTTCATTGCTCGATCATATCAAGACTCATTTAAAAGAAATAGAGGGACAAAAAAAAAAAAAAAACACTATACATTAGTCAATATTTTTGAACAAACTATACAATGGTAAATAAGTTTTGTGAAAACAATCAATTGGTAAAAACTAGACATTGGTAAACATTTAGGTATCTATTAGTTCAATTATTATAAATGTCAAATAGAATGCCTTTTACGTCTATGTTAACTCTCATTTGGGTTTCATTTGTGTCATTTTTATTTAGTGAATACAAAACCTTTCACAATTAACAATATGATTCATTGACCTCAAAAATTCAATTTCAGCCATTAACATTCAAGAACGTTAAAATGAAACATGTATATACAACTCCCTTCGTTCCGATTGAAGTGTCCACAAATCGTCATATTTACTTATGTATTTAACGCATCAATGAAATGCAGATATTATGATATGAAAAATATTTTAAGGTAAAATAGGTAAAGGTAAACTACAAGTCTACAACTAATATATTTTTTTCTACAACTTTTATATTTTTGAGTGGACAGCTTTTTTGAGATAAACTAGAGTAATAAAGTGTACACTTTAGACCGGACGGAGAGAATAGAAAAACCCTCTTTTATTAGGGTTTTATTTCTTTTTTTTTATTTAATTATAGTCAAAATTATTGGCAAGTATATCAATTTGACTATTATACAGTTTTAGGTTTGTTGCTCCATTACAATAGAATATTGTAATGGCCAAAATGTCTTTTAATACCTTATATTAGGTCAAATGAAACTCCTACTACCCCAATATTAAAGGTACATCATAGTATCCCGTAATTAGTAACTAGGTTCTTGTAGTACCCTAGCTCTAATCGCGTCAATCATGTGAGTCTCATTTGACATGTTGTCGTCAAAACTAATGAAAGATATCATGAAAATGATGTATGAGTCGCGAAAAGCGAGAAAGGAAGAAAGTTAAAATAATCTAATAATAAGCTCTCTCTAGCCATTAAAAAGACATCCATTGTAGAATTTGCAAAAACCCAACTGACACATCGTTTGTCAACCAACTAACATGAAATGAAATAGGAGAGTAATTCTATTGATTGAAAGTGTTAGAATAAATTACAATACTAGAAAAAGAGATGGTACAAAGTATTTATACTACAAACATAACTAACTTTCAAAGCTATAACTAACTAATTTGGACAAATATCTTTGATGATGTAAGCAATTTGGTGAAGTGATGCAGCTGTTGACTGCATTGACTTTCAACATTGAGTGAACTTGTTTTGTTGTAGTATCACGTGTTCTAATATCCCCCTCACAAGTTGGCAGTGTGTAAGGTTCACACGTGCCCAACTTGGACAAGCATTTGTGAAAAAGATAAGTAGTGAGTGGTTTGGTTAGGAGGTCTGTTGTTTGTGAACTGGTTAAAATATATGTAGGTAAATTTTGTCCTCCCTTGATCTTATCCCTCAGAAAATGGCAATCAATTTCTCTATGCTTTGTTCTAGCATTTTATATAGGGTTGGATACTAGAGCTTTGGCTGAGGTATTGTCACAGAAAATCCTTACTGGCAAGGTTGCTTGAATGTGGAGATCTGTGAGGAGAGAATTCAACCATGTTATCTCACAAGAACAATCAGCCAGAGCTTTGTACTCTGCTTCTGTTGAAGGTCAGGAGACCACTAGTTGCTTATTGGATTGCCATGAAATTAAGTTGTTGCATAGAAAAATGCCAAAGCCTGTAATAGATCTTCTAGAAGAAGGACATGTAGCCCAGTCACTATCAGAGTATGCTTGTAGAATCATAGGATTTATCCTTGGGAATAATAGACTTTGTCCAGGACTCAACTTAATATATCTGATCACTATGTGTAACGCTTCCAGATGAGAAGAATATGGAGATTGAGAAAATTGTCTCAAAATCAGGGCTGCAAAGGCTATATCAGGTATGTTGATGTTGAGGTAAATCAACTTGTCCATAAGGGTTCTATATTGTGAAGGATCAGTCAGGGGTTTACCATCTTCATGAGTTAATGTTTTAAAAGAGTGTGGTGGTTTATAATGATGGTAATCTTTAAGTTTGGTTGCAATGGTTTTGATTCTTGTTGTGGTTCTGGGAGGTGGATGTGTAGGAATTAGTTCTATTTGAGTAGGTGCTACTGGTTGTGTTAGAATGGGTTCTGGTGATGTGGTAGTATGTCTAGGTTGGGATTGTGTAGGTTCTGATGTGGTGGAGTTAGATGATTATGATGTTGCAGAGTGTGTGGGTTCTGATGTTGTGGAGGTTGTGGGTTTTGGTGTTTGTTCAGGTGTATCTGAGTCTGTAGGAGAAGTAAGAAAATCATGTGGTGGGGTGAGAATGGTATGTGATGGAACTGGTTGAGGGAAGAAGATATATGATGGTGTAGCAGGGTCTTTATTGGTTGGGGTCCGTGTTTTATGAAAAGGGAAAATGTTTTCATAAAAGGTTACATGTCGGCTAAAAAAACCTTGTTGGTGTTTTGTGAAAGGAGGAGACAACCTTTTTGGTTTTGTGAATAGCCAAGTAAGATTGAAGGTATAACCCTTGGTGTAAATTTATTGGGTGTGTGAAGAGAGGCATAGGCTAGGCATCCTATGGTTTTGAGGTTGGAAAGGTCTGGTTATGATTGAAACAGCATCTCAAAAGGACTTTTGTTGTCAATTTTGGGTGAAGGGAGTCTGTAAATAAGGTATGTGGCAGCTAGTAAAGTATATTCCCATAGGTGAATTGAAAATTTTTCTTGAAAATGAATTGATTTTGCCACTTCTAATACGTGTTTGCGTTTTCTTTCAGCCCTTCCATTTTGTTGGGGTGTGTTTGGACTGGAAGTTTTGTGGATTATACCTTTCTTTTGGAAGAATTCTGTTAGTAAGTGATTGACAAACTGTGTCCCATTATCACTTCTAATGGTCTTGATGGTTGTTTGAAATTGATTTTGGACAAAGTGATAAAAGTTTTGAGAGTTGAGGGGACATGTTGTTTTGTGGTAGGAGGTAAATCCATGTTGTTCTTGAGAAATCATCAACTATGGTGAGGAAATATTTGCAATTATTTAGTGTGTTGTGTTTGTAAGGTCCCTATGTATCTGTGTGAATCAGATCAAATTTGGCTTGTGTATGTGAATCACTTGACTTGAAAGGTAAAGCTTTTTGTTTGGCTAAAGGGCAAATGCTACATTGAAAACTAGTTATATCATTTGGAATAGAAGGTAAGGACTTTATTCTCTTTAGAACTGTTACAAATGGGTGTCCTAGTCTAAGATGCCATAGATGCATGTCCTTATAAATGGTATTTACAGATGAAATAGATGTAGAAGGTGATTGTGGTGGTGTAGTCTCAAAGGTGATGATGTAGAGGCCATCAGATTGAATCCCATGGGCTATCTTCTTGTTACTTCTCTGAAATATGCAATTTGAATTAGTAAAAAGGACTGAGAGTGTTGTAATTTTTGTGATTTGGCTTATGGAGAGTAAGTTGGAAGCAAAGGATGGAATGAAATGGACATTGTGTAAGGTGAGTTGTGGTCTAATCCGAACAGAACCAGTGAGTGTGACAATTTTTTGGTGTCCATTTGGGAGTGAAACAAGTATGATTTTGGTACAGTGTTTGATATTAAGAGGGTAATGCATATGTGGTCAGTGGCTCCACTACCACAAACCAAGCATCCTTAAAATGAGATATACATAAAGCAATGAATAGATATCTACCTGCAACCATGATCTTTGGGTCACATATCCTTTGTGAGTTCTGCAACATCAGCATAACCTGATTTAACTGGTTCTGCAAGTTGTCCATTTTGGCAAAAATTGTTGTATTGTAACACCCTTTGAACGACTCGACTAAAAAAGTGAAAATTTGTCGCAAAAAGTACACCCGAAAACTGACTAACTGTCACTCTTTTACAAGGTGACAAAAATTTATAAACAAATGGACCTTGAGACTATTTTTAAATGAAATTAGACTCAATTATCTTTGAAACTATGGGTGGCACGACCCGTTACAACTTACGGTTAAAAAGATATGATTTTTCAAAAACCGACAAAATCTGTTCACAATTTCACTTCCAAACCGAAATTTGGAGTTTTGGTTCCAAATTTCACTTCCAAACCAGAATTTGGAGTGTCGGTTCCAAATTTCACTTTCAAACCGAATTTTAGATCCAACCCAAAATTTGATTCTGAAATCCAAACACCCCTTTTCTGAATACCTCTTTTTTACACTTTTCCCCCTTTTCCGGAAAACGACTTCTATTACTTGGAAAGACACTAAACTTCTAGAACTTATTATTACGTTATAAATATCATTCCAATCAAAAACATTTACCATTTGACCTTCGGAATACCACTTTCCAATTTAATGGGTTTTATACCAAAACCCGTTTTGACCCGTTTACATTACATTCAACTTATGCCACATTCATATTATCTCAAACCTTCTAGAAATTATTAACTTAACGTAATGAATCGTATTCATTATCATTAGCCCGTTTACAACCCAAAATGGGTATAAATAGACATTGTACCAAACGCCCCTTTAAACAAGACTACAAATACTTAAACCATACTTGCACGCACCATTAATGACTCAATTACTTTCAATGACTATGAGATTCACTTTGACACTTGACAACACGTTTACAAAATCATTTAGACTCTCGGGGGTACAACATTGACTTGAGCACGGTATCTATCTAAGCTTCTACTTTCTTACCTATCTTCTAACTTCCTTCTAGCAATCCATAAGCATTAATCTGATACTTACCATCACCATCACGTGCGGACCTACAAAGCATTGACATATAAAACCATAAGCACGAGGCTTAGTAAGTAAAACGATCATAACATAATATTATAATCATCCATTATTAAGCACTATAACCATTGTCCATTACAACATTAATCATAAAACATACCTTAAGCCATCCTTAAGCTTTACCATTTACTTCCTAGTCAAAACCCTCCTATTCTAAATACAATTGCTAGTTATGCCAAACTAGTACCATCTACTTTCACATATGCACATACAATTAAGCCATTCCATAACTTATACATTAACAACACTTAACACATAATGTAATGAATCCATATAATATAACTTATAATCGGTTTACTTACCTTGATTCCAAGCTAATGAAACCAAGCACATCATCATCTCCACTCTTTTCATCTCAGCCATAATTACTATAGGCACAAACACATAATCAATCAACTATGTCATGGCCAAAACAACCATAACTCCTTTCTAACCATAATTAATTATCACATAATCATATGATGATTATATGATAATTAATCCCATTAACTTATTAACTTAAAGCCAATAATACTTAACCCACATTCATTTTAACTTCTTAATTAACTTATAGACATCATTTACCCAGATCCCCCTATTAGGGCTCATAGAACCCTAACTTTCAATTCTCCAATTAACTCTAAATAAGACACTTACATGGGTAGGAAACATTTCTAATGCTTCATCTACTTTAATGGAAGTACTTAACACCATGAATTACCAGCAAGGCTTGGTCTTCTTATTCCCTCCCTTTTCTACCTCATGACACACATACACACACAACAACTTTCTAGAAATCCAATGATACTAGAGAAGTATCCAGATTATTGTAGGACGCAAGTTTTCCTAATTAGCACATTAGGTCCCTCAAGTCCCCTTCCTTCCACTTTGGCCACAAACACTTAATAACACATTTAGAACTTAGCAACTTACGTCCCTTAAGTCTCTTTTCATTATAATGTGACACATCACATTTTCTATAACCATTTACATAACATTTAATACTTATTGTTTGACTACCGGGTTTGACCAACCAATCCCGTGAGTCTTAAAACTTATAAAAGTCGTTGTCAACTTAGTCAAATGGCATTCTTGTAATAAAACGCTTAGGCCCGGTTTGAGGGTGTTATCTTGTCCCCGAAATCTTTTGTTTAAACTACCCTTGACTTGATCACTTCTTGCCGCATTCTTAGCATTAAGCACATTTATCATCCATACATTTCATTGCAATGATCTAAGTGATCTTGCAACATCAAGCAATACATATCAAAACCCTTAATCCACTCTAATTCTCATTTAACTTTCTAAGAGTGCACGACTCTTACTAGGGTCATTATGTCATTCGAGACACATTTACTATGCCCGACGTATTATTTAATCAACTTCAATACGATCACATTACATTCTTATTTGCTACACTTAACTTTTTAATCAAGGACTATGTGTCATTTGAGAAAATATATGCCGTTTTGACTTTACATAAGTCAAAGGTTAACCTATACGACTTAGTATTTCATTTCTACTATAGTCATTCTATTATCCGCTTTAACATTTTGCTATAACTCCTTATGCTTGCTATTTAATTTTAAGGATTTCCACCAAGTGTGAAGGTTCACTTGGGAAATATTAAGTTACTTTTACTTTCACGGATCAACATTAACCAATATCTTCTCATCTTACTATGATTATTCCGTTATTACGTTAACATTTTCATTACATTGTCTCGTTTTCTTTACTTCTTTCTATAATTTCTCGTAAAGATTATGAGTCTCATAAGAACTTTCAACACTTTGACTTCAAAAAGTTCAAACTTAACTTATACCTTCACATTTACACATAAGGATAATAATAATAATTTGCATCCATTACTATCATTACTCATATTTTGTACTACGCCTCAAGGCATGTTATAACATCATTACCAATTTCTTAATGTTTTTGAGTTATACTATAGACACCAAATGGTTGGTGTCACTCAATGTCTCAATTTAAAAGTCGTATTATTCTATCTCGTCTATCTTAGTTTTTAAGACTTCTAACTTATTCTAAGCTTCTGTTTTCAACCCCTTCTACCTTACTAATACCATGTTGGGAACACCTAAGCCCACTTATTCACACTTCTTCATTCGAATGGAAGGGCGTCCCAATTGATGTAAATGAAGAAACATAAACTCATGGTTAAGCAAATCACAATTTCTTTACTTAAATGAAAAGGCGTCACAATCCTATTTAACTAAGAAGTCATAAATCATCCTACTTACACACTTCTGACTTAACACTCGTACCTATTACTCGCTTTTACTTTCCTTTCTTTTTCTTCATTCTTTTTACACTTCACATTATTTTTGACTTTATAATCTTGGATCCATACCATTATCACATTCACATTGGGGATATTTTTATATGCCAAGGATGTAGGCAACCCCTTGTCGGTTAAGGCAATACTTTTCATCCCTAAGGATTTTTAACATCCTGAAGGATTCCTTATCATTCATTAGTTTGTTCATCCTGAAGGATACCATCATTAACATCATTCACTTGGTAATTTCAAAAGATACCACCATTAACTTGGTCATCCCGAATGATACCATTATTCTCATCATTAGTTCGGCCATCCCAAAGGATTCCATCATTAACTATCATTAACTCATTGCTTATATGATAACCATATTTTACCTTTCACATTGGATCCAAGTCATTAATATTTTAACACATATAGACTTTTCAATTCCTTTTATTTAGCTCAGCAAGCATCATTGCTATATGAAACGTGCTTATCATACTTACACATTTACTAGTTCAGCAAGATCTTCTAGAAGAAGGACAAGTAGCCCAGTCACTATCAAAGTATGCTTGTAGAATCATAGGATTTGTCCTTGGGAATGACCTCGTCCAGGACTCAACTTAATATATCTTATCACTATGTTTAATGCTTCCAGATGAGAAGAATATGGAGATTGAGAAAACTGTGTCAAAATCAGGGCCGCAAAGGCTGTATGAGGTATGTTGATGTTGAGGTAAATCAACTTGTCCACAAGGGTTCTATATTGTGAAGGATCAGTCAGGGGTTCACCATCTTCATGAGTTAATGTATTAAAGGAGTGTGGTGGTTTATAGTGATGGTAATCTTTAAGTTTGGTTGCAATGGTTTTGATTCTTGTTGAGGTTCTGGGAGGTGGAGGTGTAGGAATTAGTTATATTTGAGTAGGTGCTACTGGTTGTGTTAGAATGGGTTCTGGTGATGTAGTAGTATGTCTAGGTTGGGATTGTGTAGGTTCTGATGTGGTGGAGTTAGATGATTATGATGTTGCAGAGTGTGTGGGTTCTGATGTTGTGGAAGTTGTGGGTTTTGGTGTTTGTTCAGGTGTATCTGAGTGTGTAGGAGAAGTAGGAAAATCATGTGGTGGGGTGAGAATGGTATGTGATAGAACTGGTTGAGGTAAGAAGATATATGATGGTGTAGCAGGGTCTTTATTGGTTGGGGTCCGTGTTTAAGAAAAGGGAAAATGTTTTCATAAAAGGTTACATGTCGGCTAAAAAAACCTTGTTGGTGTCTTGTGAAAGGCGGAGACAACCTTTTTGGTTTTGTGAATAGCCAAGTAAGATTGAATGTATAACTCTTGGTGTAAATTAATGGGTGTGTGAAGAGAGGCATAGACTAGGCATCCTATGGTTTTGAAGTTGGAAAGGTCTGGTTATGATTGAAACCTCTCAAAAGGACTTTTGTTGTCAATTTTGGGTGAAGGGAGTCTATAAATAAGGTATGTGGCAGCTAGTAAAGTATATTCCCTTAGGTGAATTGAAAATTTTTCTTGAAAATGAATTGATCTTGCCACTTCTAATAGGTGTTTGCGTTTTCTTTCATCCCTTCCATTTTGTTGGGGTGTGTTTGGACTGGAAGTTTTGTAGATTATAGCTTTCTTTTGGAAGAATTCTGTTAGTGAGTGATTGACAAACTGTGTCCCATTATCACCTCTAATGGTCTTGATGGTTGTTTGAAATTGATTTTGGACATAGTGATAAAAGTTTTGAGAGTTGAGGGGACATGTTATTTTGTGGTAGGAGGTAAATACATGTTGTTCTTGAGAAATCATCAACTATGGTGAGGAAATATTTGCAATTATTTAGTGTGTTGTGTTTGTAAGGTCCCTATGTATCTATGTGAATCAGATCAAATTTGGCATGTATATGTGAATCACTTGACTTGAAAGGTAAAGCTGTTTGTTTGGCTAAAGGGAAAATGCTACATTGAAAACTAGTTATATCATTTGGAATAGAAGGCAAGGACTTTATTCTCTTTTGAACTGTTACAAATGGGTGTCCTAGTCGAAGATGCCATAGATGCATGTCCTTATAAATGGTATTTACAAATGAAATAGATTTAGAGGGTGATTGTGGTGGTGTAGTCTCAAAGGTGATGATGTAGAGGCCATCAGATTGAATCCCATGGGCTATCTTCTTGTTACTTCCCTGAAATATGCAATTTGAATTAGTAAAAAGGACTGAGAGTGTTGTTATTTTTGTGATTTGGCTTATGGAGAGTAAGTTGTATGTCACACCCCCAATTTACCTGTTTTGCAGCGGAATGGAATTCCTGGGGATTGACTGTCATAGCACCACATCACAGTTATATTGAACGACCTAAAGTGTCGTTTTAAAAACACATCGTTGGATATTTCATAAAAAACATAATCAGAGTACAACATTCGGTCCCAAAAGGTTTAACAAGTTTAAGGAAATACAAATATGTTACAAATCCAAACGATGTTTTGAAAGAAAGAGCCATAATGTACATAATGTAAGTCGACGCCGCGACTCAAAATATAGGTCCCTAACCATGTCATGATGCGAATGCCTCAGTTACCTGAAAATACATTGCTAAAAACGTCAACAATAATGTTGGTGAGAAATCATAGGTTTATGTAAATGTTTTATACGACTACACAAGTATAGATCAGGCATGACAATCAAGTCACGTAAAAATGTTACAATTGCAATAAGTCCATGACACCGAAACTAGACAATTTATAATGTATGCCCCTGCAGAGTGTTTGCCAGACAACTCCGTAATGTTATAAAATGAAATGCATCCGTATGACTAGTTGGGATTCACCAACCCGGATGGAGGAGTCACCCTCGATAGATCTATCCACTCATCCTCGCTTCAAAATTAACGGTTCATGTTCAGGTAATGGGAATGGGGACTTTCA
>BPTQ01000008.1:15139395-15152105 GCA_019973895.1 Chrysanthemum seticuspe
GAGCTAATATAGTTCCCACTAAATTTTCTTTATTTCCTTTTTTTTTCTTTGTGATATGTAATCAGTTATAAAAACTTGTTTGATATATAACCATTTATTCAAAACCACTTCTGTTAGTTAACCATTTTTTGAGAATTATTTTTCCCTCGGTTTACCTTTCGAATCATTCAATTCTCCGGATTTTTATTCAAGGTTTTCTAACGGTACGTAAATGCATGAGGATTGCGTGTGTATTAAGTTCAAATAGATGATGTGTACACGGATATATATGTTCGCAGTAATTAGAAACACTTTGGATTTAGCTAGTATGTCCAAACTGTTCTTCTGAAAACCTCTAAGATCAAAGTTCTGCTAATATTCCATTACGTACCAAGAAGAAGGGTTGAATTATACTATTGTATGATACAGGTAAATAACCAAAAAATATATCGAAAGTAATCAAAGTATGTACGATATACTGCTTTTAGAACCTGTATGATCGATTTAGGTTTCACAAAGATTAATGACGCTTGTATATATAGGCACATGTGTAGTAGATAAACTTGAATTATGTGTGCGTTAGGAGTACGTAAATGCATGGCAATCTTTTGGAACTTATTTTTAGGCCTCTTAACTTACTAAGCTTTCCATTTGGCTCCCTTTTTATTAAGAGTTTTTTACCAATTGATTGTCTTCACCAAAACTTATTTACCAATATATAGTTTGTTCAAAAATATTGACTAATGTATAGTGTTTCTTTTTTTTTCCTTTATTTCTTTTAAATCACCCTTGATATAATCGAGCAATGAAAAAAAAATGAAGACACTAAAGACTTTTAGCGATTTTATTGTACACAAGTCATCCTCCATGCCTTTTAATAGGGTGGCAATCGAGTCGTGTTCGTGTTGACCTGTTCGGGTTGGTGGGTTGGTGGGTTGGTGGGTTTATATAACGTTTACCCAAACACGACCTATTTATTAATCGTGTCAAGAAACTCAACCCTAACCCAGAGTGCATAACACGTATAACCCGTTTGTGACCTGTTTAAGCTGTTTTATGAAATAGGTCAATCGATGAATATGGTTGGTAATTTGTCGATTTAATTAGTTTAAATGGAAAAATGATATAAAGATTTAAAAAATGATAAAAATAACATATAAATAACTATTCGACAATATCAATGATATCTGAGTCGTAATTCACTCATATTAAGTACATAACAAAATACATTTAATCCAAATCCAACATAAGACATATTTTATTTTTAAAGGTTTATATACTTAAATGGGTTAATGGGTTGACCTGTTTAATACATACTCAACCCAAACACGACCCGTTTATTAAACGGGTTAGACGGGTTGACCTATTTTATACCCAAACCTATTTATCCTCAACCCAAACCCGTTTAATTTCATGTCAGGTTCGTATCATTTATCGTTTCGTGTCGAGAATTGACAACCCTACCTTTTTAACTACTATTTTATGCATTAACACAATTTCTAGAAATTAATTAAGTATAGATGCTATTAGTCAATTTAAGTGAATCATTTGATAAACACAATCGTATATGAAGATGTGCGAGATGTGTTATCGTATAAGGCTTCAAATTTTCAGAAGTCTCAAAATAAATGACCCATTATATATTTGAGGCCTCAAAATTTATTTCCAACAAAAAAAGTCATACAATTTTATGTTGTAAATATTTTATTAAAACTTAAAACAGATCATCAAAATAATATATTTCTGGTTTCAATTGTTGGTAAAATATATTTTGACCATTGCATTTAGTTATCGCATAAGTTTTTGTATAGGGCTTCCGATCGCTCAGCTACGACACTGGATACACATAATATAAAATTGTATGTTATCCAGTGTCGTAGCTAAGCGATCGGAGGAAATATACAAAAACTTATACGGTAACTAAATGCGATGGTCAAAAATATATTTTACCAATAATTGAAACAAAAAATATAGTATTTTGATGATCTATTTTTAGTTTTAACAAAATGTTTACAACATAAAATTGTACGATGTCATCATTTTTTGTTGGAAATAAATTTTCAGGCCACAAATATATAACGGGTCATTTATTTGAGACTTCTAAAAATTTGAGGCTTTATACCAAGGTTGTCAGGATCGGGATTGTACATAGGATCGTTTTCGGCTTTGCAAGATCGTAATCGTAGGATCGGATCGGGATCGTAAGATCCTATGAAAATGCGTATATTTTTGTATAGGGGTTGTAGTTTTATATTTCTATATAATATTTTATATGATAAATGATTCTAAATGGATGATAAAAGAAAAAGTTATATGTTCAAGTACCGTAGTAGTAGAATATTAGATATATTGCAAATATGCAATGCATACTTGCACAAAGTTACTACATACGTGCACGGTGCACCTACTTCTTGTTTTAATATTTTTTTATTATATGTTTTTCATGATAACATTTATGCATAAATATAACGTTAATTTATTAGCACGTGATTCTGTAGCTTTTTTGTTATACTATATAGATTAATGCAAAAAGATAAAAGGATTGTATCTGAAAATGAAACGACATAATTTATTATAGAGGGCAACACAATTTTTTTTTGATGAACAAATAAATTAAATTAGAATATTCTGATAATATTACTGGATTTTTTTTCTTTAATTACTAAATAATTTAAATTAGAATATTCATGCTTTTATATGTAACATAAAATAAAATATGAACAATATTGGGTCAAGTGTGTAGATAATTTACTTCAAAAACAAGCTTCTGACATTTTACAAAGCACGAATTCGTTTTTCATAATAAACCTAAAAAGACACATCTAAACTATTTCTAAATAATCCATAAAAACATAATGATTTTACTCTCATTAATCTTACAAGAGACAATTAATTAACAACACCAAAATAATATTTTTTTTTGATAAATTCTTCTCATTGAGCTTTAAGACATAAGCTTATATTTAATAAGTTAATATACAAAAAAAAAAAAAAGGCGAACCTATACGATCCGATCCGATCTTACGTGCGATCCTACGATCCTGATGCGATCCTACCTGGATTACGATCTTGTTAGGATCCTGATCGTGTTTTGTGTGTAGGATCGTAGGATCGTACGATCCCACGACCAGAATCGCGATTTTGACAACCTTGCTTTATACGATAGCACATCTCGCATACCTTCGTATACGGTCGTGTTTATTAAATGATTCACTTAGATTGACTAATAGCATCTATAATTAATTAATTTCTAGAAATTGTGTTAATGCATAAAATAGTTGTTAAAAGGCATGGAGGATGACTTGTGGACAATAAAATAGCTAAAAGTCTTCAGAGTCTTCATTTTGTTTCATTGCTCGATCATATCAAGACTCATTTAATAGAAATAGAGGGACAAAAAAAAAAAAAAAAACACTATACATTAGTCAATATTTTTTAACAAACTATACATTGGTAAATAAGTTTTGTGAAAACAAGACTAAAATACATCGTTGGTCCCTAAACTTGTTCAAACGCATCGCGATGGGACAAACTTGGCCATTATCATCGCCAGAGGTCCAAAACTTGGGTTTTTAATGCCAAACTAGTCCCTTGACAAAGTCAATGTCTGATTTTTTTTGGGTAAAAGGTCAAAGACCCGGTAAATATATTACTCCAAAAAACGTTTAAGTACAAAAGATATGGGTGAATCCCATATCTCATCCCGTTACATAGGCAAAAATCTTACATAACAGGATACTTCCTATTCTCTATATAAGAAAATAAACCACTACTCAAAATATAACATTAGACTCCTATGAAGATAAAGTTACTTCCTACCAAGGCCTTGGAGCTTGATACGTGTCATAATAGGCATCCAAGTTTCCTGGAAGATCGTAAACTTGATCTGCATAGTTATCATAACCATAGTCATCATAGTCATCTTCGCGATCATGACCACCACCAAATAGATTACTTGTCTCATCAAAGGTGTTCACAACCTCCTCATCATCACTATCAGAATCCACAATCTCTCCCACCTTAGTGAATGGGTTAACCCTCTTAGTAAACGAAGTAGCCAGAAAATCCTTATTATAACCCTGATAATCAACCTTTTTAATAGGATTACTATTATCATCAACAAGAGCAGCTTTCCCATCAAATAGAAGCCTTTCAAATTCCCTAATTTTCTCAACAATGGGGGTAGGACCAGTCGCGTTAGCTACCATTGAATCACTCACAAGCGGATCTTGTGATACATTACCTGTCTCGATAGACCCAGCCTCCTTTGCTTCCATTGTATTACTAGAAACCTCTACATCAGTAGGATTGCCAGGTTCATCAGAATCGATCGTATTAAGTGCAGCAAAAGGGTTAGATGTAGCAATCTTCGTCCCACTCGTACCTGCCACATTAGTGGCTGTCTTCTTCGCACTATACACCTTCTTGGGTTCAGGAGGAGGCGCTTTAGGTTGATACCTAAATTTAGGACCCACTTTAGTAAAACCTCCCTTACTTGGAACACTTGGACCACCATTCCTACCCTTATCCTTGTTAGTGACAGGTTGAAAACCATCATTAACAGTTTGTTTAGGCTCAGTAGGAAGTGGAACAGATTTAGGACAATCAATCAACATATGACCAAATAATTTACATGTATCACACCGAGGCGGTTTCCATACGTATTCCACCCGAATCTTTTCAATAGTAGATCCTGTCCCATTAAGTAATGGTATCTCAACAGTGATGCTCTCCTTAAGAACATGATCTGCTTTAACTTCAATCAAGCATCTAGCGAAACTACTTCGGCCCCATGATTCCAAGCACATTTGACTAGTATAAGAATCTAACATTTTTGGAGTACCAATCAATGTTGCTAGGAGACTGAGACCATCATCAGAAAATATAGCAAGGGGCACATCATGGAATTTAACCCATACCGGAATATTAGTCAAATCCTCTTTAAGCAGATTAGTATTCAAAGTCCACGGTTTAAGAATAATTGGCACATTCCTAATCATCCACGGTCCAAGGAAGTAACCATAAAGGGTATTCTCAAATTTAGAGAGTATCTCCTCAACAACTTTCATAGGAATGGAGAGATCCACCCCATTAAGATTTTTTACTACACTCCAACCTACGAAAATTTGATTTGCGCTTTGTCGATTCATTAGCAGAATTCGTACCACTTGTAACACCAACATACGACATAGGTAATGTATTAACCCCAACAGATTGAATAATTGGCGTAGCACCAGTTAATTTGTCCTTAGGTGGAGAAACATGTACTATTCCAGCTTTAGGAGCTACACTAATACCATCACCACTAGGCAGATTAGCCCCCCTAGTGGTGTCCTCGACACTGTAAACTGTAGATGGGGAATGTTGCATATTCAAAATACTTGTAACACCAAGAGGCCCTGCATCCCAAAACACCAAATCATCAATACTCGCATGTGAAACCGGCTTCACAACCTCTTTGGCATTCATATCCCCTTGACATGCAGAATCAGTAGGATTTACATCATGTGGAACCGGCTCTACATGAGGTTCACGCTGCCTACAATCCATTAAGGCATCCTTATCAACGCTAGGCACACCCTCCATCAACACAATAAATAAACCCTAACCAAAAGAACACAATCGAATAAACAAGAAAAAACAACCCGAACCAAACCACGTAATCACTACGTATTAATTAAACCCTAGTAGTAATAAACTAGGGTTCATAAGCATAATCAACCATAGATCAACCCATGAATAACAAATATATCAATACAGTAATTCGGTTCACAATGAGTAACTTGCATGCAGAGCAGGGGCGGAGGGGGTGGGGTAGCTAGCAGGTGCTAGCCCCACTAGCCCTAGCCCATTGTAGTACACAGCCCAAAATCTGGAATACTAAAGCCCGCCTCCCCCAATATGCATAATATCCGAATATCCATGATCAGTTTCTAAAAAAAAGGAAGTAATATTTGCAATTCTCTCCAACCGATCATTGATCACAATTCACAAATGCACAATTTTGCTCTCATCTAATAATGTATTGAATGCTTATTAATATTTAGTTTTCATTAATGATCACATTTACTTCTTTGTGTATTGTGTTCTTTGAATTATTCGATTGGAGGACCAAGAGGTTTTTCTAGAACATTAATGATCACTTATTCACTTGAATACTTGATGACTATTAATTGCTTGTATGACTATTGTTTGTGTTAAATTTGTATTCACTAATTGTCTAATTGGGTAAAAGAGAACAATTGATTATTTTTACAAGCGAGTACAAGATGTTGTTCAGGACCCCGAAATCCAAACACAAACACAAACTGAGACTGAGAATGAAACTCAAACTCAAGATCAAACCAATGATGATAATATTGTTGAAGAGTCACATGAAGTTCAAGTTGAACCTGAAACAAATGCTACATTTAATCCCAATGAGGTCAAATTAGACTCTTTGATTCGTGATCCAGGTTTGCGACCTCCGATATCGAGTTATCTTGTAAACCAACAAGATGAGATAAGACGAATTTATGTTAGACTCGGACCTTATCAAGTTGTTAAATCACATTATCCTCTTACTCCTTGTGGTCTTCATAAACGAATTACTTATTAATGACATAAAAGGCTATGTTTTTATATCTTAAATATTTTTTTATCAATTGCACGTTAGTTCATGAGATAAAGGATTAAAAGTCAAGGTCACTCGAATTCTATTAAGATTGATGAAATATGATGTAAGTTAATTTAATTTATGGCGGTACTTCTTTTTTTATGAGATATTTGGTTCTTAGTCTATTTTTAAGGAATTTAATGTTTTGTTATATTTCTTAGAACTATGATCTAAAAATAAATTTCGCCCCCCCCTAACTTGAAATCCTGGCTCCGCCCCTGATGCAGAGAATAACTTATAGAATAATAGAAGTATGATTGGTTTAATATATCAAATTAGTAGCACATGCATGCAAGTACCCAAGATAATAGATAGAACCGACCAATGCGAATTGAATGTAATTCCCAAAACGCCAAAATTCTACCGACCCACTAACACAAGAACTAATTAATGCTCACCACCACAATAATGATAGATGAAACTATTTAAAAGTTAAGAATTAAGTGAATCGTAGGAGAAGAACGGTTTAGGATATGGTGTTCAATCGTAAATCGCAATTTTCTCAATGTCTGATTTTTGTTTTCTATTCGAGGGTATTTTAGTCCATACACGTTTATACTTTGATAACACATTTATATTTTAGCCCTTTATCTTTATTTTCGTCAACATCATCCTCGTTATAATCTCCACAGTCTATACTTACAAATTCTGCAGAGGTCAGGAGTCCCTGATGCGCCTGATCTCAAACGAACACTGCTCCCGTTGGCTTGGAAGCTCGCTCTGCTTGATAATGAGGATCGTAAACGTGTACTTAAGGTAATGTGCTATGTGTTTGATGAAATGCCTGAACCAAGTGAAGTAGCTTATTCAGCCTTTACTGTAATTAGATTTTAACCTTTGTAATGTTTTTACTTATTCAGCTTCATTCCATTCGTTGTCAGCCGACCCCGAACCCTGAAATTGAGTTACCAGTTTTGAACCTACTGGATGATCCTGTTGTTCAAATTGTGTCAAGTCGACTCGTCCTTATTACATGCCTAATTAATCCTGATAGAAAATTATTGTTTACAAATGCTTGTAAATGTGGTGTTAGTATGTGCAGTCATAATATGTTTTGAAATGTTATAATATCTGTCCATGATTTTGAATTTCTGACTTTTTAGGCTTGAAATGATCAAATTTTAAGGAACGTGCAGCTAGTTTATATGATTATGATTTATTAGATATCGCAAAAATTTTATTTAAAACGCGTATGTAAAAACCCCTTAACATGAAGCTGAATTATTGGTGGTACATTTACAAGATCATGGGTTAGGGAGTGATGTTCCACTAAAGAACGTTGATAAAACAGTCTCCCCTTTCGCGATGCAGTTAAAACATAACCGAGATCTAGATGTTAGCAGCATATGTAACATAAATTATTTAGGGATTAATGGTTGTGGTTCAGATGACGAGAGCTTAAGTGAATTTAAGAATCTTAGATTGACATAGGTCTTCGGCTTGCAAGGGTGTGTGATAAGGTTATTGGTGGACATGAGCTAGAGGAAAGCTTACTCGAATCATGCTCGGCTAAAGGGCGTCTTATACATTACCATTCAGTTCTAGATAACCTTATTCTACAAGCTTTAAATGCTACCCCATCAAAAAGCAAGTCAGCTAAAAAGACTAGCAGTAATCAGTCCGATTTGTGGCAGCAGTGGCATTATGATTATGGTGTGTTCACTATTTTGACAGATCCGATGTTCATGTTTGCTTCTGAAAGTAATGGTGTCAGCCTATCTTGTGATGAAAAAGAATGCCCTTCGCCTAGTGGACATACATAATTGCAAATACTCGATCCCAATCAAAACAGTGTTGTAAAGGTGAAGGCATCTTCTGGGAGTTTTATTGTTCAGGTAGGGGAATTAACATGACACAAACTTATCAATCAAATTTTAACTCTTTAGCACTTGTTCATCAAAACCTTCATGGGTTTGAATCTTCATATATTTTTACTCTTTCTTAGCTGCTCAGTTTCATCTCTTTTGTCTCAAGTTACAGGTATGCTAATGATCTTTATTTGTATATTTTATTTCAAGATTCTTGTTTTTAATATTTAAACGTCTGTTTAGACCATATAATTCACTGGTTTGTATTAAAACTTTATGTGGTTTAGTCTGTTGCAAATGATAACGTTAAAACATTTGAAATACCGCAGAAATTTGTAAGTATAGACTATGGAGATGATGACGAGGATGATGTTGACGACGACAAATAAAGATGAAGGGCTAAAATATAAATGTGTTATCAAAGTATAAATGTGTATGGACTAAAATACCCTCGACTACAAAACAAAAATCAGACATTGACTTTGTCAATGGACCAGTTTGGCATTAAAAACCCAAGTTTTGGACCTGTGGCGAGGATAATGCCCAGGTTTGTCTCAACGCGAAGCGGATTGACAAGTTTAGGGACCTGTATTTTAGTCTGAAAACAATCAATTGGTAAAAACCAAGGTTGTCAAAATCGCGATCCTGCTCGTAGGATCGTACGATCCCACACACAAAAAACGATCAGGATCTTAACAAGATCGTAATCCAGGTAGGATCGCATCAGGATCGTAGGATCGCACGTAGGATCGTAGGATCGGATCGGATCATATAGGATCGCCTTTTTTTTATTGCTCAAGCATTCATTTTGGCAAACACTGTTGTATTGTAACACCCTTTGAACGACTCGACTAAAAAAATGAAAATTTGTCGCAAAAAGTACACTTGGACCTTGAGACTATTTTTAAATGAAATTAGACTCAATTATCTTCAAAATTATGGATGGACGACCCGTTACTACTTACGGTTAAAAAGATATGATTTTTTAAAAACCGACATAATATGTTCACAGTTTCACTTCCAAACCGAAATTTGGAGTTTTTATTCCAAATTTCACTTCCAAACCAGAATTTGGAGTGTCGGTTCCAAATTTCACTTCCAAACCGAATTTCAGTTCAAAATTTCGACTCCAACCCAAAATTTGATTCTGCAATCCAAACACCCCTTTTCTGAATACCTCTTTTGTACACTTTTTACCCATTTTCCGGAAAACGAATTCTATTACTCGGAAAGACACTAAACTTCTAGAACTTATTATTACGTTATAAATATCATTTCCAATCAAAAACATTTACCATTTGACCTTCAGAATACCACTTTCCAATTTAATGGGTTTTATACCAAAACCCGTTTTGACCCTTTTACATTACATTCAACTTATGCCACGTTCATATTACCTCAAACCTTCTAGAAATTATTAACTTAACGTAATGAATCGTATTCATTATCATTAACCCGTTTACAACCCAAAATGAGTATAAATAGACATTGTACTAAACGCCCCTTTAAACAAGACTACAAATACTTAAACCATACTTGCACGCACCATTGATGACTCAATTACATTTAATGACTATGAGATTCACTTTGACACTTGATAACACGTTTACAAAATCATTTAGACTCTAGTGGGTACAACATTGACTTGAGCACGGTACCTATCTAAGCTTCTACTTTCTTACCAATCTTGTAATTTCCTTCTAGCAATCCATAAGCATTAATCCGATACTTACCATCACCATCACGTGCGGACCTACAAAGCATTGACATATAAAACCATAAGCACAGGGCTTAGTAAGTAAAACGATCATAACATAATATTATAATCATCCATACATTAAGCACTATACCCATTGTCCATTACTACATTAATCATAAAACATACCTTAAGCCATCCTTAAGCTTCACCATTTACTTCCTAGTCAAAACCCTCATATTCTAACATACAATTGCTAGTTATGCCAAACTAGCCTTACCATCTACTTTCACATAAGCACATACAATTAAGCCATTCCATAACTTATACATTAACAACACATAACACATAATGTAATGAATCCATATAATATTAACTTATAATTGGTTTACTTACCTTGATTCCAAGCTAATGAAACCAAGCACATCATCATCTCCACTCTTTTCATCTCAGCCATAATCATTATAGGCACAAACACATAATCAATCAACTATGTCATGGCCACAACAACCATAACTCCTTTCTAACCATAATTAATTATCACATAATCATATGATGATTATATGATAATTAATCCCATTAACTTAGTAACTTAAATCTAATAGTACTTAACCCATATTCATTTTAACTTTTTAATTAACTTATAGACATCATTTACCCAGTTCCCCCTATTAGGGCTCATAGAACCCTAAGTGACAATTCTTCAATTAACTCTAAATAAGACACTTACTTAGGTAGGAAACATTGCTAAGGCTTCATCTACTTTAATGGAAGTACTTAACACCATGAATTACCAGCAAAGCTTGGTCTTCTTATTCCCTCCCTTTTCTACCTCACGACACACATACACACACCACAACTTTCTAGAAATCCAATGATACTAGAGAAGTGTCTAGATTGTTGTAGGACGCAAGTGTTTCTAATTAGCACATTAGGTCCCTCAAGTCCCCTTCCTTCCACTTTGGCCACAAACACTTAATAACACATTTATAACTTGGCAACTTAGGTCCCTTAAGTCTCTTTTCATTATAATGTGACACATCACATTTTCTATAACCATTTACATAACATTTAGAACTTATCGTTTGACTACCGGGTTTGACCAACCAATCCTGTGAGTCCTAAAACTTATAAAAGTCGTAGTCAACTAAGTCAAATGGCATTCTTGTAATAAAACGCTTAGGCCCGGTTTCAGGGTGTTATCTCGTCCCCGAAATCTTTTGTTTAAACTACGCTTGACTTGATTACTTCTTGCCGCATTCTTAGCATTAAGCACATTTATCATCCATACATTTCGTGTCAATGATCTAAGTGATCTTGCAACATCAAGCAATACATATCAAAATCCTTAATCCACTCTAATTCTCATTTAACTTTCTAAGAGTGCACGACTATTACTAGGGTCATTATGTCATTCGAGACACATTTACTATGCCCGACGTATTATTTAATCAACTTCAATACGATCACATTACACTCTTATTTGTTACACTTAACTTTTTAATCAAGGACTATGTGTAATTAGAGAAAATTTATGCCGTTTTGACTTTACATAAGTCAAAGGTTAACCTATACGACTTAGTATTTCATTTCTACCATAGTCATTCTATTATCCGCTTTAACATTTTGCTATAACTGCTTATCCTTGCTATTTAATTTTAAGGATTTCCACCAAGTGTGAAGGTTCACTTGAGAAATCTTAAGTTACTTTTACTTTCACGGATCTACATTAACCAATATCTTCTCATCTTACTATGATTATTCCGTTATTACGTTAACATTTTCATTACATTGTCTCGTTTTCTTTACTTCTTTCTATAATTTCTCGTAAAGATTATGAGTCTCAAACTTAACTTACACCTTCACATTTACACATAAGGATAATAATAATAATTAGCATCCATTACTATCATTACTCATATTTTGTACTACGCCTCATGGCATGTTATAACATCATTACCAATTTCTTAATGTTTTTGAGTTATACTATAGACACCAAATGGTTGGTGTCACTCAATGTCTCAATTTAAAAGTCGCATTATTCTATCTCGCCTATCTTAGTTTTTAAGACTTCTAACTAATTCTAAGCTTTCGTTCTCAACCCCTTCTACCTTAGTAATGCCATGTTGGGAACACATAAGCCCACTTATTCACACTTCTTCATTTCAATGGAAGGGCGTCACAATTAATGTAAATGAAGAAACATAAACTCATGGTTCAGCGAATCACAATTTCTGTACTTAAATGAAAAGGCGTCACAATCCATTTGACTAAAGAAGTCATAAATCGTCCTACTTACACACTTCCGACGTAACACTCGTACCTATTACTCGCTTTTATTTTCCTTTCTTTTGAATACATCACAGATGTCGGCGTAAACATTCTGAACGACTTTGAATCTGTGAAGCCCCAGCGGAAAAGATTGATCAAAGCCTCACCATTGTGCACTCCATCAAAAATTTCAGAGGACGAAACAAAGAAAAGGTTAGCCTCGGATATTGCCAGCAGTTCTGGATATTAGATAATATTAACATGCTTATATTCTATTTCTGAACATGGGGGGGGGGGGGGG